>OZ024862.1:33063690-33233690 GCA_964017155.1 Oasisia sp. SBJ-2009 | reverse complement strand
AGGGAGTAGTTCCGTTAGAATGGAAAGAAGCAAACGTAATATCATTATTTAAAAAAGGTTCGAGCAACAAGTTGGAGAACTATAGACCAGTTAGTTTAACATCGGTGATTTGCAAACTATTAGAAAGACTAATTAAAGATCACTTGGATAATTTTCTTGATAAACCCATCTCAACATGGGTTTCTAATAGCAAGGTCATGCTTAACAAAATTAATATGTTATGTTTTTTTAAGATGTCACAAAGTGGGTAGATGAGGGATCACCAGTAGATATAATCTACTTAGATTTTATAAAAGCCTTCGACAAAGTCCCACATCAAAGATTACTACTTTAACTAAAGGCCTATGGTATAGGAAATGGTATGATTAACTGGATAGAATTTTTTTTTTTTGATAGAAGACAAAGAGTAGTAGTTGATGGGGAGGTTTCAAACGGTAAATCAAGTTTTGAGTGGAGTACCGCATGGATCAGTATTTGGACGTATTTTATTCTTAATATATATATATCAAAGATTTGGATGATGATATAACAAACACGAAATTTTATGGAAGATACAAAAGTGTTTATAAAAATTACAAGTGATGCAGATATAGACAGCATTTATAAGATAATCTTAAAAAAGTTGACCAAATGGTCAGAGAAGTGGCAAATGTTGTTTAATTTTTTAGGAAGTAAAAAAGTGCCTGCACGCAGGACATGGGAACGAAGACGCACAATATACAATGGGTGGTACTGCATGTAATTAATACTACCGTAAAGGAAAAGGACTTAGGATTAACTATTAGTGCTGATTTGAAGGTATCAGAGCAGTGTGGAATTGCAGCAGCGAATGGAAACTAAATTTGTGGATTAATTAGACAAAATATAGTGTACAAGAAAAAAGAACTAATAATACCGCTGTACAAAACAATGTATAGTTATATATAGGCCTCATTTAGAATACTGCATACAAGCATGGAGCTAGGCCATATCGCAAGAAGGATATTGAGATGCTAGAAAGAGTACAAAGGAGAGCAACCAAAATGATACCAAAACTCAGGAATATTATTATTAGTTATGAAATGCGTCTAAAAGAATAAGGTTTAACAACACTAGAAACCAGGAGATAGAGAGGATGTCAGATATAGAATTGTTTAAAATATTGAATGGGTATGAAATATATTGACGGAAATATTGTTTCTCGGTTAAAGAAGAGAGAAGGACTAGAGGACATGGAGTTCCATTAGCAAAGAAGCAGTGTACACTAGATATTAGAAACTTCTAATTTTCACAAAGAGCAGTAAACGAATGGAACAGATTATCAGCTGATTGTGTTAATATATTTAAAAATAAAATCGACATATACCTAAGATCGAAGGGCGGATTACATGCACTTAGATAGATAGGCCAAAGGGCTAGCCAACCTGCCATCTAGAGTTGATTGGTGGAAATCTTGTTAAATCTTGTTAAAAAAACATGACTGCATGCATGCTGGTTTCAGTTGCCTTAAATATTGTTTTCGGTAAAATATTGTTTATAATATTTTTTTGTGTGTGCATGCAGCTATTAACGCGCGTTCGCAATTGCTCCTAACACCAGGAGCTGAGTAAACCGCATATAGCCTACAGCTTGCGTTGTCAGACGGCGGTAACACAGTCAAGCTGCGATGACGATGTGACTATATAGTCTATAGCTACTGACTACGTATACAACACTGGGGTATGGGGACTGAGCACTGCCACTGATCAGCGCGACTCCAGGCCTAGGCCCTAGCCCTAGATGTTTGTACATAGAAATAGAATCACGAGATTCAAGTATGCGAACAACCCTTCAGTTACTCAGCGAGTTGCTGACGCATACGTGTCTGCTTCAGAAAGTATGCGGGTAAAAATAATGGTGTCCAAAAACCATGAACGTCATAAAGGACTCTCATGTTCTGTTTTGAAGTTCACAAAACTAGGTTAGCCACGCCCCCACCTGATATCACTGCCTTGCCCTGGATATTTGTCTGAAGAGTCGCTAAAAGCAGCCGCATAAATTATGCAAATGTGCCCTGAAACCAGTTATCATGAGACTGAATGGACGCGTGGTTGTGTATTTTGTGGTACAGCTTGTTTTGTAAAATTTATACGCTTATATATCAGAACGCTTCCTAAATTTGATTCAGAATGGTTATTGTGTGTTCATAACATGTCATCGGAGTCTTTTCAAGCGTTGAGTCCCGAAATTAGCGGATTAAACACGCCTGAAAGTTTGTATGCAAGCGGTAAGTCTAATCAAGACAAGATGGCGGAACGCACCGACCTTGGTCGGAATCTAGACCTGCGTTGTTTATTTAGCGATTCTCTCGCCGACAATTCATTCTATGTTACCCGTTGCATGATCCGCGACTAAGGGAGATGTTGGACATAGTGATATCGTTATGTATGTTAACATACGCCGCAATACATGAGGACTGGTTTCAGTTTCCCGGGCAGGTCGGGATTGGCAGACAGATGGTATTCACCGGCTGCATCGTTGGCAGTTTGCCTGCGTTGTTGGCAGCGATAGTAAGGCCCAGTCCTGGTGACTTGAATATTCGGGACGATGCAGGTGTATTCCAATATGTGCATTCTTGTTTATAGCATGTATCATAACGTACTAATGTGACAGACAGAGCTTTGTCACAAAATTATAATACGCCTCCACCCGGAGAGGTACATTTGCATAATAATAAAAATCACACTCAGACACTGACGTCGCTGACAGTGACAGTCACATTGTCAGTGTGGCTGTCGTGACATTGTTGATAATTCGGTCATAATACTCAAATGTGTCCAGTTCAAGTGTCAAAATTGCCACTATAACATGAATACTGTGGCACATGAAGCAAGGACGAACACTACCATGACTGTCAGACTAGATTATGTGGGAAATTCCTACCCGGTAATTGATTTTAATTTATAAATGTTTATATAAAATACACTGGAGAAATTCAGCCTGCACTATGTAATATAATTGATATGCAGCATCATAAAAAAACGAACAAACTGTTCGCCAAATGTTCTACATGATAAAGTCTTGTTGCCTTCACTGCTGTCTATCTGTCACATGCATTTGAAGGGTATAACTAACTTGTAATAGTACCTTGTGTGTTGATACTTGATTGTGCACAATCCAATGCACAACATTATTCAATGTGTCATTCAGTGAAAGCTGTTAAATAGGTTAATAATAACTAATTCAGTGTTTGGTGAACCAAGTTCTGTGAAGAACTATTATAGAACAACAAAACCATTGATCAATTGTTCATGTAAGATTTTTTACTCATTGAAATACTACGGCTATGTTTTCTAAAGGCAATATGTCATCACAATGATATGGAAATACTACGGCTATGTTTTCTAAAGGCAATATGTCATCACAATGATTGGACATACTGGCAAATAAGTACTTGTAAACAAGAGTACTAAGAATAACAACAACTTAAATTCGTTTGGCACTTGCCATAATGATATACTACAGGACACACTGTTGCTATGCAGCAGTGGCCTCCAGGTATTGATTGCTTATGGTTAAATTGTGGTTATCAGGACAAGTATTTTTAGCTCAAGGGGATTTTTATGACATACAGTATTTTCCATAGGTAAAAATAACGTGGTGAATTGGGTCACAAGTTCACATTTAGCCAGCTTCCATGTGGTGTCCAAACCACAGACCTATTTCACTGATTAAGTTTATAATTTACCTCCACTGTTGTAGGATCATCTGTAATTGCAACTCTCGTTGAAGGTATGCTGAACTCAAACGACGACAACATCATCAATAACATAACAAAGAAAGAATTGCAATCACCATGCACACTCGAGCTGAAGTCGGATTTACTTGGCGCCGGTGATCCAGGAGCTTCTACCAACCACTTCCTGCGTTCAGAGGACGTCAAACATGATACGAACTGTGCAAACGTGGCACAGTTCCAGCAGGGGGAGCTACTGTGTGTATCACCGGACGAAACTGCGGTGACCGATGCGATGGGGCTCATTTCAACAGAGCAGTGTCGGTTGAATCTGAATGTAGACGACAGCCCATTTATGAATCGTAGGACTACAATTCCGAGTCTGGAACGGGCGGAACTCAGTCCAGACTCGGCGACATCCATGGAGACCTTCTGGAAACACATGCAACAGAAGAATTCAGACGAACCAGACCCAAGCGGTTCTCGCAAATTTCTCAAATTGTCTCATCGCAGTGACGCGTCATCATTATCGACGTCACAACGTAACAGTGACGAGGAGGAGACGGACAGTCTGTTGTGTGATCCCGGTGACGCGACTCAGTGTAACGCACAGTTCGATAACATCAACTTTAGATCAGCAGCGGAACAGCAGGGCATCTTCAAATTTGGACCCAATACAAAGTCCAGTACGACAGAGGTTCTATCATCATGGTCAAGGTAAGCTTGCATAAAACAGATCACTATGAATAAAACAATAGCCATTGATATTTGTAAAATGTAACAGATCAGCCATCACTCGCTTGACCCTTGGTAGGGTCATTGACTGGGCTGTTCTGCTGAAATAGTTCTGGTTCTCAGGGCTCGACATTAGCTGCTCGAAAACACTCGTTTCTTTTTTAGATAAGTCAGATATCATCTTGTCCCACAGAACGTAGATTAAACATAAAACGCCTGTGTTGTTGAATTTTAGTTACAAACTTACGTTATCATGCAGACATAGCTAATTAAAACCAAGTTTTGAAATGTCATAATAGATGACCAAATATGGCCAGTTTTACTATAGATGCTCTATGTCAAGAATTTACATTCACATGGTCTAAATCGGGAAAGCATGGTACAATTGGAAAGTCCACTGGTTGGTCTATCCAAATAAAATTACGCCACATTTCTTACAAACAAAATATTTGTTGATGCGGTTTCAACATTAACTTAATCTTTATTAATTAACTTGTATGTTTGGCTATGTTTCTGTAACTGGATATAAGAACACACCACCACTCAGACGTGACTTAGCAAGTAGCTGGGTGAACCAACATTTTTGGGGGGCATTTTTGGATAACATTTAAGCAGTTGTATGACTTGTATCCTCATGATTATTTGATATTATGCTAATGTTATTCATTCAAGGCAACAGAGAACCTTTTTCCAACAATAAGGTAGCTTCATCATGTTTTTAGGAGAAGTCTTAGAAGTTAAAAGAACCCTTATAAATAGCTCCAAACTGTATACACTATACACCATGGAAATGTTTTGTTGGTCACCCGTAGGGTTAAATTACTTAACAATGTAAATGAATAAACAATTACTGAGTTGACTTGTGACTGTGAACTAGACATGTAGTGTAAGGATCATCTGTGTCTGCAAATGGTACAGCTTCAAACGGTGATGACTTGTTGAAATTTGAGCTGTTTCCATGACAGTCTAATCTGCTAAACCAGCTGCTTGATATGAGTTGATTTAATATTAACAGTAAACAGCTCTTATGCAGTGCAGTGACTAGACCACAGATCTGTCAGTCGAGAGAAAACTCTGGTTCTAATTCTGTGCCGTCTTATCGTACCTAGGGCAAATTCATTTGCTGTTGCTCAGCTCTACGAATGAATACCTGGTTGTAGACAGTCAGACGTGGATATTTCTTTACAAAATGAATAGACAAGTTTTATACATTGCAAGATGTCGAGAAGGTGGTGTGCGATTAGTACTTGGGAATAAAATGTGAATGGATTCGAGATATCCTAAGAATTACTCTGGATGCTGGCCTACATAAGGTCTTACTTTTAGAATTAGAAAAACAAATGAAACAAACATCAAGGAAACCTGAGGTGTTTGTCAAATAAGAAATATATTTTAATTTTCAACAAAATTCAATTAGTTTGATTCTGTCGTAACAAATTTATAAAATCAGTCTTTGTGTGCTTTTTCATCTCCATGGTTTCCTACGTTGCAGACCGGTTACAACGATAGACGCTATAAATGCACACACAACAAATGCATCCCTGATGTCCGATGACTCCGCACTCAGTACCACCGACAATGACTCCTCCCTGTCGAACAAGGCTGCCTCCCTCAGTCTGTCACGAGGACCAGCGAAATCTAAATCACTGCAACTATGTACAAACGCACGGCCAAAAGTTGGTGATTACGAGCTGAAGATTCTTGAGCAGCCGGAACAGCAGCACCGGGCACGCTATCTGACAGAGGGCAGCAGGGGTGCCATTAAGGATAAGTCGCAAGATGGCCATCCTGTTGTTAAGGTATTTATGTTTGTTGATAACTCAACCGTTGTGCAGATATTTATAACGGGTCTCTTCACTGCGTGGTTTCAGTCATTTCAGCCAGAACCCTGCAGATGTCAGTGTTCTGCAATGCTACCTGGTATCTGTTAGTGAATTTGGATGTCATGCATGTTACCTAAATAATTTTCAGAGCTTCGTTTTAATTATAGCGTGTTATCTCGAGCGCAGTACTAGATGTTGCAGCCAATTACTAGCATAAGACTAAAGTAAATCTTCAGTATAGAAATCTGTATGGATTACCACTTATGAATTTTGTCCCACCACAGAAATCTTTTCCACTTCTTTCTGTACAAAAATACCTTAGTGACTGAGATACTCTACATTGCCAGGTGCAAAAGGGCAGACACACCTATAGTCCAGCCTACCCACTTTAATAAATTTAAATGGTCACTGGCTTAGTTGTTAAAACGACTTTCTGCTAAAAATTGTATTGTTTCATTTTACACCAATACTTTGTTTTGTATTATGGAGTTATGGGTAATGCAGCTATTCCAGCTAATGCCAACAGTCCATGGTCAGTTATTTTGTGCAGATCACAGGCTTTTCACCTTAAATCTACAGGTCTATGCTAGTTTTATATAGAACATTTAGTATTTAAAAATTTATTTATATTTTAATCATTTAACCATTAGTAGAGTACTTCTGCCAAATAGGTGAGCATTTACATATAAATTGTGTCTGCAGTGACCTACATAATATCTGAAATTGACTGACATTGATTTGATATGAAATGACCCGCGGGAGAACCAGGTCAATACGACAAGAAATCAATCACTGCAATGGCATGATGGGAAGGGTTATAAACTACACAACAGATGTGAGTGATGAGGATTATGTAGTCCTGTTGAATCTATTTATAGTGCACTTGAAATGTTATTGTGTATTCAGTAGTCTCCACACAGATGTTATGTCTTGGCTGATCGATGCTAAATGTGTCCAGGTAACAGTTGATTGGGAAGCTATGTCTATTTAGTAAGTTGTCTGCATATAAAACTGTTTTTTTTTTGTTAACAAAAAATCCATGTATCCTTTTCTGGTCAGAATAAATGTGTTAGCACATTATATAGATATCTACTTTGGATATACAAACTAGTTATGTAAGGTTTATGTAGTTGGCCTACAAGTTATTTTCATTACTCCAGAAGGAATGAAACTGCCATAGAAACTGTCTATATTACACCAATATGATTAAGATAGTTTTAGATTAATTTCTAGTGAGTTATGACTGTAGATAGTACTTAGTCTGTAGGGTCGTAGCTCAACAGTAGACTGCCAGTAAATAGGTCAACGCCTTATGTCCTGTCTCAGCGGGGTGTGTCATTAAAATCAGGTCAGACGGGCTCTAGACTAGATGAACCCTTTGACTCCGCTACTCTACCAGAGGGTTGATTCACTTCTCCGATAGCTTTGTAGCAGGGCAGTTTGCAGCCTGTGTCTTGTTTCCGTCCAGTGAGCTTCTTAGGCTACTTTCACACTGTGCGAATTGAATGCGGACAATGCTTAACCGTGCATCTTTGTCACGGCCCGACTGGTTTGGATGTGTGGCTGTAAGATAGGTGCTTATCACTGGAGTCTCTGTGTGTGCGGTTGAAAGGAGTCTGGTTCAATATTCTCAGATGTGTTGTTGAACTGACAAGACTAAATTAATTAATTATGGCAACTGGAGAATGCATGGAAGTGATTTAGTTTGTCGTGTAGGCAGTTCAGCTTTTCAAATGTTTAAATGGCACATAGAATGATAGTGTCTGTCTGTAGGTAAAATGGTGAAGTATTTGCCTGGTGCATATTACATTTTTACATAACAAGTCAGTTGCCATTTTTAGAGTCAGTACCTCCACATAGGCGCACACGCGCGTACACAGTACACACCCACACACCACTTCAGGACGTTTTAGACAAATATGCAAATTTTAAATTAGAATAATTTGGCTAAAACGTTTTAGATGCTTATGTGAAGCCAGCTGCCTTGTGAGTTGTGACTAGAAGACATCATGTGACAGGTCACCTTGTCAATGTTGTTTACCATTTAAGTTCTCAGTCGCTTTTGGGTTTTTATCGTTCTGTGTAGTGTGTTGAAATGACATGCTTTTTACATCTAGATCAGTCTGCAGTATAGGACAGACATTCTCCACCGTGCTGAGGGTAAATGCACCAGAATGAATTATTAGACGGCGTACATCCATTCCCTAGTAGATACACTTTTGTGGGGGAAACTACGATGACGGTTATTGTTATGTGAACTAGTGTAATGAATAATACTATTTGAAGGTTATACAGTTTTAAGTCATTATCATTTTAATAAATTTTGAGACGTAGTCTGGTTTTCTAATAATTCCCTAGCTCAGCATTGCTGCGAGCCTGCAATATATTTAGCCAGCTTACAATGCCATACTGTGAGCTGGGTGCGATTTATACAGTTAGCTGTGCACATCGCAATTGTGTCTTCAGATAAAGTATCGACCGCCTTATTTTTCTTTAAATTTGTTGACTTCATATGGGTTGAAGATATAATAGGTTCGACTGAATGGAAATACCTGTTTCAAGGCTGTATAGTAAAACTGAACAGTGAACTGTGAATGATATGGCACTCTGCAGTAGTAGTGTGGCGTAGATAAACAAACTCACAGAAGTATTAGGCCCCAGGCTTCAATTATCCAGTCAGTGGCACTTGTATTAATCATGGCTTCAACCTAAAGATCTGCATGTTGCTGGTCTGACAGCTTAGGCAGTCTTGTGTGTGTACAGCGGGGCACCGTTTTGTGTACACTGGCTCAGGCCAGCTTTTTCTCTTTCCTGCAACTCACTCACAGCTGCACAGTATCTGACAGATGTGAGTCTGTGTAACCTAAGAGCTGCTTGCAGTAAGACTGGTGTCATGCTAATTGGCTGGCTGATTTATTGCTTATAGGTCTGACCTGAAATAGTTCATTGCCTGCATGATTTTGCGTAAATAGTAGATGTTCATGTTTAATTAGATTGTGTCACCAGTACACTTTGAGGTTAGTAAGATTACATTGGATGATCTCATGACTCATATGACTTTGTGATCATTGTGATGTGTAACACAATTAGTAGTATCTCAGCAAAATTGATTTGGAGAAAACACTATATAAACATGCAACAATGATTTCCGACGATTTTGAATTTTGTAACCAAAGTGAACTTTGATATCTTTTCCATCAGTTGGCAATGCTTATTTCTCATTTATATTATTATTTGGTACATTTATAGCCTCTTTAGAAACACTACATAGCATTTCACGGATGTATTTTGCAAAACAGAACCAATAAATCGCACTTGTTCGAGTTGCATTCTTCGGGGTTTCCCCCAACGCATTGCAGACATATTTGGTACTATGGGAAAGCCCAGAATGCCTTCTTTTGCATTCCCCCTGATCTCAACTAGGCGTTTAGCCAATAGCAGCGCTTATGCGAGAGGCCTATCTGTAAACAATTGATGGGCTTAGATCTGTAAGCGCATGCACAGTGTGAACCTGCTAACTGTAAACAAGCCTGATCGATCAGGTCGCTGCTAGAAAACATTGCTAAATACTCAGGTTATGTTGTAATAATTCCAGTAAACAGTTAGCATGATATATCTTCGACTAGGAACATGACTTGGGAGTTTGTTTCGAAAGCATCAAATGGAGTAATAGAAGCAAAATGGCCGATTTTGGAACGACAGTGTACTTGATCGTTTGCTTACATGACCGCAACCTTCAAGTTTTTTTTTCTCCGTTTGAAACGTTCTAACCCAGGCATGTTTAGTGTCCAATAACTTTGGCTGTGTGAGATTTTTTACATACAAGTCGTTTAATTAGGACATGTCACATATTATTTATATATATTTAAATGTTACGATGTTTAGTTACAGCTGAACAATGAGTCATCATTGTGAATGTGATAAACCAGACAAGTGACTTAGACTGTCAAATGGCTGTTCCATGTTGGCTGTTTCTCATCACACTTTGTCACATGCTGTACTCGGATGTAAAAATAAACCCAGTAGAAATAGAACCACTTTGATAAGAAGTCTATTTTAGCTCTATTTATTTGTTTGTGAATTACTGTTCACCACTTCAAAAAATAAGTACTATAAAATAAAGTACATGCAGTATAACCCATTATATTATAGGTTTTGTTCCTAACTTTTGTGAGAGAGCAATGGCGAATACAAGTCTACAAATTAACCTAAAAAATGTATAACTATCACAATGACTGTCCATCAAACATGGATATACACTGTATATGACTGTAGACTCGCTTGGCTTCTTATCAATAGCGGCATTGTTTATTGTTGGCAGCAGAGTGAATCCTAACAAAACATGCTGGGACTGATTCATGGTGATTAGTGGTAGTTCTTGACATATACATATAGGTTTATAAAGCTGCACGTTGTACTGTTCACTGACACTGAGGCCTAGAGCTTCAATGCAACATGCCAGAGGCAGTGTATACGCTGGCTGTATTCGGAGTAATCAGTCAGTGTTCAGAAGTGGCCTGAAGCCGCTCTACAGACAACAGGAGTGGCTGAACAAACAGGGAGCACAACTGTGTCAAAGTTCGACACTTCAGCAAAGTGCTGCTATTTTAGAACTTGGTCAGCTTCAGCCTATGGGGTGCTGCTGCCAGCATGCTTGTGTTTTTTATGAACTTAGTTTTTATGCTGGTTGCCTGCCATGTGTCTGAACGACGGCTGGCTAGTCGAGTGCTACAGACCAATAGAGTGGTTGTGGGCTTAGTGTGGGCAGTTGGTTGACCTTTGGCTGGTGTCTTGTGACTGTACTGGTATGTGGTATGGGCTCACTCACTATGCTGCACTACTTGGGTCTCGTTTAAGCACATATGTGATGAATCCATCTCAGTTATGAATAGATCTAGTCACTTGTTACTAGTGCCAGGTAACACATTTATTGCCAGCGGTTTCAGTGAAGGTGGCCTGTGACCACTAGTGCTGTACAGGAAGGCACTAATGGTGTGTGGCTCAGCGCTGCCTGCATTGTATTGCAGATAACTGCTGGCTGTGGAATTTAGCCTGAGATTAGCTAGCACAAACCAGATGGACTCCCACTATAAAGGAGGCATATTTTTCTTGTTGTCTGAAGTGAAACGTACTGTAATATATAGGTGTCTGTTTGTAAATTTATACCTGTTTTTCTGATCAAATACAAGTTGTGTTTTTGGTTATACCTATATAGTCAACAGTGGCTCATTGTTATATGCTGAAAGTCCAGAATTAAGTGAAGGTTTTTAATATAATTATGTGCCATTAATCTGCAAATTTTCTCAAGGCACTTTTTCTTTAAAATATGTCGTGCTACAACTATTTTTAGTGGAGATACAGGCAACTAACCATTTTTATAGATGAGACATCCTCAAAACCTGACGTTTTAAATGTTTAGTCGGTCACTGACTGGTTAACTCATTTCTTGATGTCACTTACTGACTTATCCCATCTGTGTCACCTTAGGTAACAAAGTTGTCAGTGACTCAAATAATGCAGTTATTATGCATGTTGATATTGGCTGTCCTTGCTTCACCTATAAATTAAACGGTGACAAAGGAATATGCTTGGTGGAAGTGGAACAGGACCTTAAATAAGTCCTGTAACATATTACCCTGTACCTCAGCTGGCTTACATCATAAGATATGTCTTGATTGATTACTCATCAAATACTCATGGGTATGAAGTTATACATAACCATGGATGTCAACTACTCACATGGTCAAAGTTCAGAGATAACTATCAGAATTTCATTAGGCTATCTATGCCTAAAAAGTAAGAATAAACAAACTTGTAAAAAAATATGTAAGACTGATTGCTGGCTAGTCAGGTTTGACCGGTGTCTTCCCGTTATAGCTACTTCCCGTTATAGCTACTTCCCGTTATAGCTACTTTTTAAGTTTGACAGGCAAACTAGTCCCGTTATAGCTACTTTTCTATTTCTCCATTTTACAATGTAACAAGATAAGGGAGCATTAACTATTTCATCTCCATCCAGCTGATGTCCATGAGGGGTAGACTGCTTTTATGTGTGTCCCACTGAGGAATTTCCACAAAGTCAAATGATAATTTTTAACGAGTACTTTGTGGAGACATGGCTTAGTGATGATTCAAAAATCACCATGAACATGTGGAATGTCTACACAGAATCTGACAAATGAACAAACAACCATGTCGAGGGATGGAATTCCAAGTTTGCAAAAGTGGTGGGGGAAATGCCATCCCAACATCTTCCAGTTCATGGTTGCTAAACATGATGCTGCCATCACACCACCACCTAACAAGAATAATTGATGACATTCATTACTTTTTGATAAACGCAATTCTGTACTCAGTACAATTAATGTAGTTGTCTTTTGAAAAAAAAAGTTTTGCACAAGTGTTTTATAGTATATTTTCCATTTCAAATAACTGACAGTTACATCTATATACTATTCTTATGACTTTTAAAATGTGTCCTTCATTAATACATTTCATGTAGAAATCTTACAGTAATCTGAAATAGTTAATGCTCCCTCTTGCTGTCCCCTCCTGAATTGTGTAATTAAATAAGTAGCTATAACGGGACTAGTTTGCCTGTCAAACTTAACGAGTAGCTATAACGGAAAAAAATGTAGCTATAACGGGAAGTAGCTATAACGGACCTAGACCGTTTGACCGTATTCCATAAATGTTAAGTACACCTTTATGAGGCAACTATGGCATGAATGGGTGCTTACACAATGACATAACAACAGCACTTATCTTAAATTGAATGGCAGAGATGTGAGTGGGTAGCATGGAAGTTTTTGCTGATACCCTTTGAATTTATATTGAGTGGGAATAGAAAGTGGTAAGGAAAAGTCTTGTTCACAGCAGTTGCTTTATAAATAGAAAAAACAACCGGCTTGTCACAGATATGGAAACATTTCCATGGCCGTCAAGTAAAAAATAAAGTACAGGATTATTAAAACATACTTTTATAAAGCTATATGAATTTTGTGTGTTCTAAGTACTATAAATGCACACATTTTTATGACTATTGTTTTTATGACTGTATTGTTGGCCTACCACATAGGATTATATTAGTGTGTAAATATATATAATATGTGTGTATGTATGCTTTTATAAATGTACTAGCGAAATCAATGTACTTTCAAAAAATTCTATACCTACTTATGGTCAACAAGTATTATGGTTATGGTTAATATGCATTGAAATGGGATGGATTTGTCATATATCTATGAACACATATCTGTTTGTTATTATTATTTTTTTTTTAGATTATAATGTGTATTTATCTGGTATTTATATTTTTTGGTATAATTGTTTTATTCTTTAATTTACAGTGTGTAGCTAACCTGTTCAGTGGAGTCCCAGTAATAACAAGATCGTTTTAATGAGGTGTTTGTGAGAGTGTCATTCAGGGCACAGGTATGTTAAACCTGCTGGTCTGACTGTTGCTACTCTCTCAGCCATGAAATATGTGGGTTGACATACCACTGGTTGAATTCACAGCCTGGTCATGTGACCTAGATCAGCTATATGGCAGTAACGTCCATCAGTGGGCGAAGTATTGTGCTGGCCATTTGGTGCAAGGTCAGGTATTAGGGCAGTATGTAGCAGCTAATTCACACTGGCTATGATTTTATCAAGATATGTTTATTACTTTCTGGGCTGGGATTTGGCAGTTGTGCAGGTGTAGGTGTTGTAATTATGTTATCAGATTTTTCACATGTTAATCTACAGTTACCTGGGGCATATGATTCAGTTCCCATATAACTGTAAGGTGTGAGGAATGTTACTGAACATTATAAATTGGATCTTATAAATGTTTGAATTAATAAGTGATTTGATATTTAATTTGTCATAGAATGGTCTTTTGGCGATCTTGAAATTTATTCAAGTAAACGATTATAGACCTAGGTTATATTCTGATAAAGACTGAATGGAATTCATATTCATCATTCACAACTGTGACATGCCTCATTAATGATCACAACATAAATAATTATATAGCTCCTACAAGAGGTATGCATGAACAAAAAGTTTTTCTTTTATATTGAATTTGTCACACAAAAAGAGATAATAAATTTGATTTAAGATTTAATATAATAAACACACATACACGCCCTTGAATTTTGCCCTGAGGACAAACGATGGATGTTAAATGAACTGCAAAGTAAATTATGTGGGAATAGTGGTACACTGTACCATCTATTTTATTCCTGTATTCCTATCACCACGGTGTTTGGGTGTGTACATTGAAGAAAATCTTTCGCCAGTCTGTGGTTACAAGTGGTGTACCTTATGCCAGTGCAGAGAATGCAGTGAACCTTTTTTAACATACTTTTGAAACCGGTGTTTTTATTTGGCTGAATCAACATTTCATATGGTACATTACATCTCCAATAACTGACAACATTTACTTAGCTTTAAACCACATAAGTCCCAGTTCCGTTAATGTCTGGAATCATATAAGTTGTGCCTAATCCTCAGAATCAAACTATGTATATCCAAATGACTTTATAAAATTTTGGCAGTATTAAAAGTATCCTAAATAATCATCCCTGGTCTACAGTGTACTATAATTACGGATCCTAACAGACAAGGCTTTATGCAGGATAAAATTTAATTATTGCCAGTCACACATGTTTTGGTGGACACATGGATATTAACTGTTAAGCAAGGCTACAAACTTTCAAATATGCCCGATGACCTGAAATGGGCTACAAACACACATTTGGCACCATTTACACTGACTTTCAAGGCATAACTAACAATATCTATGCTTTTTGAAGACTTATTTTGCTCCTTCATTTTATTACCCGTCCACCCATATTTCTACCCGTCCATATTCGTTTTTACCCTTCAAAATGATGGGTGGATGGATCTCTGAATAAAGCTATGTGTACAGTTATTACGGATCCTAACAGAGTGATTCTGTTGCAGCTGTTTGGCTACTCGAAGGAGGTGACGCTGCAGATCTTCATCGGCACCGACACTGGCAAGGTGAAGCCCCACGGCTTCTATCAGGCATGTCGCGTCTGTGTCAAGAACGGCAGCTACTCCATGGAGGAGACTTATGACGGCACGAACGTCATCGAAATGAAGCTTACTCCAGAGCTGGACATGACGGCTAGGTAAACAGTTGTTTGTCTTCTTTGTCCTTTGTAACAAACTCCCAGCTGCTTTAATCGTCACTTTCATGACTTTTATTTAGTGATCCCGAATACCATGACGTTTCAGAGTTAAAATGGTTGAGATCATGACAGTCTCGGTTGTATTAAATGACTTGGAAAAGCATGGGTGCCTAATTGACTAATTAATAGGCAGTCTTCCAGAACAATAATCATGTGTTTCATTAACGCTATGTGGTTAGGGACCGAGCTGACGAAAAGATCAACAGAGCCCATGAACCTGCAATATTGTCTCTTCCCATTCCTGGACTGTTATCTTCTTTGTGAATTCAACCACTGCTGCTGTTTATTCAAATGTCACTAAGACTATGTATGATTGTCACTGAATGTCACAGATACCAGTCCCTCAGACCCAAAAGTAGTTGACCGATGATAAAGTGTTGTAGTGTTGACTGTGGCAGTAGTGTTTGTTGTTGTTGCTGTAATGTCGACTGCGGTATTGTGTGTGTTGTAGTTGCAGTAGTGCAGACTATTGTGTTATCGTGATAGTGTTAGTTGAGGTGTTACTGTTTTTGTTTAGTGTCCATTGCGTGGCATTGTTGAACTGTCACTAGTGTTAATTGCATGGTGTTATTTCGATTGTTGTTGTCACTAGTGTTGATTGTGTAGTATTATTATTGTTGCTATATTGTTGGCCATATGATGATGTTGTGTATACTGTTGTAGTGTCGACT
Organism: Oasisia sp. SBJ-2009; assembly: GCA_964017155.1. Lineage (NCBI taxonomy): Eukaryota > Metazoa > Annelida > Polychaeta > Sabellida > Siboglinidae > Oasisia > Oasisia sp. SBJ-2009. The sequence continues at coordinate 33,217,564 of OZ024862.1, read as the reverse complement.
GTGTTGGCATCCTCAAGCTGCGCAATGCTGACGTGGAGCAGCGTTTGGGCAGCATGGCTCGAACCAAGAAGAAGAGCACAAAGGCACGACTTGTCTTCCGAACCAATATTCCCAAGCCTGATGGTTCTTTCACCACACTCCAGGTGGCGTCGACACCTATCTCATGTAGTAAGTAACAACTAATAGTTCCCCAGGTTAACTCTTTCTCTTCAGAGATCTGTTGGTGTTTTGTATTTGGGCATGAGGAGTTCACTAGTTTGTGATATTCATTGTCTCAAGAATTTATTTGGGTTTGTGAGTGGCGTGTTTGAGTAAAAACAAGATGGAGTGTACTGAAACAACTGATTAATTAGTCATAGATTGCCTCAAGTATGCTTTCACATAGGGAGCGTTGTTTTGTGTTCATTTGAACTGCGAAGATGCAGTCATTATTTTATTTCTCAAAAGGATTCATCATCTGTATTATTACTCAACAAAATCCTACAAAGATATTTCACAGATAATTTATTTCAGTTTCTCATGGTAAACCTAATGATGTGGGTAGGTAAAATGGGCATAGAATTTTTAGTGTCGCATGTCAAAGAAAAAGACTAAATGGGGAAAATGATATCATAAAAATTTTATACAGCAATTCAGGTGAACCCAAACCCTGATCCTCTTAATTGATTGTTGTGCTCACTACTGCTGACTGTTGAGTTACTCTGCCCTTCCTCTATTAATCCATTGACAGCGCCTCCTTATCTTGGCTGGCCTAATCGTTAGATAACAAAAACATCTCTGAAGTTACAGATGTGTCAGCGATACCATTCACCTGATTTGCTTCAGTGCACAGACACACATAACAACACAGATCAGGTGACTTGACATGACACCATGTGTATATTCATAGAGGATCTTTCCACGAAAAGGGCAATCCGTACAGAAGCACCTATCTGTATGCCGCTGTCTGTATGCCTGGTATGCCACTGTCTGTGTGCCACTGTGTGTTTGCCTGGTATGCCAATGTCTCTGGTGGTTGTGTGTAATAACCACCATTCTGGTTGACTGAGCAGACAGACAGTCAAGTATCATTTGTGGCTGTAGTGATGTCATAAAATGCCCTGTCTCCATAATTATGTTCAGATTGGCTCTGTTCTTTATGGTGTTGGTATTACTGTTATATTCTTGCATTCATTCATTCTTTCCTCAATGCTAATGGCATTTGTGTATCTTTGATGTAATCGAACTAGAACAAAACATGCCACTTGATCTAGAATAAAAATGTTTCCTAAAAACCGACACTGCGAAGTGCCTTTAAAAAGGGATCTTTTTAGACAAGGACTGTAAAAGTAGCTTTAAAAAAAAAGGAACTTTTTAGACATGGATTGTAACAGTAATCTAATATGAACAGTTCTTTCTTTAAAAAATTCTAGAAAGTGTTTTACGTACATAAAGAGAAAGCTAACATCACACTGGTGCGTGACTTCAGGTTATAAGATCGTCCAAATATGAAGGTCAGATGAGAAGATTGGTGGTCAGTGAGCACACGACGCCACTACTCTTGAGCCATTATTTTCTGAAAGGGTTATCACTACTCTCACCCTCTTGCAATCTCAGATCAAGCTTGTGAAAACCTAAATACTAGACAGTTTGAAGACCCGGCTCTTAGCTTGTTGTGATTGTTATTGTCCGTAGGCCTGCCTGTAGGCCATGCCAGTAGGCTCACAACATCAGTTGGACGAGGTGAAGAGTGTCAAGATGTCATGTCATTCTGTGGGGTGTGGGTGTGGGAATTCCAAGTTCAACTTGGTGACGTCTATGACATCAGACGACTGGTTAGATGGATTGATGAACGCACATGTTGTCTGCTACAAGGCTGGGTGTATGTCCTGCATGTAGGGTGACACTGACTAGTCCTTAGAGGGTGACATTCCAGGCAAAGTACGCCTTAAGTGTTGGAGTGGCACGATGACATTGACAGAGGCTGAGTCCAAAAGTCCACCGCACATCAAGTGACAGCATCAGTCGCTATAAACAGCACAGATGACGACAGAAGCTGATTGGAAACAAATCATACTCTTTAGAATGCAATAAATAAATATTGTATGTGTAAAATAAGGATTGGCACTAGGCGTTGGGTGGGAGCATTTGTAGGTGGGTCTCATTGGCCAGGGAGAGTTATTTATAATGATTGAAGCAGGAAGTAGTCGAGTTGATTTAACTGGGTAAGGTCAAGACATGACCTGTCATGGATGGACCTGTCCTGAATTGGCTGATGGGATTCCCCCTGAGTCACCTAATGTTGACAGTGTAGTTGCAGAAATGGGACATCACATCAGCATGTTATAGACATGGCCAGCCTGATTTACGTGCTCTATTTCTGAGGCGCAATAATAATTATGCTCACAAGTGAGCCACAAGTGAGCGCACATGGCATTACTCAGTTCACTAATAATAGCGACTGGATATTACCACAGGTGTGCATATGTGGTGGCATCATTTTGTTTGTTTTCCTGTTCTATTTATTTGTTTACACATTATTGAGAGTCGAGTCACACTTTAGGATTTTCAAAGTAGATTTTTTTGAAAAATGTCAACATCACACCTTGAACACTTAGAGCAAAATAGTTGATGTAATAAACCGATTATTCATTCATGTAAGAAAAAAATCAATTATGCAAATATTGATGTTTATTCATTTTATTAATTGAAGCCCAGGCCTCATCTGTGTTTTCGATTAGTTAGAAGTGTGTGAGTGGTATTGGCTGGTGTGTTTATAGCCCAACCAGTGGGCCAAGCAGGCAGAGGCAGGATAACTTATCTAACCAGTCCAAACTGTCCAGGTTGACATGTGCCTTAGTGCCTGCCTACCTGTACCCAGTCTAGATGTGCACAGAGTAAATAACATACAACTTTTTGCTCCTCCAATTTGTGTGCATCCATTTACCCGTCCACTCTAAGTTGTACTGTGATTGTAGCCAGTTGTCCTGTGGTTGTAGCCCAGCCGGCGGGCCAGCCAGAGGTGTGCAAGACGTCCATGGACCGGTGCAGTGTGAAGGGTGGAGAGGAACTGTTCATCATCGGACGCAACTTCCTCAAGAACAGCAAGGTGATCTTCCAGGAGCGCCAGGGCGACCGCATCGTCTGGCAGGAGGAGGCGACGCTGGACAAGGAACACTTCCACTCGGTCAGTGTCCACTATACAGCCACTGTCCACACGTGTTGTCTTAGGTAGCATTGTGTTTACTTAGACAAGCTGCTCGCAGTTCTTCACTGTCAGTTCCCAGCTGGACGTTTGTAGACAGGATTTTGGCTTGACTTGTAATATCTTCCATTTTTATGTGTGGGATTCTTTACTTTATCGGGCATAGATATAACATAAACCATTGGCTGACCTGGCATAGATATCAGATAAACCATTGGATGACCAGGAATAAATATCAGCTAAACCATTGGATGACCTGCATAGATATCAGATAAACCATTGGCTGATCTCCATAGATATCAGATAAACCATTGGCTGACTTGGCATAGATATCAGATAAACCATTGGCTGACCTGGCATAGCTATCAGATAAACAATTGGCTGACCTCCATAGATATCAGATAAACCATTGGCTGACTTGGCATAGATATCAGATAAACGATTGGCTGACCTGGCATAGCTATCAGATAAACCATTGGATGACCTCCATAGATATCAGATAAACCATTGGTCCTTTGTGTTTCTAGAAACAGTCTGCACAAGTTTCAGCATACATTACATGTATGTACACACCTGTGAACGGGACATATGTCCCGGATTTGATGGTGTCAAAATAAAGTTTTATTATTATTATTATTTTTATTATAACAGTAGGTGAAGATTTCATGGTGACTCTCTGTACCAGCAGATGCAGTACAAACCGGTAATAAATCAGGAATAAAATCTTGATAAAGATAATTTATATGAAACTTCATAAGACAGTTAATTGTAATTTAGGTATGCATTTTAGTGATCGGCTAAGAGTTATGTATTACTTTAGAGAAGTTACTATTATAATTATAGTCGGACAGAAAATGGCGGAAACAACTGATGTGACCTTGTTAAGTGATTGACGTAAGTAGGTTCACCTTGTCACCTTGTGCCACTGAGTGGGATCCAACCTTTGGCAACTGTCCAGCACAGCCTCTTCCTTACTCTCTGTCTGGTGCTGAGTAAGTTAGGAAGTTATAAATATATGCATAGTTTGTTCAATGTTTAATTCACTGCATTGTATTTATGATGAAAACATCCATAGTGATGATGAAGCAAGTAAACTTAAACATTTTCGTCAGATGACATATAATGTCAAATTGACCCAACCTCTGCATGCACGGAAGCCGAAGTCAGCCAAGTGTAGCTCAAAATGACTTGACACCTGTCACAAAGCTACCCATTCATACCAGAATCGAGACTATAAATGGATGCCTAAATTCATTATGTGCGGCAGATTAAAACCACCCAGATTTGGGTGCCAACTTGATCATGTTTTGTAGGCTAGCTGTCATTCAATATGGTCATGAATGAATATACATACATCTTAAAAAATCTGTCAGCTAACCAAAAATATCAAATGTTTACGTGTCAATTGCTGGTCATGGAAACTAGAAATGTTATTTTACAGGTCAGTGTCTTGGGCTGATGATTAAGACACCGGTTTGGTTCTGAATGTATATTGTTCAATTGCTCTCCAAACCTGTTTCAACCTACTGGGCTTTTTCTGTTTTCTTTCAAATAGTTTGGGAGGATTTAATAAAAAATGGGTAAGGTGTAAGTGTTTTGAAAGTAATGTTGACATATTTGAAGGTGTTGTTACGCATGCTTTCAGACACATCTCGTATGCGAGGTCCCGCAGTATCACAACCAAAATATTGCCAGCAGCACTGAAGTGGAATTCATAGTTCAGAGCAACGAGAAGATCAGTGAACTGGCGACCTTCACCTACGTACCCCGTAAGTCAGCTGTGTTCAGACACCAGTGGTGGGCTGGTTATAGTTGGGTGGACGATAAGATAAATTAAGAGTTGTAAATGCAGTAGCAGAAAGAGCTCCTTACGTCAGCAATGGCCACTGTTTATTTAAGGTAGGACACTGGTCGGGAAATGGATTTTGATGATATCTCAACAACCAGAGCAGCAATCTTTCTAAAACTTTCAGGATGTGGTTCTGGTGGGAAAAGATGACCAATTGTAAAATTTCATCTCATTTGCATAACCGTAACCATGGCAACCGGCTTTTCTGTGAAAATAGGTACGCATGATTTTGCGGGAGGTCTTGCAGTAAAACTATGCATATGTTTCTTTCTTTTTTGTTTGTTATGATCCACTGAAGTGTTGTAGAGTGCAATGATGCTGTTTTTGATCAACTCCTTACAATATTTATTATCAAAAAGAAATTGCAAAGATTTTTTTCGTTTTTCCAAATATTATAACAACTTCAGTCATCAATAAAAATCTTCATATAAAAGCTATCATGTTTAAAAAGCATCATTGCACTCACTGCACCATTGGGAATACATGGTAAAAAAATCAGACTCCTAGGTTTGGTACTTTTTCCGGGAGACCTCCCGCAAAATAGCAATATTGTCGAAAAGTAAGTTTTGAGAAAACGGCAAAAAACCAAATGAACATCAAATATTTTTAATAACACCAGTGTAAAGTCACCATTATGACTGTTTTTCATACCAGAAGCATGTGGTAACTATATAATGAAAGTGTGTGAACCATATTCAGTATATATATATATGGAATTTGTTTATAGTTTACACAAGCGGCGGCGGCGGCAGTGAATAAATTCATCACTGGCCAAGCATACTCATACATTGTATATGTATTATGTAATGTTGTCTTTTATTAAATAAAATATGATATATATGTATATTATATATATATATACATATATATATACATATATATATATATATGTAAGGCCTATACATATATACACATATTTATATCATATATATATATGTATATATATATATATATATACACACAAACATCTATTACTAAATAATTGGTCAATTTCATGCACACATATCATAAATGATAAGCATACTCTGTCACAATTAATGTTTAATGAATTATTTAATGTTAAATAAATTGTTTAAAAATTTAATTACCTAAAATACTTTTCATATTTGATAAGAAAAAAATAATGCTAGAAAAGTAAATCCAACAACAGTACCACCTTTCGTTTTATGTTAATTCCACATTGGATTAATATGAATGAAACAAATTCAGTCAAATTATTTTCTGTAATAAATAAATAAATGTAACTTCCGACTGATACTGATAGAGCGACAAACTTCGGCAGCGCCAGCGCCGCTGTCAGTGACAGTCCGGGTGGTCGGCGGCCGGCGGCCGTAGCCGCGTAGCAAGGCCAGCCTGACGTCGCCGTCGGCATTTCTTTCCCCGTTCGCTGCCGCTTCCGCGAGTCCGTTGCGCGACTGAACAGCATCATGCAGGCTGTTCATGCTATCTCCCGCGCATTCAGCTTATTTGCGTTTATTATATCGTTTCTGTCTTTCAAATTGGTAAACCGTACGGATCTTTCGTCGATCCGACGCCATGACACATACAGGTCATTCATCTTGAAGCCGCACCGTGATTGGCTGGCGTCGTTGCATAAGGTCAATTTTAATTAGCTACGTGGCCGCGATCACCATATATGGTTCGCGTGAGGTCGGGCTGCCAAGCAACAGCTGAAACTGTTCGTGATTGGATAGTTTCGCGGCACTTTCGGCGCCGATAACTAATTTATGTACGGATGTCGCCGATTTTTGACTTCGGTAGCGTACGGAAGGGATCATTTCGAACACGAGGATACCAAACATGGCCGCGTTGCATGGAGCAATGTTTACGTTTGAGCGCGCTGAAAGTTGGCCCGTTTTCGTCGATTTTAAAGGCCAGCCGCCATAACGACATTAGCAGCTAGTTGGGTAACGACATAGTTAATCCTTTTATTGGTACTTTTAGGACGAATTCAGTGAAATAAAGTTAGCAACACGTGCGCAAGACATCGTTCGTTCTGAAAATCAAGTTTATTAAAATTCGACCGTTTTGTCATTTTCCTGCAATTCCCGACCCGCGGCATACGTTAAAAAGACATATCAGTTATTAGAGACGTGTAATTGTAACTATCAAATGCACATTAAAAAATAAAGTGTTTTTAATGTAATTTTGGTGAATACCTTGGAATGTTTGTACATGGTTTTCCCACAATGACACATGTGACTGGCCTCTCTAATGAGTCTAATCAGGCGACCTGTGTCTGTAGTTGGCGAGGCTGTGGACAATGAAGCCCCGGTGATGAAACTTGAGAGCGTGCCCATGGACGTTGACCCCGCCCCGTCATCAAAGATAGCTGGAGTGTCACCAGGTAAACAGTTAATGCTGCACTTGTGTTTATTTCCAGTACAGATACTGTTCAGCATCATTTCCTGTTGATTAACAAATCGACATAATTCTCTTTATATTTTATGATTAATTGTATTAATTACAGTACAATTCTGTGTATTATAAAAAGTACTGTGGGTGTATAGTTGTTTTGGAGAATATATAACTGAGATTATTCCATATATAAACATTCTATCTAAATATGTTTTTATACTGCCAGATCCTAAATTGTTCATAGCACATCATGGCATATTAAAACCATTCTAAAATAGAGTCATATAATTGACTTACTAATTAGTATTTTTAAATAGTCTCAATGTATGAATAATAAATTAACAATTAAGTTACTAATTAAATAAATATCTAATAATTTGTCACATATATTTAAAGAATTTGCAAAATTTAGTGACTAACATAACATTGTTATGTAATTTACTGTGCATTGGTGTATGGTAGATTGATCATGTGGACTGAGAAAGTGGGTTTTATTGCAGAAGCTGTGCGTTTGAACAAGTGGTACCAGCAGGCGGCACAGGACGGTACCAGCTCACAGCTGCCGGCACTGATAGCGGCGAGCAAGTTTGTGAAGACGCCGAGCGGCGTGCCGACGAAGACCAGCGAGAAGGAGAGCAAAGTGTTCCTCCTCGACCCCGCCGCCTCTAACAGCACCACAGACACCGGCCTACAGCAACAGGCTCAGGCACAGCCTCAGGCTCAGGCTCAGGCTCAGGCACAGCAGTCCTGGGACCCAAAGGTGGAGCTGCAGCGCATGCAACGCGAACAACTATTGCTGCAACAACAACAACAGCAGCAGCAACAGTTGCAACAACAACAACAGCAGCAATTGCAGCAGCAGCAACAACAACAAGTACCCCAGCTCCACCAACAACAAACGTACCAAGAGTTGCAGCAGCAGAAAGAGCTGCAGGCCTGGCCCTCTGGTGAGCACATGCAGCAACAGAAAGAACTACAAATGCCGGAGAAGCAGGAGATCACCACACAGCAAGACGAGCAGCTGATGCAGCAGCAGAAAGAGTTGCAAATGCAGCAGCAAAAAGAGTTGCAGAAGCAGAAAGAGTTGCAAATGCAGCAGCAGAAAGAATTGCAAATGCAGCAGCAGAAAGAGTTCCAAATGCAGCAGCAGCAAAAAGAGTTGCAGCAGAAACAGGAATTCTACTTGCAGCAACAGAAAGAGTTGCAAATGCAGCAGCAGAAAGAGTTGCAAATGCAGCAGCAGCAGAAAGAGTTGCAAATGCAGCAGCAGAAAGAGTTGCAAATGCAGCAGCAACAGGAGTTGCAAATGCAGCAGCAACAGAAAGAGTTGCAGATGCAGCAGCAGCAGAAAGAGCTGCAGATGCAGCAACAGAAAGAGTTGCAAATGCAGCAGCAGAAAGAGTTGCAAATGCAGCAGCAACAGAAAGAGTTGCAGATGCAGCAGCAGAAAGAGTTGCAAATGCAGCAGCAACAGAAAGAGTTGCAGATGCAGCAGCAGAAAGAGTTGCAAATGCAGCAGCTTCAGAAACAGCAACAGGAGGAGCTTCTAAGGCAACAACAGCAACAAAAAGAACTGCAGAAACAGCAGCAGCAACAACACGATATACAAATACATCAACACTCGGAACTGGCAATGCCACAGAAACAGGAGTTTCAAATACAAACAAATGAGGCCCTGATGCAGCATCAAAACGAAATGCATATACAAATGCAGCAACAGCAGAACGATTTGCAGATGCAGCAGCAGCAGAAGGAGTTGCAAATGCAACAGCAGAAGGAGTTGCAGATGCAACAGCAGAAAGAACTGCAAATGCAACAGCAGAAAGAGTTGCAAATGCAACAGCAGAAAGATTTGCAAATGCAGCAACAGCAGAAGGAGTTGCAAATGCAGCAGCAGAAAGAGTTGCAAATGCAGCAACAGCAGAAAGAGTTGCAAATGCAGCAACAGCAGAAAGAGTTGCAAATGCAGCAGCAGAAAGAACTGCAAATGCAACAACAGAAAGAGTTGCAGCAGCTTCAAAAGCAACAACAGGAGGAGCTTCGAAGACAACAGCAGCAAACGGAGCTGCATAAAGAATTGCAGATGCAGCAACAGGAAGGGATGCATTTACAACAACAAGAAATACAAGAACCGACAGAACATCAAATGACACAACAATTGCTGCAGCAGCAGCAGTTTCTACAGCAGTTGCAGAAGGAAGAATCCGTGCAACAACTTCTGCAACAGCAGCAACAACAACAACCACAAACTGTAATAGATCAACAGAAGGGAGTGCCGATGCAGCAGGCCAGTGTACAGCTGCAGCAGCTGCAGCAGCAACAAGCATTACAGCAGCAGCAGCAGCAGCAAGCACAACAGGAAGAGCTGCAAATAGACAGCCTATTTCAGATGCATCAAGATGGCATTCAGCAGAAAGAGCTGCAGCGACAACATTCACAGGAGCTGCAAATGCAGCAGCAACAGAAGGAGCTGCAAATGCAACAGCAGCAGAAGGAGCTGCAAATGCAACAGCAGCAGAAGGAGCTGCAAATGCAACAGCAACAGAAGGAGATGCAAATGCAACAGCAGCAGAGGGAATTGCAGATGCAGCAGCAGAAAGAAATGCAGGAGAAGCAGCAGAAAGAACTTTTCCAGTTGCAGCAGCAACAACAACAACAACAACAGCAGCGGGAAGAACATAAACTGAAGGAGACGGAGGCGTGCAGTCCCCCTGTGTCACTGATGGGACAGGATGACCAGGACAGCGTCACGTCGAAGAGCCTCAAGATCAGCGAGAACGTCAAGGAGCTGCAGGTGTTGATGTCTGAGACGAGCGAGCCGACCGTGGTGAGGGAGACATACCCCAACGTGTGGCCGAAACCACAGGAGGCGAATCAGCACAGACCAGTGGACACGCCCACCACGCCTGTCACAATGCCGGTCACCCCGTTCACAATGACCGCTGGCCCGGCGGCTCAGGTCATCACGGCTCTGAGCGAGATGAAGATGGGTGGCGTTGTGCCGAATGTAACAATCGGTCCCAACGGTCAGCCCGTGATCCAGCGGCAGGCGTCGGCCAAAGTTCGCGATTTGCTTCAGCAGCGCCGGGCTCTGCAGCAGATACTGCAGCAGCAGCAGCAACAACAGCAGCAGGAGCAGCTGCGAGACTCACAACACCATCACATCATCCTGCAGCTGCAGGCGATGTTGCAGCAGTCGCAGGCGTCGCAAGCGGTGTCACCAGGTGGCACCATCGTGGAGCCACAGTTCACTCAGGCTCCACCGCGGCCGGCGGCGACGACAGTCCGAGACTTGCTGGAGCAACGGAGCGCACAGGCCAAGGTCCAGGAGGTGGAGCCACCGTCAGTCGGCAAAGACAGCGCCGCTGACAGCAGCTTCGAGGAGCCACCTGCCTTGCTGGATAAACAGGTTGAGAAGTGCGACGAAAAGATGGCCGCCGTCGACTCAGCCATGTCGCAGGACGTTGACGACCAGGCACTGTGGAACTTGCTACAGGAGATTCTCGCGGAGAGTGAGCAGCAGGCGTCTGGAGCCGACACGAAGCAGACCCAGAAACAGGAGGTGAATGAGCTGTCACTGGAAGAGATGCTGCGTGACGGACAGAGCGCGACGGTGACGAAACAGCAAGTGGTGACATCGCCGAAGCTGTCGCCCAAGGACGCTGCATTCATGCAGCAGAACCAGATGTTCTTCCCCACCAACACTGTCGCGGGGCAGTCGCCAGACCCACACAGTCCGGCCACGCCGTCTGTCCACTCCCCGGGCCAGACTGCCGGTCAGTCAAGTCCACACATTCAGCCGTCAGATGTACCCATGCACGAGGTTAGCGCAACGCACAGAGACAACCACTTTCCCGGACAAGCCGTCGACAGTGCCGTCGGTGCGATGGTGGCAGAGAAGGATCTCAAAGAGAGGCTATCTGCCCTGCAAGACCTTGCCTCGGACATCGCCCCGAACAAGACCCCGGACCCTGTGATGAGGACGTCGTCGACATCGCACTCACCACAGCAGCCGGACGACTCGACGTTTCACCAGTACTCACCTGAGCCTCCAGCAGACACCCAGCTGCCACAGACGTTTGTCTCACAGCAGCAGAACGATACGAAGTTCCCGAGTCCTCTTGGGCAAGTTCTAGTGCAGCCACAGTTGGCTACGTCGCAGATGAACGTCCAGTCCGCGGCCCCGGTGTTCGTCCAGTCGCTGCTGCATTCAGCAGTCGCACAGCCAGCGTTTACGCAGAGTTGCAGCCAGTCGAAGGCGGACGACTCGATCTTTGTGCAGCACGTGCAGGATGTCACCGCCCCGCCGAAGAAGGAAACACAGTCGCCGTTATCGCTGTCAGACCACACGGAACCTGAATTTCCAACTGCCAAGCAACAGCCGCAGCAGCAACAACAACAGCAGATGTTTGAGCAGCTTCAACAGCTTCAGCAAGCGGCACAGCCACAGCAGCAGACGTTTCAGTTACAGAATGCGCTGCCGCCACAGCCGCAGCAGTCGGCGTTTGTCGGTCTCGACGTGGACCCGGTGTCACAGAGCGGAATGCATCAAGTGCGTTCGATGCCTCTACAGTCGTCGGTTGCCCAGCCAACATTCTCCCACCCAACCTCCCCCCTCGACAACCTGAAACAGCCGGCATTCACACAGCCGACGTCGGACGTGGAGATAGTGCAGCCGTTCGCTGTGTCGAATGCGCAGACACAAATCGCGATGATGACGCTACCCGGAGACCAGCAGCTGATCTTCCAACAGGTGCCGACTGCCGGTTCATCTGTGCCAGTGTCACAGGCCGCACTGACCCAGGTGACACAGACCATCAGCCAGCCTCAGGGCTCCATCCTGAGTCAGCTCGGACACCCACAGTGTCTGCATCCGGCCAGTAGCCAATCAGAGCAGCCAATGTCCATTGGTCAGTCGCCCCAGCAACTACTCCCGAGCACAATAGAGGTCATCAACCGGCCGACGACGGATGACCACACCCAACTGCAGTATCCGACGATGCGCGATGTCGAGATGGTGACGCAAACGACGGTGACAGCGGCAGCGCCGATGTGTTCTGTCACGGACGTCCACATGCTACAGCAGTGTGCTCTGAAGGCCGAACCGCAGGCGGCGACGACAGTTCCCAGCATGCAGTTCATTCAGACGGCCGCGAAGCCAGAGCCGACCGGTATCCGACACCTGATTCTGTCCGACGCCAGTGTCACGAACCTGTTTAGTCAGATTGGGTCCAGCGCTGGTGACAGTCGACTGCCCGTCTCCAAGGCAGTGACGACCCCGGTGACCCCGGCCGCAAGTGAGATGATCACGACGTCGGTCCTGGGGGAGTGCATTGCTGAGCCAATGGTCATCGACCACGCCAGCTCGCATTCCATTGGAAGCTCCATCCTGCAAGGTAGGCTTTGATTGTCTTCAAGCACTATCACTATTACGTTGTCATGTCTCACTTTCGTGCCTTTGTCTTGTGAAATTGTATGGTGATTACTGCAGTGAAATCTGATGATATGGGGATATAACCAATAACTAAACGTAATTTATTTTTAGTTGACCAAATTGTCAACAACCAGAAATTAACAGGAGATGAAACACTATTTTGGTAATTTCAGAAAGAAAGGACAAAGTTAAGAATAATTGATGCCAAATTGCCTTTTCAAAATGGTGACAATTTTTTACGCAACTTCAGACCAGAGCCTACAATTCTAACAATTCATATCGATGAAACGTAAGTGTCCCCTTTTGGCCAAGCCTGTGTGAATTTTCACATCACCATCTGCTGGTAATACCTGTTGTCACATCCAATTTGCATCTAGAATACCTTGCAGAGAATCAAACTGGAAATCAACTGCCAAAGTTCAGACAATACTCAGGAATTTGTACGTCAATTTGATGATTACGGCACATGTATTAGTCTTAGAAATGTTTGAAAATATATGTTCTCTGTTTGGGGTTTTCATCTTTGTTTTTAACTGTGTTTGGTGTGTGATATTGCTATGGTGATTCACACAGTGATTCAGGCTCTTGTCGGTTTGGCATCAAAACATTTTGGTGACTAAATTTTAAAAGTGTGTTTAGACCTTGCCTATTTGCAATAACGTAGGATTTACATGATTACTGAGTGCACTTGTAATATGTATCAACAAAACAACAAGCTAATTTCAAGACAAAATTCCCTTTTGATTGACTTCAATTATATCCATTCATAATTTATGAATAATTTGTATTATATAAAATATGCAGTTTTATAATTTTGGCACTTTACAAATACTACTCCAGTGTGTATTAGCCTTTGTGTGCTTCATAAGTCGTGAAAACTGGAGGTTGATGCAAACTGGAGTGGTATTTCTACCTAAAAGACAATATTTTCTATTGCTTGCTTGAACAATGATATGATGAAATTAAGATATACCAAAAGTAAAACGTTTAGATATAAAAATTATCCAAGATGCCATGCTTTGTTGAAGTAATCCTGATTTTTTATAACGTAATAATAATGTAAAAAATAACGAAACTTCTTCCATAGAAAGAAGTAGTTAAATATAATAAAAAAAATGGGAAATGACTTGCATTTACGGAGCCTACTACTTCCTCTACACCCCTGACTGTGTGTCACCATCAGTGCCCTGTATGCGTGCTGTGGCCAAGGTAAGAAGCCTAGGCTGTGACACGGTGCTTCCGTTGCCATTCGCACTAACGCTGCAGTATCATTTTTCGTCGTCTCCTAGGTGGGAATGCTTTTGGGACGACCCCGGTCGGCGTCGCCGTGGCAGCAGCAGCAGCACCAGCCCCAGGCGGCCTTGTGTGCGCGAGCTCTTACGCCTCTGCCACAAGTTGCACTGGCCCCGTGCCAGTGAGCTCGGCCCCCACGTCCGCCGCCGTCTCAGTGTCCTCCAGTGGCACCACTAGCGTGTCGAACGCACTCCCGATGTTGCACGCGGAGACCACGTCCCCTGCCACCATGCTCGGCGGGCTGCCTCCGCTTTCTGTTGACGAGGGTATTTATCTACTTTAGTTGCACCTCTCGCACTGTTGCGTGTGTTGCGCCACCACCGTCGCCGTACGTGCGCGGTGGCGGCGCAAACGTTCGTGGCGGCGCAGCGCATCTCGGTGTCGCTGCGTCGCCCGACGTGCATGCAACGTGGTTAATGTGTCGTAGTTAATGGTTCGCCTAACGTGTGTTGTCAGTGTCGCCGTGTTGTCGCGGCTGTGTTATGAGGATGGCTGCTGCTGCAGTGTGTTCAGTTGTGTGTGATCAGTGAGCTGGCTGCGTGTCTTGTCGCATTAATACACAAATGTTTCTCATCTCTTCCAGATCACGTCGTGTACCAACAGGTAGGTGGGTTCTGCTAACAAAGTGTTCTCTCTTTCAGTGCGATAAGGTAGGTGCAGGGAGCTGGTCTCCATATTTCTTGTTTCCGTAGCCAGCTCACTGGTGATGTATTGTGACTAATACTTGCTTTGTTTCAGCCCATAGTCCGTCGTCTCGGTGTGACGCGTAGGACGACCACTGTACAGTGATAGTAGCTGCAGCAGTGTGCATCCTCTGTAACTCTCTGTCATTATTTGTATGCTTACCTCTTGTTTGTCTCTCTGTAGTTGATCGCCTGCTGAATCCACCAACACCGACGACCAGTGGCTCCATACAGTGACACGTGTACGGATGAAAACGGTGACATTGACACGAGCCGAAAGGTTCAACTAAGACGTAGCTGATCGACGTCGCAAGGGTCACGACTTGCCAGGACTGCTGATGCACAGACCCTCAACGCATGCACCTGATGGTTCTTTGAGGTGACGACCAGGTGCTGTGTGTTGGGAGGTCGATCTTGTGATATTCTGGGAGTTGGGCCTCTGGCTGGCTGCCTATATGTGGTGGCTGCTTCACGTGTTGTAGCATCCGCAGTGTGACTGCCTATACTGGTTGTTGCACTTCTGTGCCTAGTCATTCAGTCAGTCGTGTGCTGCGCTGCCATACAAGTGTATGTGTTGTTGCTGTAGTAGATGGCGTTTTAGCAGATGGTTCAGTGGTTGTTTCTTAGTACACCCGTTGTATAGAGACGGACGCTATATTGGTCTGTACACACTAACTCATCTAGTAATGACAGGTGCATTTTAAAAATCTGCCCTAATTTAGTGCTAAAACTTCCCCGGGAAAATCATCTGCGATTACATGACACACCAAGTGAAACGTTTCGCCGTTTCGCGATCTGACCGTTTTATGGTCAGGTCTGCATTTAGATAAGTTGTGTAAATGTTTTGTCATTGTATAACCAATTTACCCCAAGGGGTAACTCTATTCGGATTATGTGCCAAAGAATACATAGTTGTACTAGAGTAGCGGTGTGCTAGAAATGGCTGTGTAAGTTTTCATTGTGCTGAAAGTTAAGGTGTCTGTAACGTAGTAGTAGTTGGCGGCCGGAAATCTAATCTTCCCATGTGAGTGGGCATGTACTCTAGATGGCTTTTCTATTTTCTGGCACATTCGTTCGGGAGTTGTGTTTACTATCTTATTTATTACCGTGGCTGAACATTCCAATGATAGTGGCCGATGTATGAACAGTGGTAGCATTGTCAACACTGCCGTGTTCCGTGCCCACGTTTGAATGAGTTGAATGTGAAGCCATGTCTTGGTACTGGGCGGGCACATATGGGGAGGTTAGGCTTCGTGCCTATGTCATGTGTCATATGCATGTATAGTTTTGATGCTCAAGGTTATCAGTAGTGTTGCCATTAATACAAGTATTAATTGCGGTTCAGTCGAATGGATTGCGGCCAATAAATTGTCAGGTTAGTTTCGTGCCTGCTAGTATCGGAGCGCTTTTCTACGATAGTATCTCTCATACAGGTTGAAAGTGGTTTTCATTAGTTTTGTCGATTCACCCACCTTTTGGTGTGCACGTATAAATGTACAGAGTTCCGCGGTCGTCTGACCAGTAGATGGAACTACGTCTCGGGTGAGAGTTGTGTTTGCCAAAGTTAATGTTGTCTAAGACGCTTTTGTGTACAGTATCATGATCCTTCATTGTAAATATCCTCATGCTAAGCATTGGTTCTTGTTCACTCGTTCACATTTCTGATTGTCTGTTTGTAATGGCAGTGTTGTTAAACCCTAATTCTCGTTCATTAGGTGATGCATTTATTAAACAATGTATTATTGCATGCCTGAATGTGAACCTGGCATCTCGGTTTAATATCCATTGAACTGGATTTTTAGACAATTTATCTACTTAAAATTGGTTCTTAAAAAGCACCAACTTTATTTGCGACACAGATCGCATATGATTTATGAACAACTGTTGTGAAATTTAATTTTAAGTCCACATGATTTGTACCATGATCTGTTGCCTAAGTTAGTCTGCTAGGTGTTGTCCTATTCGCTTTCGTGGACGTGTTTATTAACTAGCATTGCTTACGAATGTGAGTAGACTGGACCACGAGAATTATGGGATTTATCAGCGCTGCTGCAGGAGTCATATCATAGTGTGTCGGTTTTGTTATTCAGTATTAGTAGTTGGTAGGTTTACTCGGACGGAATTGAAGCGCCGGTTGTGGTTAACTGCTGAAGGTCGAAAGGTCACATGCCGTCAATTTCAAGGTCGAAAGTGTCACATGCCATCAATTTGAAGATCTAAGGTGTTGTAGGCTGTCAATTTGAGGGTCAAAAGGCGTCGTAGACCATCAATTTGAAGGGCAAATGTGTCGCCGATTGACAATTTGAAGGATGAATGTGTCGCAGATCGACAATTTTTTTGCATTCAAATGTAAGCTATACGATGGGATAGACGTAGATGTCAGATTATTTCACTTGCAATAGTTAACTACCGTAGTATCCATTAACTAACGAGAGTAGTTTGATTTTGGAAATAAGTTAAACCTGCTGGTTTTGTGCATCAATTGACTACGCACTTATTATGATGTTTGTTGCACATATTGTATCAGTATGTGTCAACCGTATATGTATGTGATTGCTATTGTCTTCAGTTGGGTCTGTGATAAATCGTTTTTAAGATATATGTATGAGGCGAGAAAAGGTAGCGACGTCAACGTCGGTCATCCCTTAATAGCCTATGTTGTCATTCTGTATTTCGGCATTCCTGGAAAACCGTACTATTGCTATTTGGCTGTCGTCGTCATTTTCACCTACTTACACATCAAGTAGTTCAAAGCAATTCGTCATATCATCTTGCAGTTGAGTGGTGCTGATGTTATGAACAGTGAGAAGCGTTTTGCTTCCACTGGATATTTGTAAATGTTTCGAGGGGCCAGGAATAGATGCACGTGTATGCCAGTGTCTGAATTGCTGCCGATTGTGAAACTGAAATTACTTTTGTTTTCTACATTTGCAACAGTTGTGCTACATTTTTTTAGACTTATGACCTATATATATATATTTTGTAAACGGCCGGTGTTGTGCCGCATTTGTGACGATATTTACTGTGAAAAATGCTGTTACCTAAAGTTTGTAGAACAGTGATGTATCAGAGTGGAACTGTAATTTGATGTATTTGGCAGCGTGGTATGTTGCGTATCATGAACTTGTGGTGCTGCTCAAAACCGAGAAATCCTGCCGGCGATTTTTCTCTGCTGGACAGGACTATTTTACTGAATCTTTTACCTAACATTTGTGCTGGATCACTTGAAATTGGTAGCACTAATAAGATTGCAGAATATTTCAAACAAAAGAATAAGTTATTTCAAGAGAATACTGTGTAGCGTAGTTATCCCATGTCATTCTCTAATTGAGAATAATTTTGTTGGCTAAAGTTATCTTCCTCGGTTTTGTTGAAGATTTTAGTCGATCAATGTGTTAGGTTTACTTTGTTTGTTATGGTTGTAAAATCGTATCGCCATAAGAAAGTATTACGCCAAATAAAATCTCACTGCATAGACATACGCATAAACATACATAAAGACATATTAACTTTATACACAATTTTGTCAACAAAAATGTTTGTCATGCAACATTTAAATGTTTGTTTATAGTTGCATGGAACAAATGCAACTAGTGGGGCAAGCCAATGCACGGGAGGTCAGACGGGGAATGATAGTGATAGTGACGGATTTAGTACTGGAAGTAAACGTATGGATACAAGGATGGTTTTGTGGTTACGGGAAGGATTGATACGTTTTGTGTGCGTAGATGACAGTGGTACTTTGACAGGTTGTGTGGAGATGACAATGATATGGTGACAAGTGTGGATATGACAATGATATGGTAACAGATGAAGAAGATGCATTTATTGTATCGACAGTGATACTTTGACAGTGTGGAGTTTGTTGATGAGACAGACGTATTAGCAGTGGTTAAATTGAAGCAAATATTGGTAAAACAAAAAAGGAAACCGATTAATAGTGATTGAGTTAAGACAATGTTTTAGTGGTTAAATTTAAATTACGATAGTATGTTAACTGTAGTTGAGTATGTATCAATAGCAGTTCAGTTAAGGTAATGCATTACTAGAGGTTCAATTGAGATAATGATTAATTAAGACAAAGATGGATGTATTAACAGTGGTTAAATTAAGACGAAGACGTGTAACAGTGGTTATTATGGTTGATTCAACGTGTGACCATTCTGTGTGTCTCGGTTGCCTGTCATTCACTGAGGGTTCATTTTAGCCGAAGAGTTTGGGATAAAAATTGGCAGGTGCTATGTTTCGTTCCAAACTTTTGAATTATTATTTGATGCAAGAACCTTGTGAATTTCCTGAAGGAAGATTACGTAATTTTTCAAACTTCTTGGCAGTTAGATGAAAGAATATTGATACAGCAAATTGTAAAATATCACAAGTAATAGGAATAAATGTATTACCAATGTTATATAAACAGATTACTAAGTCAAAACAATTATTGCTAGACATTTTCAGTAGTAAATTGGGGTTATTATCAATGTCAATAATGAATTTAAACATGTGAGGTGTCATTTCCATACAGACAACCCTAATTAGTAGAAGAGAAGGCGCCCAGGAGACATGGGAAGGTTGTGTGGACTGGTACGGAGGCAGAGAGGGAGGGGATGGTTGTATGGACTGGTACGGAGGCAGAGAGACATGGGATGGTTGTGTGGACTGGTACGGAGACAGAGAGACATGCGATGGTTGTGTGGACTGGTACGGAGACAGAGAGACGTGGGATGGTTGTGTGGACTGGTACGGAGACAGAGAGACATGGGATGGTTGTGTGGACTGGTACGGAGACAGAGAGACATGGGATGGTTGTGTGGACTGGTACGGAGACAGAGAGACATGGGATGGTTGTGTGGACTGGTACGGAGGCAGAGAGGGAGGAAGGCTTTGGCTCTAGTTGGTGTTTTGTCGATGCTTGCAGTCAACATTGACATGTGCAGTTGTACAGTTTTATTTGCGATTGCATTGTGACATACAATAAAAAACAGACATGTTCAGCATCTACTTCTGTGTCTCGCTTGATGTTTTGAGTTGCATACTGTTATTGTGTCATCATCGGTAGTTCGCAGTATTTCTGTATTGGGTGTGTCGAGCCACAATTATGTGTCGCTGCATTTACAATTAATGTGTCACATCAGTTGTAACAATTCAGCTAATAAGGTTGGTAGTTACTTGGTACATCTGAAATGTTGGATGTTTGGCATTGAGTTAGCACATCACATAGTACATTGCCAAAACATTCATGGTTATCTGATAGAAAACATGTATAAAGCCTGTTTGAGTCCATTTAGAGTATTTTTTAATGAATATGAACACAAGAATAGGGGTTAACAAATATATTTATTCGGAGTAATTTCTTACTCAATACAGTTTTTTGTATCTTGTATAATATATAATCAACTTAGTGTTTTGCAACATACAAAGAGATACTGGGTATTTAAACATCAAGATTCCTGATCCATCCTGTTATAATCACCAACAAAGCAGTCCTACATTTTATAAATGTATAAACTTCAAGCAATGCAGCATAACATTCCCTACAAGTGTGGTGAGTAACTACAGTGCTCATGTAGTCAGTAATGTGTTCCTTGAATGAAGCTGGTGAACATTTTCAAGGCGGGAATAGGCTTGTCTTGAGGTACCATGTGACCAGATCCCTGGAAAACAATGTCCCAAATATTATATCCAACGACATCTAAAAACTGAAGCACATGAAATATACATAATCTAATAATACGGCAAACCATTGGCCACTACATGATGCTGAATATCACGCAAGAATGGTTGTACATGAGAGTTTTTGTTTCTTCACATGCATACATGTGCACACATTGCAGTAACATGTTACCATTATAAACCGAGATTAGAAAATAGTTTTTAAAGAAAATATTAATGTATGTACAATGATAAACTTAACACATCTGATTCCTGAAGGAATATCTATTTACGGTGATCTCCTAAATGGTTGGCAAACTCCAGAACAATGTGTACCATTTTGTATTGGTTTGAGTGAATTCTCAACCAACGTAACTGGGTACCAAGTTAGTTATAGCATGAATGTGCATGACTATTAAATTTTGACCGACTCCATAGATGGTGACACTTAACTGATTACACGTGTAGGCCCAGCAATATACATAGTCAGTCATAACTAAACCACCAATACACGTAAGTAGCGGTACATTTTTGGGACTGCAACACCGTTATGTTAAAATTGCTGCTATTCTGTGCCAATTCTGTCGTCCATGTAATGCTAATGTGATCTACCTGTCACCATTTAGAGCGCTCAACACATTACATACCTTCACAGTGACAACCGAGATATTCTGGAAATGTTTCACAAATCCTGCAACTTGCTTGGACCCATCCTTGGCTTTGTAGTGCCACAAGGTTCGGTTCATCACCACCTGAGGAAAACATATTTATTTATTTAGTTCGGTTGCTGAATTGTTTTGGGATTAACTATGTCTGTTATGTGTGTAGCAACTTGATATGACCAATTGAAGAAGAACGAGTAATACTTTGATGCTACAAAAGTTACACTCTAATCCGACAGATTTGCCACGACATATAAAATAATATTCCATAACTATCAGTCAGAAAAATTAACTTTGTGGCAATATTTGAATTGTTGCTAATAAACATCTGCCTTTTGGAACACTGTTGACTTTTAAATGTACCGGGTACATTTTAATGTCAACTTATTTTAAATTAACATAGTTCTTTATTGATAGCCTTTGAGCAGGATAACAAAAATTTACTTTACTGCTGTTTACTGCTGATACTAATAAATAACATCGCAGCTACATTGTTACTGGATCAATCACCTGCTGATCCAGGGATTCAGCAAACCACTGGTCTCCGAGAAAGTTGCACGCCATATCCACATCCCCGTTGTACACCAGAATCCTCTGCTTCTGCGATAAGAAAAACAGCAACAAACACTAGACATGAAACAACACCAACACGAGTTTCAATAAAGTCAACACAAACCAACGCCCTTAACACTAAATCATATCAGTGAATAGGATATATTTTTATTATATAAAACAACATAAGGTATAATATTAACATAATTTGTTTTCTAATGAACAGTTATTCTAATTAACTAAGTTATCACGTGTAGATGGATGGACTGGCACAAGTCAATCAACAGGTGTTACTCTTAACATTTGGAGTTTCAGACACGGAATAACGGTTAAAATATTTAAGTAAATGTAACGGTCTACATTAAGCGTTGTACGATATACGGACCTTGGTGGCGAGAATCTTGAGGTACTGACTGCGCATGGTCTTGTACAACATCTTGTAGCTGGTGCCTACAGTGCCACTGCAGAAGAACACTGCATTATTGTCAAGGAACAGGTGTACACAATTAAATAATAGGATGAGTGAAACCACTTACTGAGAGAAATTAACACCATCCACCAGGTGGCGCCACATGCATACAGATACAAGATACGTGAAACATTTCCTTGTGATCAGTGGACGTCTGCATAATGATACCTTTTTATTTTCAAATTTATGTCGTCTAGTACTAACCCTAAAAGAAACGTGAAGAAACAATGTTTCTCAGATGAGATACAAATAATTATAGAAGACAAATGTATATGATATTTGATAGTACAAATTAATATGTACACATACACCTTTTTACATGTGTGTGCTCTGATGATTTGAGTATACTTGGAAACACACTACTGACATCACATTGAGAAATGTAAGAACAAACAACATAAAATATGCAATTCTTGCTGACCATAATGCCACAGCCCAAATACACGATGGAACAAACATTTCTTGAACATTAATCTTTATAGATACATCAAAGCAGTCATTCCGACATCCCTGTCCCATCACCTGCAGATTTCCCACTGCGGGAGTCCAGCTGGGATGTGAAGCGCCTTCCTCACATCGGCTCGGTTCAAATAGGTGGTTATCCCCCGGACGTCAACACAGGGAGGAACGACTGACAGCTTCTCTTGTGGCATGTTTGCCAAGGTATCCTGGGCAGGATGAGCGAGGGACTTGAGATGACAGGATAACATTTCATAGCTGATAATAATAATTCCATTTGTATAAATTCCTCGTCTTTTCAATTCCAATTCTTTTTTTTTCTCAGATTTAGACACTTTGGTATAAATCCTCCCAAGCCAGGGTACATTGTGCTGCTCTACAATACCTCAGGCTCATTCTGTCCACAAGCCGTGGAAGTGGGCAAAGTCGAACTATAAAATTATACAAACTGACTTTGCCAGTTGCTACTGCATCAGCTGTGGGAACAGTGCCAATCCCCCCCCCCCATTTGAAGATACACGACTGGTGAGAATCCTAATATAATGACCCGTTCCCACACTAAACACTGTACATAATGTGTGTGTTTGAAATCACCCAAGATTATATCACATGACCGGAGCTAGACCACACTCCTCGTGAGTGATTTATTAGGCTGAAGTTAAAAGAGGAGTCTTACAAAGTGATCTGCCAGGGGTACTGTAGGGCGGTAGTGGCATAATCGGCTGCAGCAAACCCTGGCTCATATACACAAATATACACATACACACAAATATACATTTTTTTAAATATAGTTTAATTATTAATATACTTTAAAAGGCATGCATAGTTTTTAAGTTACAATATTTTTTATCATGACGCATCAATGACTCAATGAAAAAAATCATTGTATTATATAGTATTTCAGATGTAGATATATTAATTATGACACAAACATAGGAAGGCCTCTGGGTTGCTGTAAGTGAAGGAGGAAGTACCTGGAGCTGGTGAGGCATCAGGAGATGGAGGAAGGGAGGACTGATGCGGGTCTTGTTGTCTCCACTAGGGCCCTGGTAACACTCGGAGTACAGGTTGTAGATGTTCAGACTGTTGATGATCTTACCAGCCTCCATCACCTGCGACGACACAGCGAATTGACATACTGTGTCAACATACCGACACAGCTTAGTGACACATACTTTGCCTGACATACACTGACATAGTAGAGACACACTACTGACACACACTGACACAACATTGTGACACACTACTGACACACACTGACACAACATTGTGACACACTACTGACATACACCAACATGGCTTACTGTGATAGTGACACATACTGTCTGACTTACACCACCATGACATAGTGACACACATTGCCTGACATAAACCAACATAGTGACACAAACTTCCTGATATACACTGACACAGCATAATGATATATACTTTGCCTGACATAAACTAACACAGCATAGTGACACACACTGCATGACATGACCTAGAGCCACTATCAACATTCAAAAACAATGTCACTGACACATGTGGTAGTGACACACACGTTGTAGTGACGCGACACTTACCACAGCTGCGCACTGAGGGTCTGTGGGCGTGGCAAAGTTACAGGAGAGAGGAGCTGAGGCCTTGCAGCAGGCAGACAGCATCTTACTCCAGAGGCTGGAGGGAGAAAGACATGTTTAGGAAGACGCAACCAAACAATGTGTTCCTCTTCTTCCTTAAAGTAATCATTTTGTTCTTTTCTATCAGTTGTATGGGAGAAAGGACGCGAGAAAGCAACAGATTATTTGGTGCAATGTTGAAATGTTGTAAATAATAAAATATATTATGTTAATAATATAAGTTATTTTGTAGCAAAATGTGCAGTACAATAACATATCATTGCTGTCAGAGTAAAATATACCAAAGCAGTCTCACTCAATTGGAATTTTGTTTATTTATAGAATGAGATTCCATTGTATTTTTATTATATTTTAAAATCAGTCAACTTTTAATTCTTGTTAACAGTAGCATCTCCGCATACACCAACACATAAGTGACACACATACATATTATAATATATTATTTGTCAAAAGCACACAAACATTTAAAATGCTTAAACAATATTAATTTTTGTATATGTTAACTATGGTGTCCTACATGTGCACAGATCAATAGATCAATGGTTGTGTCATCTGAAGTTTAGCACAGTCTGGTGGACACAAAGATTTAAGGTCACTAAGATGACGCAACAGTCACTTACGCTGTGCCCCACAGTCCATGGTAGTAGCCAAAGAACATGATTGAGTTAGTGTTCATGCTCCAGTCAGACAGGCCATTGCCAACTGCAAAACCCTGCAAACATATCCACCCGCTAAGCAAAATCCTGCAAACACAATCAACCAGTAAACAAAACATGCAAGCACAATTGAAGAATGAATAAAACCCTGTATATTATGTATACAAACTATAATTAAATGCATGCAACTGAAACATGTATGAGATGGTCATGTCATTCTATTATGGTCTTCATACTTAATCTAGACTGTTAAAAAGTTATCCTAACTAACTTAAAAAAATGTGCAAGTTGACAAATACCAGTTAATCTCCTATTAACTGGCAACAAACTTACATTCTTGCGACATCCCTCCTAGGATGACAACTAACATGTAATGACACAATATGTGATGCAAATTAAATATACATGCAAACATGGTTATTACTGAAACAAAAATAAATTAAATATATATTTTGGATATTAAAATATTTGCTAATAATATTGTTACAATACATATAACAGACTTTGCAAATCTGGTCACCATTAAAACTATTACCTTGAAGTTAAAGTCTTTGTCATCAACAATGCGGGCTGCCAATGTTGGAACATAGATCCCACCATAGCTCTCTCCAGTGAGGAAAAACTCATTCTTCGAGTATTCCGGGAAGTGCATGATGAAGTACTTCAAAGCCCAGAAGTTGTCGAGAGACACCTGCAAATAACCTCACCAGTGGAGCAGCCAGGCAACAACGACCAAGAGTCATTTATGGTGCCTAGGCCAATGTTAAAATGTTACTGTGCAAAATGACAATAGGGCACAATTGTATATGTCTTTACTGTCTGTTCATAGTTCATGTAGTAACGTATCATATAATGATGTCGATTATTGGTAATGTAACAAGTGATATATTCATTCATCTTATTCTGTGAACATCATATTTAACTTCATATTTTCTATGCATGCACATACATCCACACACACACACACACACACCATCGTCAAATCAAAATATACCCAGTTGTATAATAATAATAATAATAATAATAACTGCACAACTTCTATAGCACCTATATCCTTAAAAAGTTCAAGCTCAGAGGCGCAACAAACAAAATCCTTTGGTTAGTCATCCACGGGATAGACAATAGTTGTCACTGGAGCATGGAACCGCCAAAAATGTATTGCCCTACCTGGTCATCGTCTGTGGTGTAGTTTTTGTCAACGGAGTACGAGTATCCAACACCAGCTGGCGCCTCCAAGTAGAGCATGTTGGCCACCTGAGGGCGCCACAAGCTCACATTACTTCCTGTTCACAGAAATTATGGTACCAAAGGAATTAAATCAATTCATATATTAATTTGTTTAACCTAAACATGGTAACAAAGTTAAACTATATCATCTATATGCCCACTCATCATCATTTTGGTGGAATTTATTATTTTATCAATATTTCTAAAAAATGTAATCATAATTTTACGGTCATTCCCATTTTAAAATGTTGATATATGAAAACAGCAATATCTATCACAGTAACTAATGCCTCGGGGCAACTTATGAAATTCCTCAAACAGTAGCATCAGTTACAACTTGGTGCCATCTGGTTAAATACTTAATGTTGAATAGTAGCTTAGCAATCAATATTGAACAGTAAAGTTTCAATCCTTACCGTGTTCCAGCTGTATGGGTTGTTAACCAATGTCTTCCCATCAGTAGCAGCCTGCAACACAAAGACAGTCAGAACAGGTTAATAAACAAAAACACTAATTGTGTGCGGGGAACATTCAGGAAAAGGGACTTTGTTACAAAGTCTAGTAGATGAACAAGTGACTATTACTGTCACGTAAGAAAACAGTCAAACACTTGGCGTGAGATAAAAAGTAACTTCCATGATTAGGATATATATTTAGTTTCCTAGGAACACAGAAAAGTTTCATTATAAAAGGATCAAAACAGATATGACTACAGTACAGAGTATATTATTCATTTATAGTTTATTTATTGTGTTTCCAGTGGTGTTTACAGCATTTTGATCTTACTTACTTAATTTATTTATTATTATTTACATTTGTAAAATGTTTACTGTTTATATTGTAATTTTAGTGAAGTGACTGAAGTCTTATGTAATGCGCTGTGAGTGCTATGTATATACGCACTAAACAAAATAAAGATTAATATCACTTGATGTTGTGTACATAGCC
The DNA here is from genome assembly GCA_964017155.1 of Oasisia sp. SBJ-2009. Lineage (NCBI taxonomy): Eukaryota > Metazoa > Annelida > Polychaeta > Sabellida > Siboglinidae > Oasisia > Oasisia sp. SBJ-2009. The sequence continues at coordinate 33,190,522 of OZ024862.1, read as the reverse complement.
CTGATATGAGCTTGCATGGACACTACACACACAAAATATTGTTTTCAGAGAAACTATTTACCAGGAAAGGACCATGTTCATTAAGCATGCCGTCCATTGAGCTACAGCCCGGCCCCCCGTTCATCCACACTACCAGAGGATCTGTCTTGGGATTACCAGCTGACTCAACAAACCTGGAAATCACAAACACGGTTAAAATGTTAGTACTCGATCTAATCATATAATGATGTCACATAAGACTATCAGTGTCACTACTTAGCAAGAAAACAAAAACAGGCCGGCATACAGAGCACAATGGCTCAGGAGAGCACAATGGCTCAGGGGTAGAGCTTCGTACTCTCGACTACGAGAATCCTGTGCTGCGGTGTTAAAATCTTGAGCAAGTTGTTTTCACTTTACATTGTTCCAGTTCACTCAGCTGAATAAATGAGTACCTGGCTATAGAGAGTGGTGGATATGTGTACGAGCAACCTTCGCGCATTAATTGTAGCATATGGCTGGATGCTTCCCAGAGAAGCCGAGATGGTGTCTGAGTGAACAGGTTTGTCAGGGAAGTAAAGTGTAAAGCGCTTTGAACGGTCCCGAGGGTTGGATACTGCGCTATATAAGAACTTACCTTTTTTACAGCCAAAATTCAACGATTGCACTTCTGTTGAAAAACTAAACATGCTACTTCTGTATACGTATGAAATGATGAAATGAAAAAGCTCACCAGTAGTGAAGTTTGCGAGTTCCGGTGGCCTTCAGGTAGCCAGAGTAGTGCTTGAAGCTGGGCTGACTGGTCAGGCCGGGCAAATTGTCCACCTTGTCTGTGGGAATGTCAGCCAGTCCATCTCGCAGGGCAAAGGTCACCAGTGCCAGGGTGAGTAGACCGTGACACGTCATCTACAGAACACAACAAACACATCTACAGAACACAACAAACACATCTACAGAACACAACAAACACATCTACAGAACACACCAAACACATCTACAGAACACAACAAACACATCTACAGAACACACCAAACACATCTACAGAACACAACAAACACATCCACAGAACACAACAAACACATCTACAGAACACAACAAACACATATGTAGAACACAACAAACACATCTACAGAACACAACAAACACATCCACAGAACACAACAAACACAGGAACATTACTGGCTCATGCAGAGTGACAGGATGAGTGTTCTGATGTCACAGATGACATACTTCTTCTTACATGTGACTGTCTCTGATTCCAACCGGAGTCAAAATGTAGTAAATTCCATGATCTATCCAATTTGATAGCTTGTAACATCCGGGAAGATAATTATGGGTTTCGTCATTCTTCTGGACATCTACACTGGGTTGAATATGTTTTGGTTTTGGGGATTAGGAAACATCAACTGGAATGAGTTAATAAAGTATAGTACTAGAAATGTGATATACATTCTGCAGATGTAGAAGGGAAAGGTGATTTCACTGCTCTCAGAGGTGGTCCTGAAAACTAGCTTCAAAAGAGTCCAATTTAAGCTGTTTGCAGATATAATTTCTTGGAGCTGGTAATTCCAACTGGCAATTAGGAGTGGGACAATTATATATGTTCCTGTTCAATGCCACTGTAAGGTGCTGTGGAACATAAGCAAGCTCTCATACATTTGTTTACTAGAAGCCCCACTTAAATAAGAGGGTCGATCATTATTGTTGGGTCATTCCCCCAACTATGAGTATGTTTTATCTGTATTTGAAACAAACACAGGAGCAGCTCTGGTCAGGGGCTTTCAAACGTTACTATAATATACTACAACCAAGGCTAAGGAAAACAAATGGAACGCCCAATACGAAAAATACAAAAAGAAACTATTGTTGGGGAAAAGGTCCCAACGTGAAGTGAGACAGTGAACTATATGCCGATCACTATAGCTGACACACACAATTAACATACAAAATGGTTATTCCTGTATATAGAGAGACTAGGTCAAACATGGAAAAGAATAGTATACAGAAGTAACGTTACATAACTCACTGCGTACATGCATGCTTCCAAATTAATTGTTTATAAAAATACAGCATCGATTATTATTTACTGCAGTCACGAGCGTAGGTCCAATCTGTGCAGCCTCAGTGTCCGCACTCACGGCAATGACGATTGTAGTTAATGTGGTTACTCGGAAACTCTCGAGTCGGAGACCTAGCTAGGCCTAGCCCTAGGCTATACACTACAGCTATGCCGGTCAGGTCACGGCGTTAATTTCCATAGCATTTAAGCCGGATATAATTATAGATCAAGCGGCGCTGACCTCATTGTTGAATAAAGAGCAACATTAACAAAAACAAAGTATGTTACCTTCACAAAGTCAAATGATCACATAAAGTTGATATAAGTCCACTAGAGTGTCAATGCAAATACAAAAACTTACCTTCTAACGTTCTGTAATCCCACTGTCACTGTGATGGGCCGGCCATATGGTGATCATGTGACTGTTTATCACATGACAAAACCATCTATCACGTGATGGAGAGTACAATTGCTCTTATGCTTATGCTTATCAGGGTGGTTATGCAATTGGATATCTGTGTTCAAAGGTCGAACGTAAATAGTTTGTTGTAGATAAATGAATACTTGTCATCGTATTATATAACTTAAGTCAATGTAGAGCTTAATACCCTGATTTCCTACCAACGAAAACTTCTATAGCTAGGACTTATTTTTCTTGCTCGTACCCCCAGCTAGCGGTCCCCCAAAACACTGGCTCTTAAAAAAAATCGATTTACATTGAATTATGGTCGGGCAGGACCCGTTCCCTAAATATTAGGGGGTTAATACTATCAACAGCCATCCCCCGCCAAAAAAAAACAATTACAGACAAACAGCCTACAATTACACACAAAATTATACACAAAATCCAAATGCATAATTACAGGCTAATATACGCTTTCATAAATTATCAAACATACAATGGGACAAATATATAATACGTGGGCTATCCCGTGATTGTAACTGTGTGTGTGTGTGTGTGTGTGTGTGTGTGTGTGTGTGTGTGTGTGTGTGTGTGTGTGTGTGTGTGTGTGTGTGTGTGTGTGTGTGCGTGTGTGCAATGTGTGCAATGTGTGCAATGTGTGCAATGTGTGCAATGTGTATGTGTGCGTGCGTGCGTGCGTGCGTGCGTGCGTGCGTGCGTGCGTGCGTGCGTGCGTGCGTGCGTGCGTGCGTGCGTGCGTGCGTGCGTGTTGGTGGTTAATGGTAGTTAGATATACTATGCTTATTCGACTCATTCTAATTAATGCGCTTCACGATACCACAAGTAAGAAAGTAGGTAGCGTTGTGTTATGTTTTTATTCATACTAGCTTACAATTGCGAACAGAAGACAATTGTAGTTAGCGAACAATTTCAATAACAGCAGGGATGGGTAATGTAATCGTAAAATGTGGCACTCGTGATTCCAGCTACTGAGAGAAATCCGCACATGTCGATGATGTAGGTGTGTAGTAGGATCTTACATAAATTATTATAGAAAAGCACAAATTCGATTAATGATGATGAAGGAGTCCGTTTTATTAGTTCATCGTGCAAGCAAATATCATCGCTACGGTCATCCTCCACCGTCCACAAACACTGCTTTTAGCCTTCTACCAACGGTTCTGCTGTTGTTGCAACGCGTTTGTTCCTTCGCTTGCTGTGACACTGAGGGCGTCCACACGATTGGGTCTGTCTTCTAGCTGGTCTACCACTCTCCCTGGACACACGGCTTCACCGGTCTACACTTTTACACTTTAATTAACCTCAGTTCATCTTCTTCATTGTAGCCTTTGCTCCAGTCACCACAGGTGTACATACATCACGATTTATTTTACTATTATTCATAATATATGTAAAATCACAATTGTATAACGCGTATTATCTGCTGAGTCTGGACACTCTTCAAACATAGACTAGCTTCCGAATTATTTAAAAACTAACACTACCTTCATGGAGCTAAAGACACTATCGCTATAATCCCGTAAACGAGCCGATGTATGGAGATTGCGGCAGGGGTGTCGTGTGAACCATCGCGCGCGTTGTGTCAATGTTTGAAGTGACCCCCTCATTCCCAGGGACAAATGCATGCAGTTAACTCAGTCGCTTTGAAATAGAGACAGAACCACCCGAAATCCTAAACTGAAAGTAGAACAAACGTAAGTGTTTCAGTTTTGTTTTCAGGTCTCGATTTTTTTTGCGCTACGATCTTCCATAAGACCTAAATGCGATGACGTCATCGTGGTATTTGGAAGAAACGTTCCCCACCAAATCAAAAAACAACTGTGTGTTAAATACAGTTTCCCAGATATTGTCTGGGGCTTGTGCTGTGATTGATGAACGGATTTTACCACACACGCACCCAATCACGCACCCAATCACGCACCCAATCACGCACCCAATCACGCACCCAATCACGCACCCAATCACGCACGCACGCACTGTCTATCGGTTGCCGTCTTACCAACTCTTAATTGTTAGCTAGCTCAGCATCTGCGCCCTACCTAATTCTGTCCAGATGGCAAACGTGATGCAAATTAAACAGAAAACCAATGCCAAGCTGAAACTATCTCGTCAATGCGGGCGGGCGGGCGGGCGGGCGGGCGGGCGGGCGGGCGGACGGACGGACGGACGGACGGACGGACGGACGGACGGACGGACGGACGGACGGACGGACGGACGGACGGACGGACGGACGGACGGACGGACGGACGGACGGACGGACGGACGGACGGACGGACGGACGGACGGACGGACGGACGGACGGACGGACGGACGGACGGACGGACGGACGGACGGACGGACGGACGGACGGACGGACGGACGGACGGACGGACGGACGGACGGACGGACGGACGGACGGACGGACGGACGGACGGACGGACGGACGGACGGACGGACGGACGGACGGACGGACGGACGGACGGACGGGGACGGATATAAATTAGATGAACATGTAGGTGCCGAATGCGAACAGGGCATGGTCAACAGACGACTGCAATACTAACTAGCGTACATTCATACAGTGTTGTCTTTGCAAACTAAAACTCGACATAAAATCTACATGTAGGCAATACACGTAAAACCTACAGGTAGGCAATGCAACTAGGCTTTGAACTTATCCAAAAGCACTACTGGGTTTAATATTGTGAGCTGAGAAGTAACACATTTAAAAAAGCAAGTTCTTATATAGCACAATATCCTGTCCTCAGGACCGTTCAAAGCGCTTTACACTTTACTTCCCTGACAGACCTGTTCACTCAGACACCATCTCGGATTCTTTGGGAAGCATTCAGCATTATGCTACAAGTAATGCGCGAAAGGCTGCTCTTACACATATCCAACACTGTCTATAGCCAGGTACTCATTTATACAGCTGAGTGAACTGGGGCAATGTAGAGTGAAAAAACTTGCCCAGGGTTTTAACACCGCAGCACAGGATTCGAGCCCGGGCTCTCTTAGTCCATAGTCCGAAGCTCTGCCCCTGAGCTCTACGTTTCACTGCATTTAGCTGGAATTATTTAGTCATATGTGACATTTGTCTCCCAAGATCCCGTCGAGTTTGCGTGCAATCGATACTATTGTCGGTTGACGTCGGCGCTACGTTACACAGGCGACGAGGGACGTTGGAATTACGTTTGTCACGCGTCAATTCACATGACACACGCCTATTGTAATGTTCTTACGTCTGACTGGTTCAGGCGTGCTGTTCACGTGCATGGCCACGGACTTCACATGTGCGACAACCATGCCACCAGCAACAGGTTTATGCCTACGTATGCCGCACAGAGCATGCTTTACTTTGTGAAAATACCAGTGTTGAATTTCAGCAAAAGCTAATATAATTTTATTATTGAAATTCAAACCGCAAATTTGCTAGTTTACAATAATTGAATCGAAAGTACCTATGGTACAATGAATACCAGTAATAAATAACTACCAGAACTCAGAACACAAAGTAAATTTATTTGTCCTATCATCAATACAAAATGTAACGTAATAGACGACGTATATATTCCTTAATTAATTAATTAAGATAATAATAATGTTAAGAGATATAATATCGCACAGGTACTACCACATAAATATAAAAACAACGACATTTACAGTAGGTTACCGGAATCCAAATAGCATGACGTTTTGGTAACCGACGTTTTAATCGATGATTATATTCGCCGTGTCAACATATATGCATACGTAATACAATTACTTATTATTTAACTTTTAAGCTAGAATACGCTACGAATATGAAAAGGTTGCTAGACATGCAGAAAGGTATAACCATAGAAACTGCTGTGTCATTTGTATATGCTAAAATAAGAGCGGCCCTAAATCTGACCCTTGAAACACGTTAGCCGACGTCGCGATCACGTTGTCGGTGCGTCATCGCCACAACGTCACCCATACGTCGCACTTACTATATAAACGGCGGGCTTCGCTTTGGCAAGCACATTACGATTACGACATTCAGAGAAACGTTGGCCAGTCAAAAAACGCGACAAAGAAGCAGAAGTAGGTATATGTGTCACGTCGCTCATTTTGATAAGTAGACATCATATTTGAAGTTATACGTGCTACGATTAACCGAGCCCCGATCAGCTACAACCACAACAAACACGGCCGACAGACTTGTACAATCGACGAGTATCGATACACAGCGAGACCGATCATGGACAACATGAAGCCGCTGATCGACGCCGTGTCGGAAGACACAAGAGAGGAAGCGGCGCCTGACGACGAGGCTGGACGACCGGACGGTCAAGGTGCGAGACAGGGTGGACAGAGAGGGGCATCTTGCGGTCATCACGGTCGCGGTGGACCTCCTCACTGGGCCGGAATGATGTCGTTCATGGGACCACCGGGTGGTGGATCGTGGGGACCCCCGTGCGGATCACCTTGCGGACAATCGTGCGGAGCTTCGAGGGGGCCACCGTGCGGACCACCTTGCGGACCATCGTGCGGACCACCTTGCGGACCATCGTGCGGACCACCTTGCGGACCATCGTGCGGAGCTTCGAGGGGGCCACCGTGCGGATCACCGTGCGGACCATCGTGCGGAGCTTCGAGGGGACCACCGTGCGGACCACCTTGCGGATCATCGTGCGGAGCTTCGAGGGGACCACCTTGCGGACCACCTTGCGGACCATCGTGCGGACCACCGTGCGGACCACCTTGCGGACAATCATGTGGATCACCGTGCGGTCCGTATGGTATGTCACCATGCGGACCACCGTGCAGGTCATCATGCGGACCACCGTGTGGGCATCCAGGTGGACCACGGTTCGTGAATGGTCCTCCCCAGTGGGCTTGCCCGTGGGATAGAGGGATGGCGCCCATGAATGATTTCGGACCCATGACTTGCCCATGGGGCGCGCGTTCCCCATGGGCGGACGAGACAGTTGGTGACGAGAACGACGAAAAGCATGACGGGAAGGAGAACGCAAAGGATGCCGGGAATGAGACGCAACAAGATGGCGCAGAAGGTGAGAAATCCGGACAGCAGCGTCCAAGATGTCCGTGGGTTGACAGAATGCGACGTCACCGGATGAGACACGCGACCGCCGACTGTCGCCGACACGACGCGTGCCCCATGTACGGCCGATGTCGCCGGGGATTCGGAGCTCGACCGCACTGCCCTCCGTGGTCGACCGTCCCCGGTGATTGCTGTCAGCCCGGTGCGCGGATGGGGTGGGGTGATTGTCCATACCCTCCTCCGTTCTTCTGCTCATTCGCTGGTGACAGCGCCGGGGAAAGTAACGCCAACAGCGACCCAGAAAACGACAACCAGAAACAAGACGGGCGCGGAGAAAGCTGGAGATCGGGTTGCCATGGTAACGGCCGGGGATGGCAATGTGGTCCCCCACGCAGCGAGCTGTACCAGATGTTGTCATGGAAACGCAAAGTACTGAAGGAGAAGTTGCAGCGGATCGAGTCGCATCTCGAGCGTCTCCGGCCGAGCGAGGACGAGGCGAAAGAGGCGACGACGGGACCGGAGGCGGGCCCTGAACAAGCATCGCGAATGAGCTCGGTCCCTGAAGCTGCATCTCCAATGGACACACACGTAGGGGAGACAGGCGAACGGATCCCAGGCGAACGAGGGTGGGAAGTGATCGCCGACAGCGAATAGACGACGCTGGTGAATTAAGGAACGGACTAATGTACTTATCCGATTGATTATGTGTATCCGTGTATTTGTATAGGCGTTTTCTCTTACGAAAGCTGATAGCCAAGTGGACCTTTGTATTCGAAATTTTCGAATAGTGTATTCCTCGTTGATATATGCGTGCATAGCCATATAGGCGTATTTTAATTTAGGCTTGTAAAATAAGCACAATTAAAAATAACGTCATTATTCAAGAATTTTTTTGGAATCTAGCCTCGTTTCACCGACTCTCGCTCGGCTGCGTAACTTCGCTGCCACCTCACGGAGTCTGGGTAATCGAGGCTACGTGGAATAGTATTATAGTTAGCTGTTTACAAACCCGTCAGGGTATATATAATTTATGTATGTGTTGTGGGTGTTATTTATCAACATCGTTGTTGTGTCGAACGCAACGTACGATGTTGAGAAATGTATATCTGACTCACGTTGATATGTTAATCATACAAAACAGTGAAACATACGTACGGACATGTTACTGGTTATAAATTAACAAAGAAAATAATAAAATGGTGTGTATAATCATAAATCGTGTTTGCTTTGTATAAGTTTATTATTAGCGCTTGTATTTCCGCTAGAATGTCCCTTGACTCTGCGTGTCTTATAGTTTATATTAACGAAACGTCATATATATATATATATATATATATATATATATATATTCACACGCATAGGTCTATATAGCGCCCCGCATAAACGTACGCAGGCCTGCATGCACACATTTAGCATTATAGCTAATAACCGTCTGGATCACACTTGCAATTGCAATTGGTAGGCCTATATGGAATAGTGATGTTTTTCAAGTTGAGGTACATTTACATTTGGTCTACTGCATTTATACATTCAGCCACTGCACTACAATTAATTCTCGGACCATGTGATCGTACAGTAATGATTTATAGCCTACTCCATTAGAACGTTAATAGGCTATAGATCTGCAAGAGCATTAATAATAAGTAGGTAACTTCTATTGCGCCTATAATTTCTCGGAAAATAAGCGTAGAGGCAAATCAATACAAAAGCGTTAGTCAATCTAAAAGTAAAAGTCGGTAAGCACTATTCCAGTTGTCAACAAATGGATTGATACGCCAGGGAGCAATGGTGGATAACAGATTAAAGGTGCATTCGTAAATGATTACATAATTGTGTAATATGTTTACAGATCTAACAGGTCTAGTCGCGAGTAGTGTAGTGGATAACACATATCCGTGTGGCACGCCGCCACGACGGCGGCCCAATTTAAGCTTAATGTCCAGTCAGACTTAAGGCAGGGATCTATATGTGGTGTAAAAGTTGGGGACTCGGAGAATCACATTAGACTAGACTATAGTTCATCAATCCCGGCTCAGTTTTGTAAAGAAACAACCACTGGCACTGAGGACGCTTAGCATCCTGACAGTGACCACCCACAGTAGCCATTACCAGCATAGAAAGGTCGGCTTGGCGAAAATGTTCTGAAAAAAGCTGACCATTTTCAACGAAACCTCATAATGATAAGGTTACAATAACTAGAACATAGTCGAAAACATAATATTCCAGAGGCAGAGGCAAAGCCAAACTTCAAAGAGCCGACCTGGTGCAGCTACACAAAATGCCCTAGTTCTAGTATTTACTGTAGGTACAAGTAAATCAGAACTAGATTACCCGTACGTTCATATTTCAAGCTTTCAATTCCCGTAAACGATATAGCACACCAATATTTTTACGATTGTTCTGGCTCCTTTCCATTTCTGAGCCTGATTTGTTTGCGTAGGTCTGCCACCTGCCGGAAAAGATACAACTAATTGATGTCATTTAGTGTACAACAACTCGCTAGGGGATGAAAGACGGAAGCAGACGGAACACTGTCATGCGCATTGTAAATTAAGAAATGGCCCGGCTTTTCTGAATGTTTTTGTTTATTCTAGCATTCTGGCTACATTAATATAATAGGAAAGTATGGGAAAGAAAAACAAGAGACACCATAAAGCAGAAACGAGTCAAGAAGAAGGTACGCTGATTTTATGCGGGCAATTATACATAAATCAAACGTCCTTTGTTCGATCTGAGGATCTACAACTGCCACTGCCAGTGGCATAGCCAGTGGCAGTGACAGTGTTGAGTGCAGTGAGTGGGGATTACCCTGCAATGCAAATAAATTGCAATGCCTGGGACGCCACTGGGTCTGGCAGTGCCCAGCCCCCTGCTGGCAGTGGGAAGGAATGACATATAGGGCCCGATTCAATCTGCTGGCGAGGGCACTAATAATTAGTTATCGTGCGTCCTACTGTTTTATGTTATTTTAATGGTCAGAAAAAATTCCTCCGTAATTGTCTATAAGTATAAATAATACTACTACTAGGCCGTGGCTATTTGCGTCATCAATTCTATTCGGTATGTATACCTTACGACGGGCATTTTCGACGGGCATGTTTCCAACTCTAAGTGACATGACCAACGATTCGAAAAGGAAGATGGCCAGGCTGCATGCGCATCATATACATCACAGGGTATATGCGCACATGCTTAATGCGCATGCAATCCAGAAATGAGCCGGACCAATAGCTGAGAAGTTCCGGTCTATAGCCATTTAGTAAATAATCGCTTTTGTCAGACCTCAATCATAATCGGAGTTCACTCAAATTGTTTCTGGGTCCTGATTTAAATAAATTAAAGGGGCACTGTATGGGATTGAACCTTCCACTCGTAACGGCAAAATTTGGCCGACCCGCGAGGAGGCAGCACTGTCAGTACCTAAAAATATCTTGTTGACGTTTGAATAAAACACGGACACACCACAACTGTACTGTCCAGGATCACTTTTAAAAGCCATGAGTTAAAAATAGCAACAACAGTTATCACGCGGCATGCTTGTCTTGTCAGTTGTCGCAGTTTTGTCGACAAGATATTTTTAGGTACTGACGGTGCTGCCTCTCGCGGGTCGGCCAAATTTTGCCATTACGAGTGGAAGGTTCAATCCCATACAGTGCCCCTTTAATAACCTGTGTGTGACTGTGTGATGATTTCATGAAAACTACAAAAAGTAAGTTGCACAAATGACCTAGTACATTGTTAACAGTTAACTTGTTATGCAGTTGTACTATATACTTGTTACCAGACAGTACGTAAATATTTTAAATATATAAATATTTTCAAAATGAATTCAAGATGAGACATTGATTGAGATGACAGTTTAAAGCCAATAATTTTTAATAATTCATGTACTGAGCACTGTTAATTATTTTTAACTTTTATTTTATGTTAGAATAAATTAATGTTTCGGTTTTTATTTTGTTTGGTCACATGATGGATTCATGTCAACTTCGATTTGTCCTGTAAGTCAAGGGCAGGACTGGAACGATGCAACAATTGTCTCCACTCTGTTCAGTTCGTCACGAAACTGAGACACGTGACATGATAAATTAAATTGAATTGAATGATATGTTGATGTTGCAGACAAACCTCTAAAACTTGTACTGAAGGTTGGGACACCAGACACACAAGATGTGACACCGGCAGCACAAGTGGAAGATGTGGAGAGGAAACACAGGCACAAGAAGAAGAAGAAGAAACACTCGGGGGAGAAACACAAGCACCATCATGAACACCACTCAGACAGAAAGGTATTCCAATTGTGGCTACTAGCAACACTAATATATATATATATATATATATATATATATATATATATATATATATATATATATATATATGTATATATATATTTATATGTCTATTATTTAAATATATTTATATATATATATATACATATATATGATCAATAATATGACAAGTATATGAACAAAATAAGCAACTTATTTGCACACAAAATTTTGTTACGCATCAAACACCAGAAACAGTTGTGACATCACAACTGAATTTCGGGGTGAGAACAGTGCAAACATCCACACATGCAGTTGTGGTGATGATGGTGTTGCTATAATTATGATTATGTAGTTGTGATAATGACAATGATGATGCAGTTGTTGACATTTATGATGTAGTTGTGTTGTAGTTGTGATGATAACGATGTAGTCGTGATGATGTTGCCAGGAGAAAAGGAAGCGGGAGTCAGACGTGGCCAGTGGGGAGACTGGGAAGAACTCTGCAGACTTGGGAGAGAGCCCGAGCAAGAAGCGGGTGGTTGTGGAGGAACCTGCGCCCCGGGTGGTGAAGACGGAGGTGAAGTCTGAGACCAGCAGGGTGAGACTTCACGCCGCTCTCTGCTACCTCCAGAAGACGCTGCAGAGGTAGGTGACTGTGCCTGGTGGCTGTGGTTGGTGACTGTGGTTGGTGACTGTGGTTGGTGACTGTGGTTGGTGGCTGTGATTGGTGGCTGTGTCTGGTGGCTGTGATTGGTGGCTGTGTCTGGTGGCTGTGTTTGGTGGCTGTGTTTGGTGATTGTGTCTGAGTTTGGTGATTGTGTCTGAGTTTGGTGACTGTGGCTGTGTTTGGTGACTGTGGCTGTGGCTGTGTTTGGTGACTGTGGCTGTGGCTGTGTCTGGTGACTGTGGCTGTGTTTGGTGACTGTGGCTGTGTCTGGTGAATGTGGCTGTGTTTGGTGACTGTGTTTGTTGACTGTGGCTGTGTCTGTGTCTGGTGAATGTGGCTGTGTTTGGTGGCTGTATCTGTTAATATTGTTGCCTTGTTTATCATTTCCGTCAGTATAAAATTGTTGTATTTTTAATGGAAACCATTTTTTTTTGTAATTTACCTAATTCAGTGCATGTTTCAAATGCAGTACATCTGGTATTATGTGTTTAGTGTGTACTGTTGAAAATCACTGAACTGGTATGCCTTGTGTTGATGTTGAGCAGAAAAGACTCGAATGGCTTCTTTGTGTATCCGGTGACAGACAGCATTGCACCAGGATATTCCGACATCATTGAGCAGCCAATGGACTTCAGTACTATGAAGAAGAAAATTGACAACAATGCATACAGCTGTATTGCAGATTATCGGGTATGTGAAATACAACATGGTAGGGAAAAACTCAGTCTGTATAAAAATGTACACACACAGTTTAAACAGTTGTGATACAAGATAGTAATACGTACACATTGCCAGTAACTGAGACGACCATATCTCACGGGGGTGACGCAAACGGCAATAACTACTTAGTGGAAAGAAGTAGATTGTATTATTAAAGTATGATGTTTAGCGACTACATAATGAGTGCCCCATGTTGCATGATCTGATGTTGTCAGACTGTTTATGTTTCAGCGAGACTTCAAGTTGATGTGTGATAACTGCATGACCTACAACCACCCAGACACAATATTCTACAAGGAAGCCCGCAGACTGCTAGCATCAGGCCTGAAGATAACAACAAAGGTAAGCAAAGCAGTGTTGTCATGCCAACCAGTCTCCTCTCTGCCATCTGTTGCCATGGATACATGCATTCATTTATTCTTTGGGACCTGCCTGGTCATACTGTGACATCTAGAACCATCCTCTGGCTTCTAGCACAAGGAAGAGCAAGCCAAGAGTTCAATTTCTTAGCTGATATGAGTGGATATGAGGCTGGCGGGTGAATAAATCATAACAATGGTACTTGTATTTATTACTGCAGTGTGCAGTAATAAAAAATATTATAGTGAGTTTCTTTGTTGTGACCATAAGTAATTTCTTTATTGTGACAAAACGTTATTTTATGGTTGTGACCAAAAGTTATTTCTTGGTTGTGATCAAAAGTTGTTTCTTGGTTGTGACCAACAGTAATTTCTTTGTTGTGACCAAAAGTAATTTCTTGATTGTGACCAAAAGTTATTTCTTGGTTGTGACCAACAGTTATTTCTTTGTTGTGACCAAAAGTTGTTTCTTTGTTGTGACCAAAAGTTATTTCTTTGCTGTGACCAAAAGTTGTTTCTTTGCTGTGACAAGCAGATAGACATTGGGTGTCAAGGCTTTATGCAGGATCAAATTTCTGCCAGTCATACCATTTTTGGTAGACACATGGATGTCAACTGTTAAGTGAGTTTACAAACTTTAAATGTTTTTGTTGACCTGAAATGGGCTACAAACACACATGTGACAACATTTACATTCATTTCTAAGGCATAACTGAGAATATCTATAATTTTGGAAGACCTTTTCTTTTTGTTCCTTCCTTTTTTTACCCGCCCACCCATATTTCTAGCCATCCAAAACAAGTTTTACTCGTCCAAATGACGGGTGGAAGGGTCTCTGCATAAGTCTATGTTGTGTGTATTTGTAGGAGAAGTTGAAGCACCACACGATGCCAGCGCTTATAAACCTCATGCCAGAAGACTTTGGTCCAGAAGAATATTCACTGGCAGACATTGAGCAGCTCGACGAGGACAATGCTAATGCTAAAACCAGGTAATTCTCCTGCTCTTTACAAAACTTGGGAGTACCACAACTATACTATTCACATTTGCTAGGGATCACTATTTATGGCAGTATTCTATTTTTCGGCATGTGTATCACACAAAAACTAAAAACAGCATGTATTCGAGGACATGTTTATTTCCTGAATTTCATTGCTATATACCAAATGTGAACAATAGGTAACATGCGTTCTGTCATCAAAAAAGCAGACCCCCAAAATTGAGGTTTCTCCAGACCACCCAAAATGGAGGTTTCAGAATGTTACTCCAAGTCATGAAAAAGTCACAATCAGTTCAGTTACCAGCAGCAACAACTGTCAGTAGCTTGTGTGTGACCCACATGATGCAGTTACAGCCTGGCAACGGCGTTTCATGATACCAATAAGTCTCTGGATGGCTGCCATTTTAAGGTTGTTCCATTACAAACATTGTGTGATCCTTAGAAAATGTTGAGTAGTATATATCCTGCAATATTGACAGGTAAAACAATTTAATTTAAATTCTGTGCTAACTAGTGTGGTTATTGTTGTGCCCAGCATTGCCCAGTCGGGCACTACCATGAGCTGTGGGTCGGGCGGGGGTGTGGCTGGAGACGCAGCGAAGGATGACACGAGTCCTGAGGAGCTCCTGGCTGAGGTGGAGGAGGCAGCCAATGAGGCCACGGACAACCTCGCCGACAAGAACCCTCTCGGAAAGGTGTGTCTGTTGGTAGCAGATTCAAATCCTGACATGTCATTTCTTTGGTTGATACCCAAACTTTTGATTGGACATCTATGTTATAAAACAACACGTTTCTGTTTTTATGCCTGGACTATTATGTCCATTCATATTACTGGTGTGGGGATAACAAAATTATGTGATCCATTTAGGTGGTTTGTTGGTGAAGATTTTTTCTAGTCATCTGGGTTCCTGGGAAGTCACAAATCTTACAATGTTAAAATGGTGCTCGGCTCTGTCAGTTTGGCATGTGTGTGGCTGATTTTGTGTGTGCCATCTCTGTCCACTCTGATGGTTTGGATTTGGAATTTATGTCATGTGATATAATTGTCACAATTTCAAAAAAGTGGCACAGGTGTCTCTTTTCTCCAGGTTATGCCAGTCAACTCAGGTAGTTTTATATAAAGATTTATATATATATATATATATAAAGATATATTTATTTTCTCATTTGGTTAAGCAGCTTATATAATGTGTATATTCCAATTAATTGTCTCTCAAAGCAACAGAACTTACCTAGACCTCCATCAAGCAGTCTGCTAGTATAGCGTCCTCTGGTTCTGCTGCTGTCTATAACACAGGTGTACACTTGTTCTTACAGATGGGCTACCTGCAGCGACTTGAGAATGGAGCAACGGTGTTGAATTTCCTCAATCCTGACAACGATGGCATAGGTGTGTGTTGACGTTAACCCTTTCCTGAACACAGGGTGTAGTTGTAATTGAAATATGACACTTAGCATGTGATATTTACAATACATGTAGTTATTAGCGCTAAATAAACGTTGACCCATTAGTATATTTTACAGACATTTTTATATAGCTTTATAGAAATGTTAAAGTCAAGTATACAGTTTTCAGCACAATGTGGCAGAATTGTGCAGTACCATAAATACTGTATTTATAGCCGCGGCTACTATTACAGTAGTGTGTAGCCGAAATGATGACGAAAACACCAAAGTTGGGGTGTGGCTTTAAATACAGTAATTTGCCGAAACAAATTGACATTTGGGTCACATAATTGTCAGTATAACCGTCAAAAACTTACCAGAGAAACCAAGCCGGTTGTATAAATATTGTATTACAATTGCTACTTGTGCAAAACAAACGATATAACACAGTTAATAAAATCCCATGTCCATAAAATGTTCTGATACAAAGATCAGAATATAAAAACATGTCACAGTTAAACTTCACAAAAGTCCCTTTCATCGTCGCCGTCAAAGAATGCCTGTGTTCCATGTCTTCTGTCTGTTCCATGTCTCCTGTGTGTTCCATGTCTTCTGTGTGTTCCATGTCTCCTGTGTGTTCCATGTCTTCTGTGTGTTCCATGTCTTCTGTGTGTTCCATGTCTTCTGTGTGTTCCATGTCTCCTGTGTGTTCCATGTCTTCTGTGTGTTCCATGTCTCCTGTGTGTTCCGTGTCTTCTGTGTGTTTCATGTCTCCTGTGTGTTCCATGTCTCCTGTGTGTTCCATGTCTTCTGTGTGTTCCATGTCTTCTGTGTGTTCCATGTCTTCTGTGTGTTCCATGTCTTCTGTGTGTTCCATGTCTCCTGTGTGTTCCATGTCTTCTGTGTGTTCCGTGTCTTCTGTGTGTTCCGTGTCTTCTGTGTGTTCCATGTCTTCTGTGTGTTCCATGTCGCTGCAGTCGAGGAACAGAAGCGAGTCATCACGCTCGGGGCTCTCACGGGCAAGTTGCAGTCGGGCACGGGCAGCATTGCAGGCTTCAAGGAAGACAAGAGGAACAGAGCGACACCTGGTGAGTGATTCACACGTCCAGCTGATGTCCTTGACCTTGGCGTGTGTTGTTGTCGACACATCTCCGTCCATCATGCGCACAGTTGGCACAATTTTTTCTGTTATACTTTATTGGTTGACCTTTTATTGGAGACATTTTAAACTTTGTAAAAATATAAACTATCATGCCAAAATGACTGTTGCCCTTTCTTGTACAGTTTGCTTTATTTATATGCACTTTTCATTGTTCTTTGACACTAGCTACTAATGTCTAAGTATCTTGTGAATTTGTGAAATATCTTTGTATTAATTTACTATATTACATGATGTTTAACCATTATTCTAGTCGCTGTACTAAGCCATCATCTAATGTGTAAATTTATTTTAAAACCTCGTCTGTTATTCGTAACATGATTTTGTCCTGCTGGTCCGCGAGAAATAACCCTTTTTTTTAACAGAATCTCCTCAGTTGCAGAGTGTATTTGTTGTAATCCTTTATAAATGTTCTGCAGTTTGTATTGTGACAGAAATAATGTTGCATTCTACTTCATTGTCCATCCATATATTTTGTTTTGTTGCACACTTAAAGTATTGAACTGTGTTAAACTGTGGTTTCAGTACATTACCTCACCTACGGCCCATTCAGTTCCTACGGCCCCATCTATGACTCATCAGCTGCCAATCTGAGCAAGGAGGACTCCGATCTACTTCTGTCGACCTACGGTGATGAGACCGGTGTGCAGTATGCTAAGAGGTAACTATTGCAGTGTTTTGCACACAGATACATTGAGCTGATTAGTTCAGTTCACACGCAGCCATTGGGTTACTTTTTGTTTTATGTTTCACACACTCTCTGGCTTTAAGACGACATGTGCATTATGTTTTTAACTAGAAAACGATTTATATTTATATATATATATATATATAATGCTATATATATATAAATATAATGCTATATATATAATGCTATTTATCTTGTTTTATAATTTATATATATATATATATTGTTTTTTTTAATCAATTAAAAAAATTTATTTATTCAGTATATTTATTTTGTATTGTTATTCAGGTTTTTTTTATTCACTATATTTGAACACACTACGCAATGTAAAGGGTAGTCAATCAAATTGTTTAGTGCATGTATATTATGTTTTAGAATCACGACCCTTAGGGAGATGAAATGTACATTTTATAACGTGATCGTGAATAAATAATGTTTATTATTATTATTTCCCCTCCGCATGATTCGTCTTTATCTGAGCTACACTTTTGTTCCAGTCTGTTGTGTCAAGATACCTCTCACAATGTTTTCCATCTTAGCTTTAGTCCACGTTAGTTTTGGTCCTGTGCACTCATCCGTGATGCTTTCTTTCAGTCTGCGGAATTTTGTGGCCGATGCGGACAACTACGCCATCAAAATGGTGGACAACTTGCTGGACGTACTCACACACAACGAACACTCCAAGACGCTCAAACACTTCCAGTCGGTGAGTGTCTCAAGCGGTGTCATGTTGCCAGACATAACTGTCTGTGTTTACGTTTGATAATAATAATAAAGCTTTATTGCGATTTTCAACATGCATTACATGTTAAATTGGAATATAGTCTGGCGTTGACGCACATAGTATATATACAATAAAATAAAATATGGCAAATAAATATATAATATATAGTGTATTAATATGTTCTATAAAATGATTTTTTTATTAAATATTTTGATCTAATAAATAAATAACATATCTCAGATATCTTTTAAAATAATAGATTATTTAAAAATTATTGTGTTAAGCTAGTTAATATATATATATATATATATATATATATATATATAATGTCCTTTACATTAAAATATAGACATATTAAAAATAATTATAACATAATCAGTCAAATTGCCTGCCTATTAAAGAACTACTACATATATCAACAATTAATGCACTTGTATTTATAAAAATTATTCATGTTGTGCATTTTTGATCTTATTCCGCTGTTACATACTGTAGAGTGATCCGCGTACATAATGCCTGGTTTGTATATGATGTGTTTGTTTGTATTTATGTACACATAGGGTGACTCTTAATGCAGTCAAGTACATGTTTTGTCCTGTCAGAGTCAACAACAGACGGAGCAAGCAGCGACAACAGAGAAGACACCGTCCAAGTCAGCCATTGACTTTGACTCGCTCCGTAGTCTCTCGTCTCTAGGCATTGACATGTCCTTCCTCGACTCTTTCGGTGAGTGGCTTACTTCCACTGGCTGCTCAGTGGTGTGGCTGATAAAACATTGCTACCTCACTTAGAGGAATCCAACTGAACAGTTTCAGTGCCAGCCACAATTGTGCTTACATACAAGAATTGCCAGGCCTGGTTTATGCTTGTATGTTTAAAACTTGTATTTTGATGGGTTTAGTGTTCAGGTGTCATAAAGAAAACTGTACATTTCTTGAAAGGGTAGATCATTTTATACATTTTGAAAAACCAGAATAGTCGGAGGATGTCACATAATTTGGTTTCCATAATTTATGTGCATGGTAAACCTGCAATGTTTTGAAAATGTGAAATTGGTTGATATTTGTGTACAAATAGATTTGTATGGTAATTCCAATGTGAATTTATGCATCTCAGAAAAGTCGGTCTAAGGGGAGTGAAGAGCAATCGTACTGGCTAGAGTTAAGGAGACCAGCGGGTCGAGAAATAAAAAAAATACGGTTTTCAGATCATGTCATTTTCAGATGCATTGGTATCTTATACCAATAAAAACATCATTTATAACATGCCCCTCGTTCTTCAAGAAGCAAAATCCACCGTGGTAGCCATTTTTAAATGTCCGGGAATGACTAAAAAGAACGTTCGAGTCCAGAGACACGCCGCCTAGTAAATCCGCCATGTTTGTAACCGTCTTGTCCGGAAGTTTACACATAACCGGATGTGGTGTTCTGGGAGTTCTAGAATATAATTATATGCATCTATTTCGGGAAAATGCATGCGACCTCTACTGCCATATAAGGATTTGTTACGCGATCCATGGCTCATTATAATATCGCGTAAATATCTAATCCAATGAATGCGCCCGGCGCACCAATGATCGCATCATCGCCCAATCAGCGCCGTTTCCGGCAGCTGCAGGATGAGAAAGCAAATGGCGTCGACCGGCAAAACGTTAACAATTCGTCACGCATTTTGGGTCAAAAAGACACTTATAAATAAGGTTGGCACAATAATAAAATGTTGTTCCTATATGAATCTGATGCCTGGTAGTCATGTTCATTATGCAGACACTTATAAATGATTTAGTTAATGGTTATTAGTGGTTTCTAGGTGTGCTGTCAATATTATATGACATGCTGTCGTTTTTTGTCATTTTCTCAAAATCACGTTTTTGCACATTTGTGAAATTTCAAATAATTATTCCCAAACAACTATGAAAGATAGACATCTGAAATTTGTTCCATCTGTTCACATATTAGTGACACACACAATAAGACTCATTTGACCATGGCAGCTGACTACTTGGAGTTGTCAGATATGAAACACTACAGTTGACCAACGTCCAAAAAACGTTATTTCTGAAAAATCATTTTACAAGCATAGAACACATTAGATCTTTCAAGCTCAAACCACCTTATTGTATGAAGGGACATTCTAGCTAATGAATTTGAGCAGTTCCATGAATCCACATGAAACCATTGACTCAGAATAATTTTTTTTAATTCACCCCTCTGTGTAATTTGAAAATGTCGGTTGCTATGGTAACACATATGCAAATGAGTTCAAATTTTACACACTAAGTGCTGTTCACATAACGAACGTGTATGCCAAATTTGGTTGAGATATATTGAGTATTAACGTAAATATGGCACATAGCTGTTCTCGAGTAGTTGGTACCCTTAAGTTACTAGAGTGAAGTTATTATTGATGCTTTGCCAGTTTATTGCATAATATATTTCTGTATGAAGACCCATTGGCACCAGAAAGTTGCAAAACAGACATATCAACATAAGAAACTGTCTCTATTCATAATATTGCATTCTATTGTTATATTTATTATATATTTTTTTTACCAACATGTCACTCATTATAATTATTTAAAATGCATTTTCTGAAATAAAATCTTGTTATTGATTTGAAACGTTTACCAAAAGATAACTTACCTGCTTCAGTTGTCATCGTACAACTAACCAGTGTATAACATATCACCTGTGCTGTGTGTTTACACAACTAACCATTGTATAACTAACCAGTGTACAACGTATCACCTGTGCTGTGTGTTCACACTAGTACACAGTGTATGTGTGTTACAGAGAAGTCGGCTAAGACGGACTCGATCCAGAACCAGCTGGACACGACGTCGCGCCTGCTGAGTGCCCTACAGACGGCCCAGCAGGAGAGACTGGGGGAGAACACACCTCAACACCTCGCCTTCATCTCAGGACCCTCCGAGAAGGAAATCAAAATCGCAAATGAAGTGAAGAAGGGCATCGCTGTGTTGACAAAACAGGTGAGTGTTCTATGTCACCCGCACAGATGGAAGGGTGCGGTAGTTCAGCACCTATCTTAGCTCTCTGTCTTCAGTGCAAGAAGCACTGATCAGAAGGTTGCCATAATAGACAGCAGGAAAACCTCACTATAGTTTTGTAGCCAATCAAATATTTTCTGCTGCGGTTCGAGATTACCCAATGTGTAATGATTAGCATCTGTGTTCAGAGGTACGACGTTCTTGTTTCATGAAAGGGTTAAATGAAACTTTAGTGTCATTATTATCAGGTTTACAAAGAAATAAATATTTATTTCTCGTGATATCCTAACACCGTTCCTATAGTGCTACTCGTTCTGTTGCTGCCCTCCACAAAATAAATGTACCATCCAGATTTGTATACCATTTTGTCGATTGGCTAACAACTGTTTGTGTTTGATATGTATGATTTATGCAATTCCAAATAAACCTACTTACCTATTGCTCACTATCGTTAGCCCCCTTTTCACACCTAACAACCCCCATCTGTCACAGGTGGCTCCTGGCAGCATAGTGGACGTATCCACCCTGAAGGGGTGTGTACAGGAGTCGGCAGGAGACGCCCCAAACACAACAACTACAGCAGAGACTGAGACAACTACTACTACCACTACTGCCACGACTACATCCGATACAGTAGTCGTGATAGAGGACAATGAGACAGAACCCACGAAGGCAGCAGCGTGACGACTGACTGTGTTCTAGATAAAAGGCAGCTTCAGGAGAGACTTATCAAGTGTTCAGTACTCGAGTGTTCAGTACTGCCGTGACCATTAGGGGGTGTAACAGTGACAGCCTTCCCCAGATGTCGCCATTGTACTCGTACAGGACACGTGGTGACAGCAGCAGTGTGCTGGCCTTGCCCAGTCACTGCTATGAATGTCTAGTGAGATAGATTTAGTTTTTAATGTTGTTGATGGTTATGATGATATTCAATAAAATGAGTAGTTATACATAAACCTGTCACTCTTGGAGTAAGAGTAAAACAAGAATTTAAGGAAATTTCTTGTTTAGTTAATTACACAGACAAACAGCTTAGATGCAGGAAATAGCATACAGACATAAACAATTATATTTTGCAGTACATTTCAGTGTTTTTTTCAGTGTCTCGTAAAATCAGACCATTAGACAAGATGACTGTTGAACATTATATATATTACGTGGAATAACAAAACTTTCCCATAATGTTTACCATTCACAGCCTTTATTGCAATATCTCCATGTTGCATTGTACACAGCCCTGAAATCAACAAAATATTCCAACATGGGTAAACATTTGTACAACTTTCATAATAACATTATGTTCATACATATTGTTCGTGTTGGATTATATACAGAATATATATGTCAGTTGTCCGGTCTTTGAGAACATTTCACACAAGAACACACCAGTGTTGTTGAGTGTCACAGCCCCAGGTGTTCTCTCTCCTGGAACTGGCGGTCCGCGGCCTGTGACAGGGCGTCAAGGAAGACGTCCAGGTTCACACTGGAAGTCTACAACCAAGGAACTCGATTCAACAGGAGGAACCAAGGAACTCGATTCAACAGGAGGAACCAAGGAACTCGATTCAACAGGAGGAACCAAGGAACTCGATTCAACAGGAGGAACCAAGGAACTCGATTCAACAGGAGGAACCAAGGAACGTGATTTAACAGGAGGAACCAAGGAACGTGATTTAACAGGAGGAACCAAGGAACTTTATTCAACAGGAGGAACCAAGGAACGTGATTCAACAGGAGGAACCAAGGAACGTGATTCAACAGGAGGAACCAAGGAACTTGATTCAACAGGAGGAACCAAGGAACTTGATTCAACAGGAGGAACCAAGGAACGTGATTCAACAGGAGGAACCAAGGAACGTGATTTAACAGGAGGAACCAAGGAACGTGATTTAACAGGAGAGTGGTTTCCATAGCTTTATGCAGAGACCCGTCCACCCATTATTTGGATAGGTAAAAACGAATATGGACGGGTAGAAATATGGGTGGACAGGTATAAAAATGAAGGAGCAAAAAAAGGTCTTCCAAAACCATAGATATTGTTAGTTATGCCTTGAAAGTGAGTGTAAAATGGTGTCACATGTGTGTTTGTAGTCCTTTTCAGGTCAAAAAAATACATTTAAAGTTTGTGAACTGGTTTAACAGTTAACATCCACATGTCCACCAAAACAGGTGTGACTGGCAATAATTTGATCCTGCATAAAGTCCTGGTGGTTTCTGATCAGCTGATGTCATCTATTCATACAGAGGGTTATCTTGAGAATCCAATGATTTTATATACAGTGCTGACAGGAAGCAGTAGAATAGCAACATTCAACACAACTCAGGTGGCTAATGTTCTGTTGACCTGTTAGTTTATACTGTTATATCTTATTTATATAAAATTGAATTAGCACTTCTTAGCAGATTTTCTAAGACCCACAACACTGGTATATATAACTGCACAACACACACCTGTAGGAAGATTGCATGTGCAATAAAGGGCAGTTTCCTGAGCGTGCGTCCACTGAGGCCTTCACAGCGTCTGCAACAGCAAACTCACACATTCAGCAGTGGATGTCAGCAGTCTCAGAGCAATAGCATTCTATGTAAGCAGTCAGCATTGGATGTCAACAAAGTTTTGCAATCAGCATTGGATGTCAGCAGTCTCGCAGTCAGCCATGGATGTCAGCAGTCTCAGTTAGCAGTAGATATATCGGCAGTCTCAGTCAGCAGTAGATATATCGGCAGTCTCAGTCAGCAGTGGATGTCAGCAGTCTCAGTCAGCCAAGGATGTCAGCAGTCTCAGTCAGCCATGGATGTCAGCAGTCTCAGTCAGCCATGGATGTCAGCAGTCTCAGTCAGCCATGGATGTCGGCAGTCTCAGTCAACAGTGGATGTCAGCAGTCTCAGTCAGCCATGGATGTCGGCAGTCTCAGTCAACAGTGGATGTCAGCAGTCTCAGTCAGCCATGGATGTCAGCAGTCTCAGTCAGCCAAGGATGTCAGCAGTCTCAGTCAGCCATGGATGTCAGCAGTCTCAGCCAGCCATGGCTGTCAGCAGTCTCAGTCAGCCATGGATGTCGGCAGTCTCAGTCAGCCATGGATGTCAGCAGTCTCAGTCAGTCATGGATGTCAGCAGTCTCAGTCAGCCAAGGATGTCGGCAGTCTCAGTCAACAGTGGATGTCAGCAGTCTTAGTCAGCCAAGGATGTCGGCAGTCTCAGTCAGCCATGGATGTTGGCAGTCTCAGTCAGTCATGGATGTCGGCAGTCTCAGTCAACAGTGGATGTCAGCAGTCTCAGTCAGCCATGGATGTCGGCAGTCTCAGTCAACAGTGGATGTCGGCAGTCTCAGTCAACAGTGGATGTCAGCAGTCTCAGTCAGCCATGGATGTCAGCAGTCTCAGTCAGCCAAGGATGTCAGCAGTCTCAGTCAGCCATGGATGTCAGCAGTCTCAGCCAGCCATGGCTGTCAGCAGTCTCAGTCAGCCATGGATGTCGGCAGTCTCAGTCAGCCATGGATGTCAGCAGTCTCAGTCAGCCAAGGATGTCGGCAGTCTCAGTCAGCCATGGATGTCAGCAGTCTCAGTCAGTCATGGATGTCAGCAGTCTCAGTCAGTCATGGATGTCGGCAGTCTCAGTCAACAGTCTTAGTCAGCCAAGGATGTCGGCAGTCTCAGTCAGCCATGGATGTTGGCAGTCTCAGTCAGCCATGGATGTTGGCAGTCTCAGTCAACAGTGGATGTCGGCAGTCTCAGTCAACAGTGGATGTCAGCAGTCTTAGTCAGCCAAGGATGTCGGCAGTCTCAGTCAGCCATGGATGTTGGCAGTCTCAGTCAGTCATGGATGTCAGCAGTCTCAGTCAACAG
This sequence comes from Oasisia sp. SBJ-2009, assembly GCA_964017155.1. Classification (NCBI taxonomy): domain Eukaryota; kingdom Metazoa; phylum Annelida; class Polychaeta; order Sabellida; family Siboglinidae; genus Oasisia; species Oasisia sp. SBJ-2009. The sequence goes on along the minus strand of OZ024862.1, from coordinate 33,165,226 downwards.
TGGATGTCAGCAGTCTCAGTCAGTCATGGATGTCAGCAGTCTCAGTCAACAGTGGATGTCAGCAGTCTCAGTCGGCAGTCTAGCAGTATTGATGCATTGACACAGAACTATCCAAGAGTTGAACATTCGATTGATAAAAAGGATGACTCACTCAGATATCTTCTTGAGTCTGTGACTCAACAGCATTGAGTCGTTCTCGGCCGACTCTCCCATCATCTCGAGTACCTTCAGGTTGGTGTCGAGTAGCTTCAGGTCGAGCAGGTTCTCTGAGGGACTGATGATGTGGGCCTGAAACAGACAGTCTACTTGGTACAGCCGTGCTTCTCCCAGGTGGGTGGGGTCATAGGGGATATAATACGTTCTTTTAAGATATGACTCTTGCTAAATCGTGCATGTGATAAAACATAACACTGCACTGATTTTAAGGGAACTAAAACACAATAGTGTGACCCTATCTACACCCATAAGAGACTTAACACACTAATCATTTGCAACTACATTCAACAATATCAAGTCTGCTGTTTACTCAGAATATACGTTCAAAATGGGCGATTCTAGTGATTAACAGTATTCAGAGTGTGACATTGAGACACTCCCCTGATGACCACTGCAGTGACCGGCTGAAGACACAACCCAGAAACAAGATCAGAAGCTAGGGTATTGAACGGAACTAACCCTCATGAGTTCATTGAGGCACGACTGGAGGATTTTGTAGATGGCTGAAGACGACGGAGGTCCGATGTACTGTTTGATGTCGGCGCGGTCAACAAATGCCAGGTCAATGGCGCCCGTGATGTTAGATGTGGCCAGAATGATGACATTAGGAAACCTGAACAGAAGCATCATTTCATGATTCAACCAATGTACCAGTTACCTAAGTTATGTCAAATGTTAAGGACAAGTTTCTACATTAGTACTGCATATTCAGGGCTAGTGAAAAGATCAAACCTGTTCATTTTAACAATGCCTTGACCTGCCTGGGAAGTATCCAGCCATGTTGCTGGTATTTTATCAATGGTACTGTCTGTAGTCTGGTACTTATTTACACAGCTGATTTATTTTAAGTAATGTGGGCTGAACAAAACAGCCTAATCTTCGAAATTATAGCAAGAGTATTCAAGACTGGGTTTTATTGACCAAGAGTACAAAGATCTAATCGCAATGCCACCAAGATCTACTCACTATTTGATGTGGTCTATCTGTGTGAGCAAGGCATTTACCGAGATCTACTCTCTGTTTGATGTGGTCTATCTGTGTGAGCAAGGCATTTACCGAGATCTACTCTCTGTTTGATGTGGTCTATCTGTGTGAGCAAGGCATTTACCGAGATCTACTCACAGTTTGATGTGGTCTATCTGTGTGAGCAAGGCATTGACCACGATCTACTCACTGTTTGATGTGGTCTATCTGTGTGAGCAAGGCATTGACCACGATCTACTCACTGTTTGATGTGGTCTATCTGTGTGAGCAAGGCATTGACCAAGATCTACTCACTGTTTGATGTGGTCTATCTGTGTGAGCAAGGCATTGACCACGATCTACTCACTGTTTGATGTGGTCTATCTGTGTGAGCAAGGCATTGACCAAGATCTACTCACTGTTTGATGTGGTCTATCTGTGTGAGCAAGGCATTGACCATGATCTACTCACTGTTTGATGTGGTCTATCTGTGTGAGCAAGGCATTGACCACGATCTACTCACTGTTTGATATGGTCTATCTGTGTGAGCAAGGCATTGACCACGATCTACTCACTGTTTGATGTGGTTGATCTGTGTGAGCAAGGCATTGACCACGATCTACTCACTGTTTGATGTGGTCTATCTGTGTGAGCAAGGCATTGACCATGATCTACTCACTGTTTGATGTGGTCTATCTGTGTGAGCAAGGCATTTACCGAGATCTACTCTCTGTTTGATGTGGTCTATCTGTGTGAGCAAGGCATTTACCGAGATCTACTCTCTGTTTGATGTGGTCTATCTGTGTGAGCAAGGCATTTACCGAGATCTACTCACTGTTTGATGTGGTCTATCTGTGTGAGCAAGGCATTGACCACGATCTACTCACTGTTTGATGTGGTCTATCTGTGTGAGCAAGGCATTGACCACGATCTACTCACTGTTTGATGTGGTCTATCTGTGTGAGCAAGGCATTGACCAAGATCTACTCACTGTTTGATGTGGTCTATCTGTGTGAGCAAGGCATTGACCACGATCTACTCACTGTTTGATGTGGTCTATCTGTGTGAGCAAGGCATTGACCAAGATCTACTCACTGTTTGATGTGGTCTATCTGTGTGAGCAAGGCATTGACCATGATCTACTCACTGTTTGATGTGGTCTATCTGTGTGAGCAAGGCATTGACCAAGATCTACTCACTGTTTGATATGGTCTATCTGTGTGAGCAAGGCATTGACCACGATCTACTCACTGTTTGATGTGGTTGATCTGTGTGAGCAAGACATTGACCACGATCTACTCACTGTTTGATGTGGTCTATCTGTGTGAGCAAGGCATTGACCACGATCTACTCACTGTTTGATGTGGTCTATCTGTGTGAGCAAGGCATTCACCAAGGTCTACTCATTGTTTGATGTGGTCTATCTGTGTGAGCAAGGCATTCACCAATGTCTACTCACTGTTTGCTGTGGTCTATTTGTGGGAGCAAGGCATTGACCATGATTTACTCACTGTTTGATGTGGTAGATCTGTGTGAGCAAGGCATTAACCATGATCTACTCACTGTTTGATGTGGTCGATCTGTGTGAGCAAGGCATTCACCACACGGATGGCGTCTGATGGCTCCGTCGACCCGAGAGATGCTGACCGCGCTGCAGTGAGACTCTCCACCTGGCACAAGTGACAACGTGACAGTGATCAATGTCATCAGTCAATGAAGGGTCATGAGGACTGAGGAATATAACACATATAACACCCAGTTCCTTCCACGCACCCAGGTAGGAAGCAACTCTATAGCTGTTTGGAGGAAGACATGGTGGATTAAAAATAGAAACTACCAGTCCATGACATGTCACACATTTATACCCTAATATACGAGTTTCCTTAGCATATACACCAGAGAGAAAGGTTCTTAATATCCTTCCCAAAAGACACAAGCAAAGTAGGAGGTGACCAAAAGATTTTACTTGGGCATACAGAGATTATTAGATGACGTGAATTGGAAGATTAGTCAGGTTATGTTAGTGAAGATTATAAGACGTCACAATAGAAAATTTTCAGTTGATCTTACTGACATTATCAGTGGACTGCTATAGCATTGAAATGCAGGAAATGTTCACAACATTAGTTGCCCCGACATCTGCCTTCACTTGCACTCTACGCACCCCACGGACAACGATAACCCTTGTTTACTGACCCTCAGGAGACACATTTGGTTGCCATGGTTACTGGTGTGTCAACTCACCTCGTCCATGAGAACAAAGACGATGGAGTTAGGGTCGTCAACAAGTTGCTCTATCTTCTGGAACATCTTCATCACCAACTTGCCACTCTGTAGACAAAGAGCATCTGTCATCAGACAAGTGACGATGTCACATAGCCAGTTGGCTGCCTCACTGGGAGACAGCAAGACAGTTGATAACAGGAGAGAGAACAACAAAGATCCACAGCTGATATACAGGGACAGACGTGGAAAGCAACAACATCAGCCACTGACCTCTGAGAACCACTTAGAGAATAGACTGTGGCTGTTGATCTCCACGAGTTGTCCATAGCTGTACCTGTCTGACAGGTTCACACTGAGCTTCTGTGCCAGAGCCTTGCACAGAGATGTCTTGCCGGTGCCTGGAGGGCCTGCAAGTACAACACACTGTAGGTCATGTACAAACACACACACATGCACACACACATGCACACACACATGCACACACACATGCACACACACGCACACACACAGAGTTAGGTCATGTACACACAGTGTCACATACACATACCGCACACACTGTTAGGTCATGTAAAACACACACATACTGTTAGGTTGTGTATAAATCCCACCATACAGTCACACACAGTGTCACACACAGTGTCACACACAGTGTCACACACAGTGTCACACACAGTGTCACACACAGTGTCACACACAGTGTCACACACAGTGTCACACACAGTGTCACACACAGTGTCACACACAGTGTCACACACAGTGTCACACACACACACACACACACACACACACACACACACACACACACACACACCAGATTTGTGTGTTCAAAATCAACATTTTGACTTTCTGTACAAATCCATATTACATTTTGCGTTAGTTTTACCTAGTGTGTAGCATTCCTAGTCTGACTGAACAATAGCCATCATCATGCTGTGAAAAGGAGCACAGCATCATAAAAAAGGCAAGTTCTTATATAGCGCAGTATCCAGTCCTCAGGACCGCTCAAAGCGCTTTACACTTTACTTCCCTGACAGACCTGTTCACTCAGACACCATCTCGGCTTCTCTGGGAAGCATCCAGCCATATGCTACAATTAATACGCGAAGGCTGCTCATACACATATCCACCAATAAATATCTTTTCAATTATCATGAATGTTTACTTGTGTGAAGAAAGGCAAGAAAAATATTATGTATTATACAGCAACTTCTACGTAAATATAATAAAAGTTACCTCATAAATATCAGTGTTTTTTATTCTGTTTCTTGTTACTTGTTTCTGTTTCTTGATATTTGATGCATAACACGGCAAATATACCACTTTAAGAGATGCAGGTTATTTTAACTTAGTTAACTTACTTGTTATTTTAACAATACTTAACATTATACAGGTTGTACCCTTACCATGCAGTAATATGACTCTGTTCCAAGCCACCACATTGCTGTCCACGTGCTTGTCGGAGAAGAGGAGTGTTGTACTTGCGTATTGCAGTAACTACACACAGACAGGTGAATGTCATGTGTATAGTCAATTTACAAAACACGTAGCACTGTACAAGTATGCCATGCTAATTAAAAAAACAAATAGAAAAGAAGCATTTCAAATCAACTTTGAACTAGAAACAGGCATTTCAAATGTTAATTATGCATGGAAGCTGTTAAAACAGTCTTCGATTACAGATAATTTTTATTGGCATTATCCACACTGCACATTTGATTATATTAACATGAGAGGAAACGTACAATTAATATTAAAAATACATTAAATATACCCATAAACAAGCTTTGCAAAGGGTGCAAACAAATATAGTACATTTTATATGATAGCAGTTTTCTGATTAATGTCATTGAAAGTGGTCATTTTGCAGGTAGAACTGCCGTCTTGACATACCTGTGCCTTGATGCTACTGTCATAGATCAGACTGTCCCACAGACCAACAAAGTCAGACGAAGGGAGCAGCCAGTGATTCGCAGCAGGGAGGTCTTCACCATCGAGCTCCTCGTGATCAGCACCATCTTCATTTAGTTGGAAGACGTGGATGCGAACATTGCAGTTGGACAAATATATAACCTGAATGTGTAAACAATCATAATTATGGTCTTATCAAAGATGATTTGTGGAAAACTGGCACACTATTCACATCTCTACATAGGGTTGTTTCTACTCTGGTCTGTATGCAAAACAGTCCACACATATTTCTACCCGTCCAAATGACGGTCTCTGCATAAAGCAATGCCAAAATATCTGGATCAACTTTGACTGTCTGCCGGTGACAGGACATTCACTTACCTCGCCAACCTTCAGATCGAGCAGGTCAAGGTCACATATGGCAACAGAGCGGACATGCTCCTGCAAGAACTGATCGTCAAATGATGTTATGGAGAAGTTGCTACAGCATGAGTTGACTGCCCCAAGTAGACACTTCACGTGTTCCTTTACATCACTCATCCGTGCTGTGCTGAAACAAATTAAACGACTCGCTCAAAATATACTTGTGCTGGATCATGTCAGGTTTGGGGTGCACAGGCTATCCAGAACAGTCCACTATTACAAAATAGGGGTTAGCTTGTGTATATTGCATGCTGTGTTTTGCTGTCTCTGCTATTATAAAATAGGGGTTAGGGTAGGGTGTGTGTATTGCATAATAAATGCAGCATTACCAGAGCCCTGTTTTATAATAGTGGACTGACCAGTCTGGATAGGCTGTGCACTCCAAACCTGACATGATCTCTTGTGCCAATCATATTTAATGTCAGAGACTATACTTGTTCTTATATAATTTATGTTCACATTTCACTCTCTGGAAGGGCAGTTAAGTTGTGAACATCTTGAGTTCAGTGGGACACATAAAACTTGTTTTAGTAACGCTGCAAGTATTGCTCACACTAGATTTCTACGTCATGGATGTGTAGTTGTTCAACATTATCTGTGTAGCCAGGTACTCATTCATACCGTCAAAGAGCATCCCCCTGAGCTTGGGCCTACTTCCCCACATCTTTCGAAGTCCAGTGAAAAGTCTGCGACTTGATCATCATGACATGATAAGTAATTAAGTTCATAACATCAGATTTTGAAACTCAGAAGTTGCTTGTACATTTGTAGGCCTGCCTAATACGGCAATCTTATATTTAACTGGCCTAAGCTTTAATAGCATTTGCAAGGTAGGCACTCCCTAGTGTTAGTCGTTACTGTCTTCAGACGTTCAGACTTCAGTGGCAGAGCCAGAGTAGGTGTACTGTTGTCAAGTATGTGACAATAATAGCAAGACGATAAACGTAAATGATTACTGAAAGGCTCGCACCTGCATGGTTTTTGGCAAACTTCAACATGTACTACGAGCTTGGTAGTATCAGGTAATGCCTTTTGTAGATCGGTAACCTGGTGTTTATCCATGTCACATGTAAAACCATTACAAACTTCCATTCAAAGTTCGCGGGTCTCGGAAGGAATATTTAATTTTCACGTATGTGCCGAAAGACGGCGCCACGAGAGTAGAAGAAACGCCCGTCTAACACACTGCTTGTAGTTTCTGTTTGTTTCCAGCACTCGACAATGTTGTATTAAATGACTAGTCTATTTATATTGTTTAAAAAGTGTTATGTCCGCAATCTGTAAAATGTGTGAATACGAAATTACGGAAGTGTGATGTCGAAGTCTATATATAGATAACATGCGTAATGAATATAAATGGAGATGAGGCGTCAATAACAGTGCCGAGCGAACCGTATCCGTACCGAGTGAACATTGTAAAATTTCGTTTTCAACCACTGTCGAAAAGCTACCTACAGAACCATGCTATATTTATGCAACGTACAGAACTATGCTAGATTCCGGTAACAAATACTAGGCATAAATAACGGCAAACAACTCGGCCCACCGACAACTTAGCACAGGACAATTCGCCCCATTATCTCGACCTACGCAGCTTATCTGACAACCATGCATATGACAGGAACTGCAGTATCGCTCTTCTGCTTTGTCCATGCCTCCCATTGCCTGGTCACCAAACTTAGATTCTGAGCTTCTGCTTCGTGCTAACTAAGCCGAGATGTCCTTCGGGAGCCAGAGCTACTGCCCGAGATCGGAATTTGGCTGGAAGAATAGCGAGTGTACTGAGTAACACCAACTGACCGATGACGCATTGCTCTCCAACGATTGGTACACATGGTTTGCACTCATCAAAGCAGCCGGCTTTGATGGCTCTTCTCACGTTGTGTAGTTTATCATTAGTGGCTGGTGCTTCTTCCACCTCGATTACGATCGAGTGTTCATTGCTCTCGGCGTCGCATTGACTGCCACAAATCGAACTTACTGTTCGGCTTCGAGTTTGTGCTCTATAGTGGTCCGGCTTTTAATTGTCATATATATCAAGCGTGCTAGAAGATCAGCGATGTTTTGTGTTCCCGCTACATGCATATTTCCTTGTGTCTTAGATTGCATGGCAGACGACTCAACGGCTGAGCAACTGGCTTTACACCGGGATAGATGTCCAGTGATATATAATAATTATATATCTTTAGTGTCCAATCTTTAGCATTCCCAGCTTCATGGCTGTTTGTTTGCCGGCAGAGATATTCCTTAATTTCCCTTTGATAGCAATGATTTTTGCCCGCGCAATTCCGCTTCCTGCTCGCATGTCACAAGTAAATGTTCCTTTTACTTGGAGAGGGTGTGTAGAGGCGTACGCGTATGTGAAGAGTAATTTCCCGGTCGGACTGGCACTCGACGTACATGTGATATGCTCATATGACTTCAGATATGTCCACGTGTCTTCGTCGATGATTTTGTGTGTACCGACGGAATCGACCAGAGCATCCAACTTCACCCCCACACTCACGTTTATAGTGCTTAACGCATTGCCGTCAGTGACGCCAAATGCAAAATCGTATTCGATGGGACTTGCCAGACAGTTCACACGGCTGTGTGAGTGTTGCTTCGTCTTGCAAACCACCAAGGCATGCTGCGCGTACGCTGGGTTGACCTTAGGGACGAAATACGCATTTAGCGCGGTTAGCTGGTTTGCCCTAGCTAATCACATACCGTTCCAGTGTCGAAAAGTGACCAAAAAATGTCCTGGACGTCAGAACTGGCAAAGAGCAATAACTGGGCACGTCTCTGTTGCTTATTCGTGGCGCTGTTATCCGTTATGATTAAACCTTTGCCATCTGCGTACAGTTAAAATGCGATCAACCCCCGCGCCCACCGCGTGCCTACTGTATTTGGGTCGTCTCTGCAGTTGGATATTCCCACGTAGTTTAGCTCAGTCATATCGTATTGAAACGTAAGACAAAGTGCTCTCCACAATCCTCGTCGCCAATGTCACATTCCATTCTATTCCTCTGTTTTGGGAATATGAAATGAATCTAATCAAATATGGGTATATAGACGCTGCACTTTTTATTAGCATCCGCTTGCAGCATCATACATGGTGCGCATGCGTTTTCCTGGATACCTAGAGTATCATTTGTCCAAGTAGGGGAACTAATACACTACAAACCCTGCTCTCAATGGCCGGTAATATCCTGGCAAGAGTATTGGTAAACAGGCTAGCTTGTACCTATAATTGCAGAAGAACACCCACATGACAGCCTGTGTGGCTTTAGACCCAAACGAAGAACTACAGACAGGGTGTTTTCTCTGAGGTAGGCCTACATTACGTCAAAGTACCTGGAGCAAAACTAAGGAATGTACATAACCTTTGTCAATTTCCTCACTAAGGTAATCCAGCTTTACGAAGATCAGCTCGACTAAGTCAGACACAACAATAGTCTCACACAACCCTTGAAAATCCAAAACAACGTGAAACGGATGCATTTTGGCTCCGAGGCTTTTCAGTAAAAAATATATTCCTCGGCGTTATGCTCCACCAGGACCAGTGCCTACAAAGTTGTTGTGCTGACCAGCCTGCTATTATAATTTATGGTGCTGAGTCCTAGGTCAGTTATCGTCGTCACCTGCGCCTCATCAGGCGTTATCAGTGTTGCCAAGTCCGCGGTTTTCCCGCGCAATTGGGCTAGTTTTAGACCTGTTACGCGGGGGGGGAAATAGCAGTTGCGGGTTGCGGTTTTTTGGGCTACTTTTTATCCACATGCCGCTATATTTGGGCTAGTTTCAAAAGTGGTGGTTTTACGTCATGTGTTACATTAAGAGCCGTCATTCAACGTCTCATAATAAATACTGTGAACTACCATTTCAAAAGCCTCCTAATGTTTTTGAATACAGACACACACATCGTCATCGCCCACTCATGCCTGGGCCACCCAGTTGTCCACAAATAAGGGTAATAATCATTCTCGCGCGCTATGGGTCACTGCTGCTGATTACGTCAATAACAGCTCTTCTCTTCGTAGCGCTACGTGTAGTAACTAGCCCAGCGACCATAAGTAGTCCAGGGATGTATGCATCCCGGGGGAGGGTTGTGAAGATGGAACATGGGGAAAATGCAATATGCTTTATCTGCTGGTACTACCATTTATCATGGCCATATAGCAGACGACATATCTCGCATTGACGTCTATAACTGCACAAACTGACACTGATTGACAGCATGTCAGAGCACCTTTCTCAATAACAATTTTAAGTAATTGTTTTTTGTTTCGCCAACTGTCTGCATCTAGTCCTGTAAACATGCCAACGCCTCAGTTAGTTGTTAGTTAATCCTTGGCCGCAATGTTTTATCTGCGGGTACTATAATTTTTCGTTGCCATATAGCTCATTGTCTTGATGATAGTATACGCCATTACCTAACGCAATTAAGCGCCGCGACTGTAAACCAGTTCTCAAATAAGTCAACAATAAAATTAATAACAGATCGATGACAGATCTCGCATCGACTCCTGAAACCGCAACAACTGACACTGATTGACATTTGACAGCATGTCAGTCTGTCAGAGCACCTTTCTTAATAAAATTGTTAAATAATTGTTTTTTTCTAACAACTTTCTCCGTCTAGTCCTATAAATAGGGCAATGCGTTAGTTAGCTTTTAGTTAATCTTTGTCTATTTCTTCACGGCCGAAATGTACCTCCAAGAGGACGACGATTCGATGTTGGACATATAGGACACCTGCCCTAGCTAGACCTAGTCTAGACCGAATGTTATGCTGCGCTGTAAGTGTAACAACACGCGCGCGCGATCCCGTGCAGACGTGATTAAAATTTCAGTTTTGATAGTTTTAATGGGTTTGTTTTGATTGAATTTGTGATTGCGTATGTACATGCCTGCTTGCCTGTGTGTGCCATGTGCATATACGTGTGTAGCCAGTTTAGGGCATATATGTGATTACGTAGAGGGCCATTTATGTGGTGAATTTTGTGACGTTATGGTGTACGCCATGTCTGTTTTTAAACAAGCATTTATAGTTCACCGTAGAACAGTAGGTGGCGCTCAACTGCAAGGAATGATGGAAACATCCACTCATCATTTGGTAAATACTTTGTGCGTGACGTACTTGAAATGCATTTCCCTCTTTATCGGTAGGGGTGTGTCACTGGCAACTTTTAAAATGTATAATTTTATAATTATTTGGGAACAAAATTGGGCTAGTTTTGGGCTAGTTTTCGAGGGCGATTGGGCGGGAAATTTTATTTTGACCTGGCAACACTGAGCGTTACCATGAGCACTGCCTTCGCACCACTCTGCATGGAGCTACCTTGTCGCCAACATCGACATCCTCGAACTGACGAATGTCGCCAACATCGATATCCGTGCTCCTCGAAATACAGCTGCTCAGGACAGGGCATGTTTCCGGGACGGAGGACCATCGCCTTCCAAAGGTGTCCTGTCCTATACCATGACAGAGAGACACCACAGAAAAGATGCAAACACTCGTTGAAAAGTTCCCTCGCCACTTGCGACACCGATCAGCGTAAGCAGCCGATCACGTGACCTGACGGTGCAGTTCATCGGGGCCTCCCCTCCTTTGAAACTAAACGATGGGCCAGCACGGAAGAGAAACAGGGGCGGCAAAAATACGGGATCCTTCTCGCCTTGTGCCTCCACTACGGAGCCTGCACGCACACCTGCAGCCGCTGTGGCAGGACTTGCGTGTCCTGTATCGAGGCTTCACCAGTCATCAGCTAGCGGGCCTGCCAGTAATGATAGAAATTTTCAGTACATCGGCGATACGTCAATTTCCGGTCAGGTGACTTCCGGTTTTACCATGCTTCCTGTTTCTTGACATGCATATTGTTCTCGTTTGCAATGATATTGCTAATTATAACGTGGTCTATGCTTCGGCGATGCAACTTCACATATGCCTAATTCGAACACATTGTACTGAAGTATAAATTGTGAACATACCAATAAAGTTGAGTTATACAATGTTTTATTCATGTAAAATATCCGTAAATGACAACGAACTTGCACTTGTAACGAAAGTGTGTAGTGACGTCACCAACACGACAATTGGTAATGTAAAGCACGGATCCCAATATGACTTCGCAAATGTTGATGACGTAAAACACATTATTTTCTTTGTCGTTATGCTGACACTTCCGTGTACCGAAATGTCTTATTATCGTAGCACACTTCCAACGTAAATGAGTCAGTTTTATTAGTTCACCAAGAAACCGTCATCATTAGAGGTCGTCCTTCCCCGGTCGCAGACAGTGTCCCGTGCACCGCCAAACGCGCCTTTAACGCAGCAAGTCGACTGCACTTAGGCGGGCTGTCGCACCCGTCAACTCTACGACTGGGTCTGTCCTCCAGTGGGTCTGACGAACTTCTCTCCATCCTGGTGACGCGTCGTAGGTTATCTCCTGAAACACGACAGTGCTTAAGTTTTTGGAACCAACTAAGATGAAGTTTTAAGTAAGATATCGAAAATGATGCTCCCCAGTGTGAGAATAAGCAAACGAAAAACAGAGATCGAGGTCACTTCATGGTACGTGGTCCCCCGGCCTCACGCCAATGCACACGAGGATTGTATTAGTTTATACACATATTAACCCTGACTGTCACTAAACATCTATTTCTCAGTTATCTAGCTATTGCTAATCTTGGCATACATCTCCTCTTAGCTATGCGCAGAATTTCGTTACTGTCAGTAAGTATATTTATAGACCGGAAAGTATGTCGCCCTCGCGAATGATGCTGTCAGTCTTCCTCTATGCCTCAAGATCATCATACGCTTTGTCGTTCATTGGGTGCTGTGTGGCCACGTGTGTCGCCTGTGGTCATTCTGTAGTGGACAGTGCTTCAGAAGGTGTTCCTGGTCATCGGGCCGTTTTCACAGGAGCACATCTCGGACTGGCCGATTTTTCTATTCACACACAACGCTTTGTTGGTCTCCATTTAATTCACCTTCCTCCTTTTCCCTGTTGCCTCGATGCTAGTTACCACACATCATAACTTCTCTTTACTATACTCATATAATGTTATACTAATGGAATATACGATTATCACCGTACGCACGAACCTACATAATATAGCATTGATCCAATAACAACTATCATATAAAACCTAAACAGTTACAAATTACATAAAAAATAAAATGATAAGCCGTTATTTATTAAATATCTACAGTTATTTAAAAATTACTCTAATGTTTAGATAGAAGCTCGTGTGCAATGACGAGAAACCGTATTACCTGCTCAAACTGGGCACTTGCCAAACATAGACTCGCTCCCGATTTATCTTTACGCTGACACTACCGTTATCTTCACATACGAAGTTAAAGAGATTCTAAGCTAAGAGCCCGGAAGCGAGTCTATGCGTGGTAGTTACGGCAGGGGTTTCTCCTGCACCACCAGAGTCTCTGTGGCCACTTCTGAAGTGACCCCAGTTGACCGCCCGCCCGTCCGTCCGTCCGCCCGCCCGCCCGCCCGCCCGACCGCCCGACCGCCCGACCGCCCGACCGCCCGACCGCCCGACCGCCCGACCGCCCGACCGCCCGACCGCCCGACCGCCCGACCGCCCGACCGCCCGACCGCAGGCAGGCAGGCAGGCAGGCAGGCAGGCAGGCAGGCAGGCAGGCAGGCAGGCAGGCAGGCAGGCAGGCAGGCAGGCAGGCAGGCAGGCAGGCAGGCAGGCAGGCAGGCAGGCAGGCAGGCAGGCAGGCAGGCAGGCAGGCAGGCAGGCAGGCAGGCAGGCAGGCAGGCAGGCAGGCAGGCAGGCAGGCAGGCAGGCAGGCAGGCAGGCAGGCAGGCAGGCAGGCAGGCAGCAACCAACCAGCTAGCCCAACAAACAACCAAACAACCAACCAATCAACCAACAATCAATCAGTCAACCAATCAATCAATTAGTCAATTAGTCAATCAATCAATCAATCAATCAATTAAACAACCAACCAACCACTCAATCAATCAACCAACTAACGAACCAACCAGCCGAACAATCAACCAACCAACTAGTCAATCAGTCAATCAGTCAGTCAGTCAGTCAGTCAGTCAGTCAGTCAGTCAGTCAGTCAGTCAGTCAGTCAGTCAGTCAGTCAGTCAGTCAGTCAGTCAGTCAGTCAGTCAGTCAGTCAGTCAGTCAGTCAGTCAGTCAGTCAGTCAGTCAGTCAGTCAGTCAGTCAGTCAGTCAGTCAGTCAGTCAGTCAGTCAGTCAGTCAGTCAGTCAGTCAGTCAGTCAGTCAGTCAGTCAGTCAGTCAGTCAGTCAGTCAGTCAGTCAGTCAGTCAGCCAGCCAGCCAGCCAGCCAGCCAGCCAGCCAGCCAGCCAGCCAGCCAGCCAGCCAGCCAGCCAGCCAGCCAGCCAGCCAGCCAGCCAGCCAGCGAGCCAGCCAGCCAGCCAGGCAGCCAGCCAGCCAGCCAGCCAGCCAGCCAGCCAAACAACCAACCAACCAACCAACCAACCAACCGACCAACGATCTAGTCAGTCATTCAATTTATCGCACCTACGTGAAACCTTTACGGAGGTGCGATAAATTGAGTGACTGACTAGATCGTTTACCAAAAGTCCTTAACATGACGAGAAGATGGATGGACGGACCTTTGGATGGACCGATGGATGGATGGATGGATGGATGGATGGATGGATGGATGGATGGATGGATGGATGGATGGATGGATGGATGGATGGATGGATGGATGGATGGATGGATGGATGGATGGATGGATGGATGGATGGATGGATGGATGGATGGATGGATGGATGGATGGATGGGTGTTTAGTGGAATTTGGATGGGTGGATGGGTCGATGCACCAATGGAGTGTTGTGTGGATGCGGGTGCATGGTGGTTGGATGGGTGATATGGTAGCAATCAGTCAATACTGACCCAGACCATCCACGGTGACCATAAATACAGTTTGATGGAGAAGAGGCATGTGCATGGCTATTTTTACCCCTTTATGGGGTCTCCTTAATACAATACTTGATAACACTCGTCATAACCATATCTACTGTTCCAATAGAACGTCAAAAATGAACTGACGCAAACACTAAATAAGTTGTCAATGCATAGCTGCATGTATCAGTTATATGTTCGTGTAAGTTCTTCCAAATGTTCTCCGTTGACGTTGTTGGTTTGATTCACCGATTGTTTAACGGGCTCTAAATTCGTCCTAACTACTGTCCCAGGTAGAATGTCAAAGCTAAACTGACGCGAAAGTTAAATAAACAGTTGTCTGCTAAATGTTCGTGTAACTTCTTGCTAATGTTCTCCGTTTATTGATTTTACTTTCCGATAGTGTATCGGGCTCCGTACTCGTGTAAGCACTCTCTACTGTTCCGTGTGGAACGTAGAAGCTAAATTATTGATTCAAACGTTAAATAAACTTTATAAATATAAAGCTGAACTCATCTGTTAAATATTCATGCGACTTCTTGCCACAGTTGTCCTTGAATTATTTGATTCTCCGCCTCGATGAAGATCGATTAACCTGTCGGTTTTTGCCGTTGCACGCTCTGTCGTTGGCGGACGCGTTTATGACGTCATATCTTCGCAGTCTCGTGACTCGTAGACGAATATGTGTTCTGACATTACGCAACACAAGTTAAAGCGGATCGTTTTTATTTTATAAATAAATTCAATATTTTTTTATTATTGGCTAAATTCGTTCTCGCTATGGGTAACAGTAGTTTCAGGAATCAGGCTAGCTCGTCATTATAAAGTAAAGCCACTATCTTTTGCGATCACGTCATCCCGAACGTGTATTACGTCATCGAAAACGTGATGTTTGCTGTATTTCCGCTATGGTGCAATAATGACATCGCGCTGTCGTTCATGAATGGTGCGGTCCAATCACCAACTGTTTACTTTCATGACTCAGTTGCATACATTGCTCAATTGTTTATTAGAGGCGCTTAATATTTCACCATTGGTGTTTACCATATGCACGAGGTAATTTGAACGCAGCATCAACACAATGTCGTCTCATCACTTCTCTATGTCGCGTCATCATTCTCAACAGAGACGGTGTTGACAAACTGACAGACGGTGTCGTGGAGTGATAGTGACGTGCGATGCAACGATGCGATTGAGCGATCCGAACGATTGTGCAATGAAAATTATGACAGGTTGGCGGGAGGGGGGGGGGCCGAGAGAGATAGTGTGACATTCATTGACAGATCGTCGTCAGCAAACAAGTATATGACACTCATTGACAGATCGTTATCAGCAAATAAATGCGACAGCCCACGATGTGATGGTATGCCAATGTAAATGCATAGAACGACATATGCAGTCCAAGAGATCAGTCTTGGAAGATGACGAGACTCGAGGTCGATCAGTGTTATCCCTCTCTCCGCATGTAATCATAATAAAGTGATTTGTTCAGTACTTCTGGTGTCGAATCAGATACGTATGAATGCGAGATGAGTCGGACAATCCGACTACACAGATGTCAGGCTAAGACGATACATTTCATGGTGGCAGCTACGGTTGAATCCGGCGCTTTCGACATTCGTAAATAGGTCAACACGCACGCGGCACCGTCGAGTCGACGCTGGCCAGCTCCGATTTGTTGTTCTCACTGTGTAAGTGATAGCCATTGCCATTAATAGGCAGCTATGGGTGATCTGTCAGGTATAGAGCCGCCCCGCATGAACTGGTTAGCCACTGATTTACCCACGGAGTTTCGTTCATTCCGTCAATATTGCGAACTGATTTTCAGTGGGCCCTTTGCTGAAAAAGGGCAGAGTGAACGAGTGACCTACATCCTGCTATGGGTAGGACAGGAGGGTCGGCGAATGTACAATACGTGGGACCTCAGTGAAACTGATAAGAAAGACGTTGAGGTCATTTGGGCTAAATTCCAGGCTCTGATAGAAACCAAGTCTAATTACAGGCTGGGCCGTTTTCATCTGCAAAAATTCAGGCAGTTGAGCTCTGAGACAGTTGACGAATTTATGACACGCTGCAAGACGCAGGCGCGTAAATGCAAGTTCCGTGATACTACAGAAACCGAGGAGAGGTTGATCGAACAGTTAGTAGTGGGTGTCCGGCACGGGAAAGTGCAAGAAAAGCTACTGTGCCGTGATGAGGCACTAACACTTGACGCGGCGATGGACGTTGCTAGAACGCATGAAGCAACACTGGCCAACATGCAGCAGTTCTCATGAGACGCTAGCAGCATCAGTCACGTCAGCCGGTCGCGGAGAACACATGAGCCAAGCGGACGTCGAGAGGAGGCACCTACGTGCACAAAATGTGGACGTCATCATGCGCCCACAGATCAATGTCCAGCAGAGGGCAGTAGGTGTAACGCAACATCGACACAGAAGGAATACCTGTGCGAGGCAGCCTTGAGCATCGAGACACGATCCTAACTGCCTACAACGGACAATTGATCCGGCAGTACGGTACTACGCGACTGAAGTGTGTGCATGAGACAACCACACACGAAGCAGAGTTCTTTTTTGCTGACACGCCAGGTCCAGTGATCTTGGGACTACCTTCCTGCCGCAAGCTCAACTTGGTGACCTTGAACTGTGCAGTCAGCGAACATCCACCGCCGTTGAACTCGAAGGAAGATCTCCAGCGGCTGTATCCAGATTGTTTTAAGGGCATCGGCAAGTTCCGCGAAACGTTCCACATCACACTAGACCCTGCTGTGACCCCTTTCGTACATGCGCCCAGACGATGTCCGATCCACATCAAAGACGACGTGAGGAATGAGATCAACCAGATGGTAGAACTCGGGGTGATCGAGAAGGTCGAGGAGCCTACAGATTGGGTATCTAGCATCGTATACAGCAGGAAGTCGAACGGAAAGTTGCGCATCTGCTTGGATCCCAAAGACTTGAACACAGCTATCAAGCGTCCGCACTACCCAACACCGACCTTGGAGGAAATTACCCACAAGCTTGCAGAGTCAGTGATCTTCTCCAAGCTAGATGCACGTCACGGATACTGGTCCGTGCAGTTAGACGACGAGTATAAGCGTCTGACCACGTTCAACAGTCCCTTCGGCCGGTATTGATTCAGAAGACTATACCGTTTGGCCTGAACCTCAGCCAAGACGTGTTCCAGGAGAGGATGGACTGCATACTTGAGAAGTGCCCCGGAACGATAAGTATTGCTGACGACGTGGGTGTGTTCGGGAAGACAGAAGCCGAACACGACAAACATCTGCACAACTTGATGAGAGTAGCACTGCAGCATGGGCTGGTGTTCAACATTGATAAATGCGACATCAAACAGGCGAACATGAAGTTCTTCGGGTTGGAATTCAGCGCAGACGGCGTACGTCCAGACCCAGGCAAAGCCGCGGAGATCCAGCGAATGAAAGAACCGCAAAACGTCGCACAACTTCAGGAATTTCTGGGCATAGCCACGTACATGTCGCCATTCATTCCAAACCTGTCGCAGCAAACCGCAACCCTGCGTGATCTAGTGAAGAAGGACGCCGAGTTCATCTGGACGGACTCTCACAACGCAGCGTTTGAAGCGACGAAGTCTCTCATCTGTCGTGAAGTGACCCTTGCGTACTTCGACCCACAGGCTGAGAGTGTCATCCAGGTCGACGCCTCCAGCCGAGGACTCGGCGCCGTTCTCATTCAACACGGGAAGCCCATCGCGTTTGCCAGCAAGTCACGTGATTGCGAACAGCGATACGCCAACATTGAACTTGAGATGCTCGCAGTCGTCTTCGGCTGCGAGAGGTTCCACATGTATGTCTACGGAAAATCGTTCGTTCTCGAGTCAGACCACAAACCTCTCGAGATGATCAACTTGAAGAACCTTGCAGCAGCATCGCAGAGATTACAGAGAATGTTCCTGCGAGTACAACCGTATGACTTTGTGTTACGCTACAAGCCAGGAAAGCAAATGATGCTGGCCGACGCCATGTCAAGACAACCGAGTAGCGAGTCGACGCAGATCGACCTTGACATACAAGTGTCATTCGTACAGTTTTCAACGCAGAAACTACAGTCGATCAGAGAGGCGACACAGGCCGACGATGAACTGTGTTCGCTGAGAGCCGTCATCGTGGATGGATGGCCAGATAGCCAACGCCACCTAGCTGCACCGTTGCGACCCTACTGGTCATGCCGAGACGAGTTGGCAGTTGAGGACGGTCTTATCATGAAGGGCGACCGTCTGGTGATTCCCCTAAGTCTACAGGCGGAAGTGTTGAGCAAACTGCACGAGGCTCACCAACGCATAGAGAAGACCCGGCTACGAGCGAGGTCCTGTGCCTACTGGAAGTCGATCAACAAGGACATCGACGACATCGTGAGGAAGTGCGACGCGTGTCAACGGTTACAGAAACGTCAGGCGCACGAACCGCTGATGCAGCATGAGTTACCGACACGTCCGTGGCAGATCGTCGGCACAGACCTGTTTGCCATACGAGAGGACACGTATCTTCTCATCTGTGACTACTACTCGAAATTCCCTTTTGTCTACCGCATCGAGGGGAAGGTGACGAGTGACCGCATCATATCGAAGATGAGTGAGGTGTTTGCGGAGAATGGATCGCCAAGCAAGGTTGTGAGCGACAACGGTGGACACTATAGCAGTCAGGCTTTTCGAAACTTCGCCGCCGAGTGGTGCTTCGACCACGTAACGTCCAGCCCACACTTCCCACAATCGAATGGATTCATCGAACGTCAAGTTCAGACGGTGAAGTATACCCTGAAGAAGGGAGCGATGTCGAGATCCAACCCGCAGAAAGCACTGCTCGCGTTGAGATCCACACCAATCGACAGCCACTTACCGTCACCGGCAGAGATGCTAAATGCCCGCAAGTACAAGTCGAACCTCCCCGTGATCATCAGAAATGAACACTGGTCGAAAGACGAAATCAGACGTCGTCTCGCCGAGAGGCAAGAAAGCCAACGTCTCAACCATGATAAGCGAGCTATGCAACCACTTGCACCGCTAATACCCGGACAGGACGTTCGTGTGAGAGACACTCAGACAGACACCTGGCAGCCTGCCAAGGTGATATCAACTGATGTACAGCCACGGTCGTACAACGTCTTGACTCCGACAGGCAATGTCCTTAGGCGTAACCGTCGTCACCTCCGTGAGACGACTGAACGACATACGTTCCAACAAGACAATGTGGACGATACAGACGACTTGACGCGAAGAGACGACATGCAAGTCGTACCACCTCCGTGTAACTCCGTGTTACCCCAGAAGAAGTCAGTCCGTTTCCAGCTTCCACAACCGGAACAATACACTAGCTCCGGAAGGCGAGTGAAACGCCCACAACGATTGGACCTGTAATTGTGTTCTAGTTTATACGAACATTATGACTAATAGTTAGAATAATGATTTGATTTCTCTTACATACGGACATTAGTAAGTTAGTTATTTTGTCTTTATGTTTTGAAGAAAGAGGGATGTGATGGTATGCCAATGTAAATGCATAGAACGACATATGCAGTCCAAGAGATCAGTCTTGGAAGATGACGAGACTCGAGGTCGATCAGTGTTATCCCTCTCTCCGCATGTAATCATAATAAAGTGATTTGTTCAGTACTTCTGGTGTCGAATCAGATACGTATGAATGCGAGATGAGTCGGACAATCCGACTACACAGATGTCAGGCCAAGACGACACGTTTCACACGACACTGACAGTTCGTAGTTAGCAACTGTTTTGGGGCAGCTTACGTTATAGAAAGTTCGTTGTCAGCATAAGTCTTATCACTGACATAAATGACAATTTAACGCGTTTTCTGCAAACAAGTGTAACGGCTCAATTAAATGACAGCTCGCCGTCAGTAAATACGCGCTATTGCGTAAGAACATTTATGGTTTAAAAAACGCATTTTTAACATAAATAATGACTTGATTAGGGTTATGTATAACTGCTTTGAAATAGTAAATGGCCCAATGTGGATTAGCTGGGCCAATTCGTTTTACACAGTAAATCTGTAAGATAGTCATCATGTCGCGCATATAACTTTATTATTATTATATATATATATATATATATATATATATATATATATATATATATATATATATATATATATTTTAAAGTCAGCAAGTTGTTTATGTAACTTACTTTTCAAACGCTAAGATGGTGATAATCTTCAAGATGGGAAATAAGGAAGACATCAAGGACTACAGACCGATAGAAATATATATATATAAAGTACTCATAAAAGTACTAACGAAAAGGCTAGATCGAAGAGACACTCGGCGAAAACCAGCCACGAGAGCAAACTGGATTCAGAAGCAGATATTTAACGACAAACCACACACACGTCGTAAAGCAACTGAAGGAGAAGTGCAGAGAATGTAATATCCCATGCTGCATCGCATCCTTTGTCGACTACGAGAAAGCCTTCGATTCGGTGCAAACTCAAGCAGTACTAACCTCGCTTAAAGAACAGGGGATAGAAGATTGTGTACATCAAACTCCTGTAAGAAATCGACACCAACAGTTCGATGACAGTCCACCTACATAAAGAAAGCAACAAGATCAACATCCGGAGAGGTGTACGACAGGGAGATACCATATCGTCTAAGCTGTTCATGGCAGCACCCGAAAGCATAATTATCACGACGACTCACTTGGAAAACCAGATGTTTGAAGATAGACGCGAATATCTTAGTCATCTTCGCTTCGCCGACGACATACTCATATGCGCTAATCCACCACATGAGCTACAGTAAATGCTACAAGAATTAGCTGATGAAAGTGACAATCACTGAAGATGAACAAGTCAAAGAAAAAGGTAATGATAGCAACCAACACACCAATATGTCAACAACACTCAGATCGAGAACGTTGAAGGCTACACCTACCTGGGTCAGAGATACAGTACCAGAGACAAAAACCAAGACAAGGAGATTCAAAGAAGAATCACGGCCGGATGGACAGCATTCGCCAAGCACCGCGATATCCTCACGCGTAACACTGGAACATGCTTGAAGAGACAAATCTACAGCTCATGCGTACGTACTTCCAGCAATGGCATACGACGCAGAAACATGGGGACTCGCCAGCCAAGCAAAGAACAAGCTAGCAGCCGCACAAACAAAGATGGAAAGCAGTATCATCTTATACTAGGACAGAAAAACAAACATCTGGTAAGAGAGATGTCAAGGGTATAATTATGTGTAATTTATTTGTACATGCATACATATAATGACCTGAAATAGAAAAACAATTATAAAGATAAAATTAGTTATTGTTGGTCTAGTGCTAATTCTAAAATAAACAAAATCTGTTATGGTATGCTGTTTCAAATAGTGATGTTGGCTACATGTATTTGAATACATGTATTTGTATTTGGGTATTCTTAAAGCAATCACTGATGAACTAGACAATACTTGTTATGCCATAATTGGTGACTGGAACGCCAACCTAAGTGATATTGATAACTCATTATTTGCAGGACATATGATAAATTTTTGCTCTGAAAACAACTTTAAAATTTCATCTTGTGCACACTTACCAGAAAGATCATATACATATGTCAGTGAAAGGTGGAATACAACCTCCTGGCTAGATCATGTAATAGCAAGTCATGATTTTCATAGTAGTATAAGTAAGATCAATATTATGTATGATGTCAGCGATGAAGATCATATACCGTTCAAAGTATACATAAATAGTGACAATATACCAGATTTAACGAGCAGTATTAATAATGGTAGAGCAAAAATAAGATGGAATAACATGACTGATAATGACATAAATAAATATTGTATGCTTACTGAAGGATGTTTGCATGATATTCATGTACCAACTGAGGCTGTAGGATGTAGGGATACACATTGCACAAATGTAGACCATTTTGAATCTCTAAATAAAATGTATAATGACATAGTGAGTTCACTAATACAAGCTGGTGAAGAATCCTCGCAAACTAAGAAAAGGGCGTATATAAATAAACCGGGATGGGCAGAGTATGTGGATAGTTTGTATGATACCTCCAGAGAAGTCAGACACATGTGGGTTAATGCTGGGAAACCCAGGCAGGGACCTGTTTATGATTTGCATATAAAAAGCAAAGCTAGATTTAAGTATGCTTTACGATTTATCAAGAATAATGAAAATGCACTACGCAAAGAGGCACTAGCTAAAAAATTAACCGAACTTAATCCTGAGGCCTTCTGGCGTGAAATCAAGTCTATCAACAATTGTAACACTCCTCTTCCATCTAGTATCGAAGGAGTATCAGGTGAAAAGGAAATAGTAGATCTATGGCGTAAACATTTTTGTGACCTTTTAAACTGTGTTAACAATAGTAGTGTAGATGCGTGTGAACATGACTGTGATACACCTTATGATGAAATTGTGGTCACAGTAGACGAGGTAACAAATGCGATTAAGAAGCTTGACATTAATAAAGCTTGTGGGTCAGATGGCATATGTTCAGAACATATAAAATATGCAGACAAGGCACTTATACCCTTGTTATCTTTGTGCTTCACTAGTTTTTTTGCTCATGGATTTCTGCCAGAGACAATGTTGTCAGTTGTACTTGTGCCAGTGATTAAGGATAAAGCTGGTAAAATATCTTCTAAAGACAATTACCGTCCAATTGCATTAGCTAGTGTGTTTAGCAAAATGATTGAAGTAATTATACTGGCTAGAATTGAAATATTTTTGGATACTAATCCGAATCAGTTTGGTTTCAAAAAGAAGCATGGTACAGACCAGTGTATATATGTGTTAAAGGAAATTATTGATTTATATCGAACTCTGAATGGCAGTGTATTTGTATGTTTTCTTGATGCAAGTAAAGCCTTTGACAGAGTAAATCACAGAACGTTGTTTAAGAATCTCAGTGAAAGGGGTGTACCGGTGTATATACTACGAATATTAATTTATTGGTATCACAACCAGACCACTTGCATAAGGTGGGGTGATGTGCTTTCTACTAAATTTAAAGTAACCAATGGTGTTAGGCAAGGGGGGATATTATCCCCTTACTTATTTAATGTATATGTAGATGAATTGAGCGAACAACTTAAAATGTGTAATGTTGGATGTAGCATGAATGGTCATATTATTAATCACATAATGTATGCTGATGATTTGGTCTTGATCTCACCTTCATCGGCAGGTCTATGCCAGCTACTACGTGAATGTGAGACATTTGGAATGAGCCATGATGTGAAATACAATGCTAAGAAGAGTGCAGTTATGATATTTAGATCTGCGACCTTAAAACGATGTTCTATCCCTGAATTTAACCTAAAAGGGGTTACTCTGCATGTTGTAGCTACATATAAATATCTTGGAAACTTTATTTCAGATGATCTTTCAGATGATGATGATATTAATAGACAACGCAGAACTCTGTATGTACAAGGAAATATTATATTGCGAAAATTTAGTATGTGCTCCCTAGAGGTTAAACTCACACTGTTTCGTTCATATTGCTCACCCATGTATGGAGTGCAACTCTGGTGGAATTATAAGAAATCCACTTTAAATAGGTTGCATATTGCATATCATAATATTTTTAAGTTGTTTATTGGTATGTCAAAATTTGAAAGTACCAGCCTGCTATGCACTGTTTTTGATGTACAATGCTGCCAATCAGTTATTAGGAATATGGTGTATAGATTTATGTGTAGAATTGATAGCTCTGTTAACTATATTTTAAATGACATACTAACTACTAGCTTAAGATTCACTTCCAGGATCCGCAAACACTGGAACAAGCTTTTGTATATACACACTTGATTGAAATAACTGTATGCATGTTTCTTTTATACACTGTCACTGTTCTGTACTTTTATATACTGCACATATTGTGTACCTAATGTAACATATGGACCTCAGAGTCACATATACTTGCTGTATGTGCTCTGTTGAGTCTGGAATAAAGTTATTGAATTGAATTGAAAATAGGACCCACTTTAAATGTATAACTGCTTGTCTGAGTCATAGAATGACAATTTTGGTGCAGAGGTTACAAGGGTGCCTGGGTAGGACTTACCAATCCCACCTTTTGGCAAAGAAATTTGTCATCTCAAATGGGATCAAATTACACAAAGTGCAGGAATCTGTTGAGTCCGCCGTAGGCGATAAGCATTCAACAGACTGCAGTGCAAGGGGCGACAGGGCAAGATGGCATAAGGGTGCAAAATGTTGCTCGCTGCGGCCAACCAGGCTATTTTTCTAGTGATTTTCCACTGGGTAGTTGGAACTTTCTGAGTTTTTTTTATTTTACTACTAAACTCATATAAGGGTTTTTAAGAGAGGGTAACGACCAGTTTCGCTATGCCCGTAAATTAGTTTTTCTGAAATGAAAATTAAGGTGGGGGCCGGGGACATTCTGTTCCCCTCAGGCTGAAAAGTGGGGAAGCGTCCCCCTCGTCCCCACTGATCGTCGCACATGTAAATATATATATATATATATATATATATATATATATATATATATATAGGCATTATATACAGCTATATATAGGCATTATATACAGCTATATATATATATATATATTATATATATATATATAATTATATATATATATATATATATATATATATATATATATATATATATATATATATATATATATATAATTATATATATATAATATATATATATATATATATATATATATATATATATATATATATATATATATATATATAATATATATATAATATATATATATATAGTCACAGACGCAGCATGGACAAGATTCACGAGGTGGGACATGTTCGGTTCTTTTCGGTAGTTTGCGGTCACGGGTCAAATTCCAATCTTCAGTACAGGAGAATACTTCCGGATTATTGAAATCGAAAAGTAACTTTGTGAAATATTGTACATTATTTCGATAATTACACACTGATAGAAGGATTACTGGGCATAAAGATATTGCGAACGGTATTTTCAGCGGATTGGAATTGATAGTGTCTTATTTCAAAATCGAATTTTGACATCAGAAAGACAAATAATACTTGTAAACAACATCGCTCATCGACATCGTACTGAAATCGGTGAATGTCAAGTCAACAACGGCAGACTTTCTAATTCTAGGAAGACAAAACGACTGTCATTGCCAAACAAGGCGCTGTATCAACCGTTTGTGTGAATTGTGTGCCCCTTGTTTTGCTGTAAAGCTACCATAATCGCCAACATGTAATGCCGTATCGATAATTCAGCGCTGTTACAAGCTACATAACAGTGTGGACGTTGATTGGCATTTTGTAAACAACAACAGTAAACCAATATTAACAACATGAAGTTGTTAGCTAACTTAAACCTAGACGTTATCAGTGATGCTCTATCAGTCGAAACCGGTGATTGCCGCATTGAAGGAAGGTAAGCATGTCAACAAAACGTGAAGTTAGGGAGGTCATATCGATTTGCCGCCCCTTCTGACAACATGGGGAGACAGAGGTCCGGGTTTAGTCGCCGTAATTCATTATTACCCAACATACCTGTTCTTGTATAAGTTTTCTTATGTTGTTATAATGTTAGTCTAAGATTCTGCGCCAATAACTGATTTTTTGGCGCTGTTTACAAGGTTTTCATGATTTTTTCCGTCTCAGTGTCGTATTTTGGTTTTCATTGTTTACGTCCGTGGCCATATTGGATGACGCTGACAGGCCTCATCTTCAAAAATTGTTTGCGAGATTATGTTAATGAGTACGGCCATTTTGAAAAGTTGTAATTAAAGAAGAAAGATAAATGAACGTGATCGTACAAATATCATGATAATCCGTCGATAAAAAGTTGTAGTAATTAGTCAGTTAAAATGGCCTATGTTTAACGATGTTTTGTGACTATTTATTTTGGTTGCTTCAACTTGCTTCATACGCAGAAGTGTAAAGAATTGTGTGGACAATAACATGATTACAGTGATGGCTTACTAATTGATAGCGCATTTAGCCACAAAGTCCGTTTATGGAGCCCCTGTCTCAAAAGACATCGCCATTTTGCCTTATTCCCCGTGTGCGCGATGCATTGTGGTATGCAAAGCACTCTGATATCGACGTAATCGATAGCGGGTGTCTTTGATTAATACTATTATAAATAGTTAGCAAGTACTTATGCTTGCCCATGTAACTGTGTAAACTAATTAATTAGTGCCATGTTTAATGTAGCTAATTTACATTAGTTTGTTTATTGGCATTATTGTATTATTTCCCTTTTTTAGCATATACTATTCATACTTTTGTGTGTTGGTTAGGCTACATTAAATATACATTTTTTAAATTAAAATTGATCATTTATCATTAATGTTTATAAAATTATATTATACGTGACTTTTGTATGTCGTCACTGGGGTATTCTTTGATGACAGTTTTACATGAATTAGTATTTAGTTTTGAGAATATATGTAATTTGTACAACCTATTGTTGAAAAATTATGATACTTTATATATATTAATTGAATTAAAAAAATAGGTATGTATTGCCCTTTATTATAGTTTACACCAAAATCAGTATAATAAAAAAAATATCTTCTTGTGATTTAGGTATAAAATAAAATAGGAGAATGTTCAGAAAAAAATAAAACAATTTTTAAATAAAATAAAATAACAGTTTCATTAATATTTAATCTATGTAATTGAAGGCAGCACCATTGCATTTTAATTAATTACTATTATCAGAAGAAAAAATGAAAGCAATTCTAAAGATTTATTGGCAAGATTAAATCTGTCAGAAAATTGGCGGAATGTTTTTTAAATTTGAAATTTCATAAAATTGCAGTTTCCTTAATATTTCATCTATAAACATGAAACAAGCACAGTTACACTTCAGTTAGTGATTATGACCAGGGGAAAATAGAAAAAAAAATTAATGTGGTTTATAAGCAAAATTACACATATTAGCAAACCGTCAGAAAATGTCATGAAATTTGTAACTTAAAATATGTCTAGTTTGCTTAATATTTCACATAAATACATGAAACAACTACCATTATACTTCTTATAGTAACTACTATCAGGAAACATTTTTTGTTTCGAAAGAAAAATTTGGTCCGACCACCCTAGTGAAGTATTTTTATTCTTGTTGGTGACTGTCAGGGAAAGTAAAAAAGCACCAGCCCTCGACTGGGCTTTTTTGTGTGCTCTGCATATTACAACAACAAATCCTGATACACCTAAAAGAGAGCATATCTTTTCATCTGGTACTAACTACTAACAGTAGTAAAATCCTCATACACCTAAATGAGTGCTGTATCTTTTCAAATGGTTGCAAGTAGTAATGACTGTACTGCGTACCATATCTGAATAACAAAGAAATCTGTTTTACTGTTTTTTTACTACTTGCATTGTTTGTACAATGAATTTTTGTTGTTGACTTGTCAGGATTGAAAGCTACAGTTGCAAGATGGCTGGCCATGATAAGCGACTGTTCAAAGCTCTGAGTAATGAGCCAGGCATGGCTCCAAACGAACTCCAGGCACTGTCACCTCCCACAAACACACACAGTCCCAGTCGGTAGGTACTTTCTAGATAACTTGTTTTGATTTTTTGTCCCTGGAGTAAAAACTAATATTGGGACTATGGCTTTAGCTGTAGCCTTCATGAGTTGTTTTTGCAAAATTCTGCCATCGTTTAAAATAAAATAAAAGTTATAACCTTGCATATTCACCATACCTCCCTGGCATGTCGATCCATCTGTTGACAACTGGAATGTTTATTCACTCTTAGATTTGATCAAACCTTTTGTGTTGATGCACCTCTGAGCTTGGTTTCCAAGGATTTAGACCCAATAGTAGTTATATTATTATTAATGTCATGATATGGAGACAAGGTAGTGTTGAAATGCTTTATCATGCAAGTGTCATCTTATTTTTAAATATCTGAGTGATTATAATTATATAAATGAGATGTAATTACATTTTTTACACTACTGGTAGGATGTCTAAATAGCACACAGTGTAATGCAAATAATAGCAATAATTAATTTCACAGAAATAGTAGGAATTTGCTTGGAATAAACTATTATTTGTAGCATTATTATTGTGTAGTAGCCTGTTTTGAACTGCCATAGTTATAAACACATTTCTGAAGAAAAACATGTTCTATTCGCTGTAAGCTACACATTTTACACAGCTTGACAAATAATATAATAAATATATGTCTGCACTGCACTGGAAAAGTGACATGAAAGTGACTGTATTACCTGCTAGACCCATAGCTTTATGCAGAGACCCGTCTACCCGTCATTGGGATGGGTAAAAACTATGTGGTTGGATGGGTAAAAAAATGAAGAAGCAAAAAAGGTGTTCCAAAACCATAGATATTGTCAGTAATGTCTTAGAAGTAAGTGTAAATGGAGTCACCTGTGTGTTTGTAGTCCATTTCAGGTCATCAGACACATTTGAAAGTTTATAAACTGGCTTAACAGTTAACATCCATGTGTCCACAAAACGTGTGACTGGCAATGCATAAAGCCCTGACTAGACGTTGATGTAATTTTGCACAGACAACACAGTATGAGTGACGAGGGAGAGGGACCGCTGTGTGACACAATCTCCACAAAGACTCTCTTCTACCTCATATCAACACTGAATGCCTCCTTCCAACCTGACTATGACTTCAGCAATGCAAAGAGTGACGAATTCTCCAAGGAGCCAAGTCTGCAGGTACGGTCGTGTATTCTTCTGTCTTTTACTACATGAGTTCCCGTCATTCGGTCCTCTAAATGTCTTCTTAAATGTAAGGAATGAATCGGCAATGAATGCGTAGGTGTTACAGTATTACGTGATTTACTTCTGTGTATACGACTGTGTTTCATCTAATAAAAACAATACATATGGATTGACGCGTTATACGGATATAGTTCCTCGTGCACAAAAACGGGTATATTAGTGTTTGCAAATTCCATTGCTGATAATAATAATGGTTCATTTATAGCGTGATCTCTAACTAAAAGAGTTAATCTGTGTGCTCTAATATTAAACATAAATAAACCATTATATAAATTGCTGCAGGTTTTGTATTTCCAGGACCCATGTTTATGTGGCTCAAGTGTATACAATTATAATTCCATTCCATGCATGTGATTGACTGTATGTTTGTCTTGCAGTGGGTGATGAATGCAGTCGACAGTCAGCTGTTTGCTGCCCTGGGAGAGCAATACAGCACGCTGAAGACACAGTTGTGGAGTACGGCAGATGAGGAGATTTCTCTCGCCGACTGTCACATTTATAGGTCAGTGACGTGTAGGGCAAGGCAGGCTTATGAATGTCCAGGCTACAGTGATTAAATGCTAATAATGTAGCTTTTGTATAACACCAGATCCAGACTTGTTTCTGTCACAGCACGTTTTTTGCCAAATAAAACATGGTCTACCATTGCTAAATTAAATAAAAATATTCATTTTACCCCTAGGTAACTATTATTTTTAAAGTCGATAGAGATGTAGCACAAGCGGGATGTAAATATGAAGAACTGGCAATGAATGTCCAGAACCTTGTCTGATGGAGTAGAAGCTGATGTAATCATCCGCCATGAACTCTTCTTTCAGCTACAACCCGGACCTGAGTTGTGACCCGTTCGGGGAGGAAGGCTGCATCTGGTCATTCAACTACTTCCTGTACAACCACAAAATGAAGCGCCTTCTCTTCTTCACATGCAAGGCAACCAGGTAACAACAGCGACTGCCAGTACACTAATTGTATTAAAACTTTTAATGAATGCATTCATTCCTCTAAATTTAGCCTTTTATGTCATTTTCATCAGTCTAAAAACCCTTTATTTGTCAATTACTTTCATACTGATATACATTTTAGAAGCTCGATGTACACATACTGGAGATACCTATTGTACACATAATATTTTTTTATAATTATTTTAATCACTTATTCAATTTTATATCATGACCTATTTATTTTTATAACCCACTTATTTATTATTTTACTTGTACGGTTGTACCCCATAATTGCTTGAGTTTTTTTCAGTATTGTACTTTTTTAAATTATATACTTAATGGACTATTTGTCCAAAATAAACATACTACTACTACTACATCAAGTTGATAAACTTAATATAATGATTAAGTTACTTTAACTTACATTTTTATCTTATATTTGTATGTATGTGTGTGTATGAATGTATTATGGTAATTTTATGTTCAATTCATAACAACAACAAAATTATCTTTGTGGTTACTTAGGTAATATACCCATCTCACCAGTTATGTGAGTCCTGTCGCCCTGACACAGACCAGAGTTAGTTCTGAAACGGCAGAGTCTGTTTCTGTCCCTGTTTCAGTGTAGTTTTCTTCTTTCAGCGTTGGTGTACGTAAAAACGACAACTCAAGCTTTGATTTTGGAATGGAGCTCGATTCTGATGATGAATTCATTGGAGAGAAGTATGTTAATATATATATATATATATATATAATGTATATACACATGTACAAATATATAATGTATATACACATATATACAAATTATGCATTAATGACTAGAAGCCATAGAAAATTACATCACATCTTTTTCAAAACCTTCACTGTAAAAATTATATTTTTGCTCTAGTTAATTTCTGACTACACATTCAAGTGCTATAAATGATAACTATGACTAGTGTCAGTCCAAATCAATTTGTCTGTGACTTTGCAATATGTAAGAGACATGCTTGGTACATATCTCCAGTTGTTGATTGTACAGAATAACTGTTTCTTTGTGAAATTAATCTTGAAGTTTTTTTTTTGGGGGGGAAATGAAGGTTTTTTAAAATATAAATGGTCGTACTAAAGATGCATATTTGTTAATGCAGTTGGTTTGAGAGGTTGGTGTTTGTTCTTGCAGTTGCAGTACCCCAGTGCTGATGATGTAGAGAGCATTGTCATCACAGCAGGTCTGTCGCATCCGTGATGCAACATGTCAGACTTCTGTAGCATATGTAACAAGATACTGGCAGCACTCTCACATGGCAGACATGAAGTATGACTTGCCAGGGTTCTACAGAATGAACAGTTGAACTTGTCATGCGTGAATTGAACTACAGTGAACTAGGAACCTTCGTAGAGCTACTAGAGTTTGGAGACCAGTATGAACTGACTTAATAAACTGTTCACCCCAAGTGGCTCATATAAACAGGAAAATGTAGTGACACCGAGACATTGTCACCAGGAAGACACCGGCCATGTGGGATGCGTCACCATTTGGGTGTCATTTGAGAGACAGTGTCACACATCTAGCTGAAAGGAATGTTACAAGTTGATGTTTGAGTGCCAGACAGCCCCAGATCTGTAAGTGGCATTGTCAGTGTCAGGGTAATGTTGTGTGGCACATGTTGAAGTGATGTAGTCAAACAGTTCGGAGTGTTTCAATTTGGTTAGTTTGTTCTGTGTCTAACATATACCCTAGATCAATTACCAGTTTGCTGTAGGTTGTAGATTTTTGCACAGAAAGTTAATGTACTGTGTATGGCAGCTTTTTATTTTAGCCATTGTATATCACTGTCATAGAATGACTGGAACTTTGAGACAAGACATCTGTGGTTAACACCGTTGTAGAGAAGTGATCTGGGTAAAGACTAGTTGTGTTTAGCATTAGTGGAATGGTTCTGTTCCTGCCATGACTTCTGTGGATTGTTTACCTCTGTGTACTGATATGTTCCCTGCAATGTAACATTGCAGAACGCTCATGTATAGAAAACCAGATTCTAAGGGCATCTGTATTCATATTAATTTTACAGTGCACCAAGAAAATGATTAGCAGCAAAGTATAAAAGTTGGGGTAACAGTTCGACAATTATAAATATTTTCTGGTGGTGGGGTTTGAATGTTGAAGATATCTTTGAAGGTATTCCATCTTCTTGGTAACGACATAATGTACAAATATTACTTGTAAAATATTGAACTTTTATAAATGCTATATGTGTCAGTATTAATGTATAGTATGTAGCGCATGTACATAAAGCTTAGAGCCACCACTTTGATATGGTGAAGATCAAATTAACAATCTTTCGTACTTCGCATAACCCCAGATTGATATGATACAGAGCTGGACTGGCAAATGTTTTATTTATATGTATGAGATGTGTAATTTCTGCTGCACTTAGAGACATAACAGATTTCAGCAGTTTAAATCTCTTCTGTTGTTGAGCAATATTGATTGTCACTCCACCATTACCTGATGGATTGGTGATAACTGCGATGTGTATTGATTGCATGAAAGGAGTGGATAAATGTGTCATTAAACAGATCTATTCTTCATGTGACATCAGCCGTTATGTTGTAGTAATCATTATAATTATAGGTATTGCCGACATCAGCTGATATGTGGACGTGATCGTTGTGTTTGATGATTTCTCATCACATGACATCAGCTGATATTGGGAGTGATTCTTGTGGATACTTATCATCATGTGATATATTAACTCATTTTGTAGCTCTGCATAGTGTAATGTCTCTACCAGATTTTCCTGCATTGCATCTATGTTTTGTGGTGATGTGGCAAGTGGGGAGTAAAACAGGCCAGCAAATGACCAAAGCAATGGTCAGATATGACAACCTACAGCAACGGTCAAAGATGACCACACCAGTGGGCAGTGACGACCACAGCAGAGGGTGGGGATGAATACAGAAAATGATGACCAGAGCATTTGGTCAGAGATTGTAGTGACCACAACAGTGGACAGTGATGACCACAGCAGTGGCCAAAGATGATCACAGCAGTCGGCCAGATTACTACAGCAATGGGCAGAAATGACCACAGCAGTTGACCAGCACTGACCACACCAGAATGTGGTCATTGTAGCTGTCAACAAGTGTGGCTGACCACTCAGTGTGGGTGTTGATTAATAAGGTAGCTCAATATAACTAATTACTGTCCATGTTATGACATGGCTGTTGTGTTGAAGCTGTCACGTTGCCAATATCCCGCAATGTCTCCGTGGCAGTCGGTGCTCGTAAATGTCATTTCGTAGATCTCTGATTTGTCACGCACAAGAGTGCCAATTTTGACACAAGCAACCAAGTGACAGAAGCCGACACCAATGCAGAAGGGACTGACACAAACACACACATGGACACTGACACACTGACACACTTATCCACACACAGAGGGACTGACACATGCATACACACACACACACTCACATATTCACACACACAGACAGACACATACACACCTACTTACACGCACAGACACCCACATAGATACACACACACACACACACACACACACACACACACACACACACACACACACAGAGGGACTGAGTTTTAACAGAGGTTCGTGCGTTGCTTGGAGAACTTTCTTGGATATTCGGGAGTTGTATTGCCATTTCAGAATAATTACAATGCTGGCAGGGATCACATCACAATCATTTTACTGATCAATATAGTCTTCTTGTATCGATCAAGTCAGTTTATGAGTAGGCATTCTTCATAGCATCGTGACTGTTGTAGACACCTTCATTCCACAAGACGAGGGATTCTGAGCTAGCATCTCTCAAGGCTATATCCTATTTGCGTCAGTGACAGTTAATGCCAGTCTATATCAGTGACATGCAATGTTACTCTGTCGGTGACATGTGATGCCAGTATGTGTCAGTGACACCACATGCCACTCCGTGTCAGTGATATGTCAGTGGGCACCAGCACACGAGCCAGTCACTATGCTGTAGTATTCATTCATCATTTCAAATTCTCAGTCTCGTTGCTGTCTGTCTGTGATGCAGTTAAATTTTTCTGTCAGCAAAAACAGTCAG
Source organism: Oasisia sp. SBJ-2009 (assembly GCA_964017155.1). Lineage (NCBI taxonomy): Eukaryota > Metazoa > Annelida > Polychaeta > Sabellida > Siboglinidae > Oasisia > Oasisia sp. SBJ-2009. The sequence goes on along the minus strand of OZ024862.1, from coordinate 33,130,819 downwards.
CTAAGTTTATATTATTCAACCGTTAACTGAGTTTGTTTCTGGGTATGACATCACAGAACTAAATAAATTGTTGATGCAACAGGATATATATTAACACCTGCATGAAAAGGGCAGCCATGTTTTATTGAAAAAGTCTGTAATATTGGAAATTGAGGCTTTTCATGTGATATGTTTGATTACAACTAATGTGTTTGATTACAACTAATGAGTTTAATTACAACTAATATCACAGTGAATTTTTGTTATAGATCTCTTCTCTCAGATACTTTGCAGGGCAACAACCAAGTCCAACAAGAATTTGTGAGTGCACTACAGGTTACACATTTACCCCCGGGGGAGATTTCACTTCCCCTGGCATAGACACCATATAGAAGGGACCACTGGTTTTTAGTGTCTCTTCCAAAAGTCCTAGGCAAATGTGGGGTGAATGAAATTGCCTATGTTTAGAAACGGCGGTGGGTGGGATTGAACCTCGATTGACAGTCCAGCGCTTTAACATGCGACCACTGCTCTGGTGTTGATTTCAGATAGGGATAAATCTGGAATGTATAATATTATCACTCTGTTTATTTACAACTGCATATATTAGTGTACTACCCAGAAGTCACTGCATCAACCATGCACTTTGCACGGCAGCTGAAAACATGTTCTCTCTTACTCTTCACAAATACCAACAAACCAAACATTTTAGTACATCTGCAAACACGCTGCAGCAAACCTTAATATTATATTTAGTGCTATCCGTTTGCTTCGTCTAGTAACTGTTGGCATTGGATTCGAAAAACCTTCGAAAGCTTGCACGAAACTCGGTTGTTTCAATTTCTGCAGGTCGGCATTTTCCCTGGGTACTCCGTAACAATGTACAAACTTAACACTTCTGTAGATGAGCTGGTCAACTCTTAAATCTGTCAGAACCTGCCTTGAAAGTGGTCACCTCTGAAAGTCCAGCTTCCAGAGCACACCGAGTTCAGCTGAGGACCACGTCCACGTGCCCCAATCTTTATAACACCAACACTCGAAAGAAACGTCTCACTGACGCTTCAAGGCAGGTTCAGTAATAAATAAGCACATTTTAAAATGTCGCAACACACGTCGAGGTACGCATTAAGATCCGAATAAATAGAAAAATAATATATCAAGTCGGCCGTTGTGTGTCATATGTGCATGACCAACTCGGATAGCATCTGCGGGTAGTTCTGTTCGATGCTGAGAGTCGGGAGTAGGATGGATTTCTCGTCTTCGTGTACCATCAACATGTGCAATGTTGTTCCGCCTGAGCGAGCACCATCGCTATGCTCCAGCGACAACTGGGGAAAGAGTTTCTGGGACATACAGTCCACCAAGTAAGGATCATCAGATGTGTGCAGTGTCCTAGGGCAGCACTCTGTCACTTTCCGCGGCCTGCAAACAACGGTAAAACATTCTTACAGTATTTATATTTCCTACTTAATACTATTACATTAGGCCACTTAACATTAGCCTCGGTCACCCAGGCCCCGTGAGGTGGCAGCACTTTTAAGCCCCTCAACTCTGCCTGGGGAAACTGATGCTCTGCATTTGTTAACCACCAGGGTGGCCTTACGCCAGATTAGGGTAGAGACGCTGATTGGCTCTCAGGGCAACTATGAAATAAATTTAAATACAGTGCTGTAACGATATACTTTTACAAGATAATGATATCTTATGAAAAGTATTCAACATTGAACTTATGTTAACACAAAAATAAGACAAAAATCAAATGTACAGAATTACGACAGGATTAACCAGTGTCTGTGAGGTGGCAGCACTGTTCAGATCAAGCAGATAATATTCAAAAGCCTGTAGAATCACCACACTGTCTTCTTGGCATAGTTCCACAGCCGACCGACAGTCGGATAAGCGAGACTATTTTAACATATGATCAGTTCATCATATTAAATCATTTAAATTGCTAAATACTCCAATTTAATCTTTAAAACAACTGTTATATAATATAGCGTAGTGGACGTGTTTTAATACACACGAATCGCACGTCATTACATTTCTTCTTTGATTTAACCAGGAAGACCAAACTAAAAGCACGACAAATTAATGTAAACCTTCCTCAAAGTTGCTACAATACAACCACAGCAAATAGAACCTAATTACAATTACTCCTGATTAACCTGCGACCTGCAAACGATAGAAAAATATTCTTACAGTATTTATATTTCCTATTTAATACTATTACATCAGGCCATTTAACATATGATCAGTTCATCATATTAAATCATTTAAATTGCTAAATACTCCCAATTTAATCTTTAAAACAACTGTTATATAATATAGCGTAGTGGACGTGTTTTAATACACACGAATCGCACGTCATTACATTTCTGCTTTGATTTAACCAGGAAGACCAAACTAATAGCACAACAAATTAATGTCAACCTTCCTCAATGTTGCTACGACACAACCACAGCAAACAGAACCTAATTACAATTACTCCTGTAATTAACCCATTGTGAGCTTTAAAAGGCAGCACGAGAATGCGACTAGCAATGGGCACACCTCTGACTTAAAATAGCAGCCGTTCGTGTGCGCTTGTGTAAACCTCCAGGAAGGCTTCAGAATGGCCATAAAGACACCAATGCTGCACTTATCCATATCTGATTAGATTAACAATTGATTGTGGACTCAATTGCTCTTAATTCCGTGCAACTAAAGTAATGAGCCCTGGGTCTGTGCACAACTGTAGAGATCTGCAAGATGTGCCAAGCCGATTATTTCTTGTCCTGTTATTAATGGCGCCAGCATGAACACGACGTACTAAATACCATTGTTATATATATATTTCATATTGTCACATTTAGCTAATCTGTGCTCTGTATGTCCGCGTAATTCTAAACGTTGTGAACATTATACTGACTTATCCACAGGTGCATTATGACCAAAATAATAACCAACTTGACACGACCAGTGACAATTATTAAGTCTAACAGTTAACAGTTGCCCAAGGAACACTGACAAAGAGATTCAACTACTAGTATTGTGTCTCTGATCTGAAATAACCAGCCTTTGTGAGGCTGACTTTTTGCCGAATCGACACTGTGCATTGAGCTACTCTCTGCCTAATAATTCTATACGTCTTTCTTCAGGCTGTGTCATACTGTACAGCACAGGAACATTTGACACTAGTGACACTGACAGCTTGACATTGGTGACACTGACTAACAGCTCAACACTGGTGACATTGACTGACAATGGTGGTACCCACTGACCTGCCACGTTTCAGTCGACAGTTGGTCTTTCTGCCCTCGACGCCATCAAACAGTTTTAGTAAGAGTTCTGTGTTTGCCAGCGTCACCATCCTCTCCGGCACCACTCGCAACTTGTTCCTGTCCTTATCTTCTGGCGGAGTAATTGGTCGAATATCTGAAACAAAATGGCCGCATCAGATGATGACAAGCACCACAGAGAAAATATATCAGTATTTTAGTATGGGTGTAACGCTTAAATTTTTCAGGCGTTATAAATGTTCTGACTGATGTTTCTGCGCATGCGCAATATATGTAAAATCATCAATGTGCAGCGAAAAGACAAAGTATTTATGGTATAAATACTACAGGTTGTTCGTTAGGATGTACATAACCTCTCAACAAAGTTATTTGTCGCAATTTATTACGAGGCAAACAAGTTTTGAAGCATATTTTGATAGCAAGCATAAATCACATGACTGTAGTGCGCCATAATCCACGACAGTGATTTATAAAAAACGTAATATTGTATTGCATTGAACGACATTTTAAGAAACTTTTCACAGTAATCACTGCAGGAGAGTTAACAAACAGCTCATGGCATTTATACCAAAACTGCTTTGTTGTTTCGCTGGACATTGGTGATTTTACGTTTATTGCGCATGCGCAGAAAGGTCAAAACTAATCTCATCTCCCACCTTCTACTAATCTCATCTCCCACCAACCCCATCACCTACTAATCTCATCTCCCATCATCTACTAATCTCATCTCCCACCAACCCCATCACCTACTAATCTCATCTCCCACCATCTACTAATCTCATCTCCCACCAACCCTATCACCTACTAATCTCATCTCCCACCATCTACTAATCTCATCTCCCACCAACCCCATCACCTACTAATCTCATCTCCCACCATCTACTAATCTCATCTCCCACCAACCCTATCACCTACTAATCTCATCTCCCACCATCTACTAATCTTATCTCCCACCAACCCTATCACCTACTAATCTCATCTCCCACCATCTACTAATCTCATCTCCCACCAACCCCATCACCTACTAATCTCATCTCCCACCATCTACTAATCTCATCTCCCACCAACCCCATCACCTACTAATCTCATCTCCCACCATATACTAATCCCATCTCCCACCAACCCCATCCCCTACTAATCCCATCTCCCACCATCTACTAATCCCATCTCCCACCAACCCCATCATCTACTAATCCCATATCCCACCATCTACTAATCCCATCTCCCACCAACCCTATCAGCTACTAATCTCATCTCCCACCATCTATTAATCTCATCTCCAACCAACCCCCATCACCTACTAATCTCATCTCCAACCATCTACTAATCCCATCTCCTACCAACCCCATCCCCTACTAATCCCATCTCCCACCATCTACTAATCCCATCTCCCACCAACCCCATCACCTACTAATCCCATATCCCACCATCTACTAATCCCATCTCCCACCAACCCTATCAGCTACTAATCTCATCTCCCACCATCTATTAATCTCATCTCCAACCAACCCCCATCACCCACTAATCTCATCTCCAACCATCTACTAATCCCATCTCCTACCAACCCTATCACCTACTAATCTCATCTCCCACCATCTATTAATCTCATCTCCAACCAACCCCCATCACCTACTAATCTCATATCCCACCATCTACTAATCCCATCTCCCACCAACCTTATCACCTACTAATCTCATTTCCCACCATCTATTAATCTCATCTCCAACCAACCCCATCACCTACTAATCTCATCTCCCACCATCTACTAATCCCATCTCCCACCAACTCTATCACCTACTAATCTCACCTCCCACCATCTACTAATCCCATCTCCCACCAACCCCATCACCTCCTAATCCCAACGCCTACCAATCCCATCTCCCATCTCTCTTCAATCCCATCGCTTACTAATCTCATCTCTCACCAATCCCATCACCTACTAATCTCATCTCCCACCAATCCCATCACCGACTAATCTCATCTCCCACCAATCCCATCACCTACTAATCTCATCTCCCACCAATCTCATCACCTACTAATCTCATCTCTCACCAATCCCATCACCTGCTAATCTCATCTCTCACCAATCCCATCACCAACTAATCTCATCTCCCACCAATCCCATCACCTACTAATCTCATCTCCCACCAATCCCATCACCTACTAATCTCATCTCCCACCAATCCCATCACCGACTAATCTCATCTCCCACCAATCCCATCACCTACTAATCTCATCTCCCACCAATCTCATCACCTACTAATCTCATCTCCCACCAATCCCATCACCTACTAATCTCATCTCTCACCAATCCCATCACCCACCAATCTCATCTCCAACCAATCCCATCACCTACTAATCTCATCTCTCACCATCTACTATATAATCTCATCTCTCACCAATCCCATCACCTACTAATCACATCTCTCACCATCTACTATATAATCTCATCTCTCACCAATCCCATCACCTACTAATCCCATTTCCCACCAGTCCTATCTCCTGCTAGTCTCATAAACCACAGTCCCACCTTTCACCAATCCTGTCTCTCACCTTTCCTATGGCCTGCAAATCACATATCCTGCAAATCTCATTATTCACCAATCCCGTTTCCCATCACCCCTAAACTCCCACTAATTCTATCTCCCACCTGAAAATCTCAATCGCATCTCCCATTTAATTTGAGGTCCACTAATTTTAGGACCAACCTCCATTTCCTGCCCCACTCCATAACCCATTGCCTGGTTAACCACAGAACAGTCACATCACCAACGTAACAAACCATTGCATGTCTTAGAATCCACTTAGCAACAACTACCATAAACATTAAACACATCATGCATAAAACATACATCAACAGACAAATTCCACGAATGCAAGTAATCAATCAGTGCTTTGATCATAAATCGGTCATTATTTGCCACCTATCCACTCACCAGTGACGTCTTCGCCCGAGTCCTTGCTGTACAGGGGCGGCAGAATGGGGTAGGTTGAGCTGGGGGGCATGCTGTCGGCTACGTTTGGTTGTTGCCAGAAGCTCTGTGGCAACGCTCGCATCCGCATGGGCAGAGGCTCTGGAGAAGAACAAGTACTGGTCAGCTGATGTACCACGGATGGGAGATAATCAATACTTCACGGTGAACAATCAGACTCTCCGTCTACCTGTCCTCACTTTCACCTGCTCCTGGCCAGCATCCACTCTCGCACTCACATCACACACAGGTGACTTTATGAAAGGACGGCTGATGAATCTGACCTAACGACATCACAGTGCAATAACATGTACAACAGCAGCAGGGTGGTTGTTTAATACTAAACCTTTGCATTGCAAACAGATGCTTAATTGTATCATGGTGCAACTCTGTATACGCAGGACAAACACGTTAAAAAGTATATTTCTATTACTTATTTCACAAACATTGCCATATTTAATAATAAATTACATATATATAATATATATATATATATATATATTAAATGTATATATATATATAATAAATGTATATATATATATAATAAATAATAAATGAATATATATATATATATATAATAAATGTATATATATATATATATATATATATATATATATATATATATACATACATACATACATTTATTATATATATATATATGTATATATATATATGTATATACAGTATACATACATATATATATATATAAGCACATATCTTCAATGAAAAAAATATTATAATATTTTACATAACTATGACATTGTAAACATTTGTCATAAATGTTCTACTTACATGTTTCGCCTAGAGAGTCTACATGCACTATTCTAATAAACAGTAACATAAACTTGTGCAAATATAACACATTTCCTCAAAGGATGTAATCATATATGGATTCTTATGATGGTGAATGTTTACATAATATACATTTACTTGTAGATCAACACACTCGACAATTCACAAGCAAATCCCGCTGCCACCATATTTGCAATCGCCATTAAACTGGAATGTTTAACAGCAATCCACAAATCGTATGGTAATGCCCAGAACTAACTAATTATTCTTTCTGTCAATAGGCTGCTAGAATAATCAGTTATTCTGCCAAATGGCTGATTATATATGTGCATGCCTGACCATTCAGAATTAAATTCTGCGAGATCACACAATTTCTGTGTGGTTCACTGGTTGCAGCTCGTGGTGGGTGATTAGCCGCATGTGGCTGGCAACAATAAACAACTAATCAGTCACTGCCATGAGATGGTCTTAATTATATGCAACTGTGTTCTTTATCGTAATCCTCACGCACTCTGCCAGATCTGGTCTTACTCAAAAGTGTGATGTTTTTCTGTAAGCAAGTTAAAATCTAAAAAAGGGTATTGTTTTATAAGATAACGTTCTCTCGAGAAACTTGGTATGCTTTCTGAATATTTCACCAAACTCATCATGCAGTTTAGTTATTGTCAGTGACTGGCCAAGTTTTCTATTCTTGAAAGATTACATTTTTACAGGGTGACCAGGTGAAATCTTTAATTCCAAGGAACTGTGATTGTTTTTTAATGATCTAAACCAACCAACTGATGAAATAAGCAGCAATCTTTTTATCACACATTCTTTTGAAAATTTCTATAAAATGTCCATACTGGGTAGTTTTATACCTCTAACAACACAATTTATACGTATAACATTTTAAGAAAAACATCACATTACTATTAATAATAAAAATAATGTTACTTAAATACCATTAAATCCAGGGCTATGCCCTGTTCACAGCTGTGGTCAACATAAATCTAAAACAACAAATCTCACACAAGAGAGCTAAATAAAATTATAAATAAGTAAATTATGAATTTTTAAATAAAAGTTAATAAGATAAAATCCTAGTTTATGTACATTAAATTAATAAAGTTTTGTAAAACCACACTGAATAGAGGGCCCCAGGTTAACATATTAATTGAACTGTGATAAAATTTCTCTAGGCTTTTAGCTCAACATATTAACTGAGCCCTAGATGAACATAGTAACTGGGTCCTTTGCCAACAGATTGACGGCGAAATAAACTGGGCCATTGCTCAACAGATCAACTAGGTCCTAATTGTCAGTGGATCAACTGGGCCCTACACCAATAGATCACAGAGGCCCTAAACCTATATGGATCAACATAATCAACATACAGGTGAACATATTAACTAGGCCCTACATCAACACAGCAACAGGGCCAACCCCCCGGGACATAATTAACTGGGCCTTAGTAGTCACAGGTCAATCTATTCCCTACATTAACAATGACCAATAAAGCCAATGACCAACACAAATGTACAACGACCAAACAAAACCGCCAAAAGATTCAAACATCGCTTCTGAAGATTTTTCTAGTTATTGCACAATTTTACAGAAACTACCCATGAATTCGCTGATTGATTATGCATGTATTTAGTGTTTCGTCTGTTACAGGATTACATAGTAAGTATCATCAAAGTGACTTGTTAACCTTCACTGTGTTTGTTTTCTTAGTTACCATTCCAGCAGTTACAATCAAGTGCTTTAAGTGATTGGACCGCAATTGACACCAGGAGGATTAATTCACTGGTCCATTGACAGGTCTTTTCATTCACTTGTGTGATGGATATCTCTCAATTTTTTCTTTAAAATATATTCACAGCATTATGCATCAAGCATGTTCATCTGCAAGGTTAGTTTATCTATGGGTCAGTGGGACAATGTCACAAGGGGTGGAGGGTTCTGGGTCAGTGTGAAAATGTCACAAGGGGTGAAGGGACCTGTGTCAGTGTGAAAATGTCACGAGGGGTGAAGGGACCTGTGTCAGTGTGAAAATGTCACGAGGGGTGAAGGGACCTGTGTCAGTGTGAAAATGTCACGAGGGGTGAAGGGACCTGTGTCAGTGTGAAAATGTCACGAGGGGTGAAGGGACCTGTGTCAGTGTGAAAATGTCACGAGGGGTGAAGGGACCTGTGTCAGTGTGACAAAGTCATATGGGTGAAGGGCCCAGTGACAGTGTCACCATGTCACAATGGTGGAGGGCCCTGAGTCAGTGTGACAGTGTCACAATGGTGGAAGGCCCTGTGTCAGTGTCACCATGTCACAATGGTGGAGGGCCCTGGGTCAGTGTGACAGTGTCACAATGGTGGAAGGCCCTGTGTCAGTGTCACCATGTCACAATGGTGGAGGGCCCTGGGTCAGTGTAACAGTGTCACAATGGTGGAAGGCCCTGTGTCAGTGTCACCATGTCACAAGGGGTGGAGGGCCCTGTGTCAGTGTGACACTGTCACAAGGGGTGGAGGGCCATGTGTCAGTGTGACAATGTCACAAGGGGTGGAGGGCCATGTGTCAGTGTGACAATGTCACAAGGGGTGCAGGGCCATGTGTCAGTGTGACAATGTCACAAGGAGTGGAGGGCCCTGTGTCAGTGTGACAATGTCACAAGGGGTGGAGGGCCATGTGTCAGTGTGACAATGTCACAAGGGGTGGGGGGTTATATATCACGACTTTATCATCCATGGATGGGTGTGAAATATATTTGTTGAGGGGTGGGGATGGGGTGCATAATAAACATGTCTAGGGTTGTTGTCTATTGGATGGGTAACAATTTGGTATGTGTCTAATTTGATTCGAAGAAGCAGATCCTTTTGAAGTCACAAATACATGGCTATTTAATTGTATTAAAATTTATGAAGGACTATTAAGGAGTTTTAGCTTACCTCTTCGTGGTCTGCTCTTTGGAGGAACCGGTTCTCTGTGTTTCTGTCCTTTCACAGTGGCAATGAATATTCTCTTCTTCTTTGCCTTTGGATAACACACGACCCTGTGGGCATGGAGAGTGAAGCCCGGCTGCCGGACATAGGACGGCTCGCTGGTGGTACTACTGCTACTGTCGCCCGGCGAAGGAGCCGTCTCATAGTCGTGGTCGGGTAGCGTCGGCAACGGCACAGGTGCGTCTGCGGCTAACACTGCCTTGTCGTGTACGCGACTGTCGCTGTCATTCTCCAGTATGTCTTTCTGCGTGTCCGTGTTAGGACTTCCCTCCTCGTCACTCGACGACGCCAGTGGACTCGACGATACACGTTTGCCCTTGCCGCCACTCATATCACAACAACTCTCCGATCAGCACTATTAAATCAATATTGCCAGCGCGAACGCCCGACAACAACATTTATACCGTTATTTAATAACAATTCAGCAGACACGAGCGTCCGCTCTCGGCGTCTTCAATGTCTAATCGTCAGCTCATCGCGGGTGATCTTAGTCTTAGACGTCATAGACATTACGCACCGATAATACCTGTTTGGTTTGCGACCGCGTCAAGTCACGACAGGTGACAGCCAACGCCGTCACCGACACCCGCGCACAAACTACGTTATACACCACCACCGTGACTTCTGCAAGACAAACGGCAGCTATACGAGCAGGATTCACAAAACTACGCAGTGTCGTCTTCAGATCGCGCTCAAATTCTATTCAGACTGGATTTCCTGCAATCATTTCCCTTCTGTTTACTCTTGTTTGCGGCGCGATACACAACGCGTTTCCATGTTAGTTTATTGCCGTGGGCTTTTACAAGCGTCCACGTGATTGGTCAATCGTGACGCCATCTCGGTTGCTAATGCAATGTTGATATCTTTTGGCCACGCGCTGCGTTGCTATCACATGATCCAGGTCATGTGGTTTTAATTAACACGTCTTTTTACATCCGACTTCAGTTCAGTATGGTGTTAGTTATGTTCATGGGACATTATTATCTGGTAATCTTGTGCCGAGTTCCGATTTCGCAATGCAATTTGCTCTTGGCTTTATACATCCTGCCCTCACTGGCGTGTTCTGATAAATTGGTAAAAGTTAAATCGAGTGTCTCCATCTGACGGATGTATATTATATTAATATAATTATATATATATCAGCATTAATGAAAAACTGTACTTTGTTACATGATAAATCTAACCAACTGGTTTCCACAGTGTTAATTAGCCGTCTTATACATCAAATTAATTATCATATTTGATTTTACAACACTACAAACTTAACTTGAGTGGTCTCATCAACTGTCTAATTAACCCTAACAAAATATCAGTGTATATTCTCAATATTTGTGGGACTAGCATTTGTCAATCAAATCACTTAACTTTTAATTACAGCATAATCCCAATATGTATGAAACACCGAATATATTCTAGACATTCTACAGATTTATTTGTTACGGGACGGGATTTGTTACATGAATAAGAAATTCAACCAAAAGGACATGGCTACCGCACAAAACATTACCCACCACCTACCCAGTTTGGATATACCTAACAGCATCAATGTGCACTAATACAAGTTTCGTTCATTAGGTGGCACCATTCTGCCATTACAATTTTTTTTGGGCAAAACATGGTGATAACAAACCACTCAACAGTACATAATGTTACATTTCTGGGAGACGGAGAAATTATGGGTCCACTCTGAAGTAAATACCAAAATACAACCAGGTTAGCAAAACAGTAAGTTACACTTCTGTAGGTATTCAAACACAAATCATAACCTTTCAAATAAAAGGAATCGTCCATGACAGAAACAATGATGTCTAACCATGCATGACATGTTTCATCGTCAAAGTGGAAAACAATTCATGAAGAAACAGATAAGTCTTTTTGAGAAGTAACAGGAAAAAACAGTCAGAATATCCTCCTTTTCTGCACATGTGCACCAGCCAGAGTGGCAGGTTGACAAGACAAAATCTTATTGACATAGTTAAACAGCCTATTAACGTTAACACAAATCCCAGTGAACAGTGTAATATATGGAGGCTGCTAGTGAATGACAGCAGTCACAAATAATACACTACAGTAAATAGTATATAACTGTAACAACAAGTTCAAAATCTCTGCACTTTAAGGCTGTCAAAACATTTTATTACATTACTGGATCCAACATGCCAGGCTACCCTATATATAAGTTAGTTATTCGTATATGTTCCTGGTAGTTCTATAATTTTTGATTGCATATGATCTCGGACAATGTTTATAAACATTAATAAATATGTTACAGTATAAAGATGACATATTTTATAATAATAGTTAACTACACTAAATATATATCCATATATAATGCCACATACTTATATTAAAGACATTATTTAAATATTCGTAATACAAAGAGATATACCACATATACTACATATGTAAGTAGGTAAAATGTGATAAAAATACTACTGTAAAGACATCCACGTAAACAGTGTCCATTAACTATGATGACCAAGAAAAAGGTCAGTGCTATAATTATCAAAGGGGAATGATAAATGGGATTATTGCTATATGAGTCTACATTTTATAAATATTCTGCAATACTATCAACACCAATTGTCAAGAAAAACTTGGCTTCTAGAAGAAGAGCTTTTGTGTATATTCTCAGGATGTAGTATAAGTTAACAAAATCAAGTGTACTGAAGAATGTGTCTGCTAAGGCAAAGCCTAGAGTAGACGGAATGAAGCCACGCCCGTATTCAACCATCCAAGTTCCTGCCTTGAAGTTGACCATTGTTGCCTCACCCCATGCATGGAACACAGTGTCACCTACAACAGTGGAACACAGTGTCACCTACATAAGTGGACCACAGTGTCACCTACATCAGTGGACCACAGTGTCACCTACAACAGTGGAACACGGTGTCACCTACAACAGTGGAACACAGTGTCACCTACAACAGTGGAGCACAGTGTCACCTACATCAGTGGACCACAGTGTCACCTACAACAGTGCAATACTGTGTCACCTACATCAGTGGAACACAGTGTCACCTACATAAGTGGAACTTTACTTTCTGTATGACTCAACACTTCCACGGAAGTTGACGTGGAGAGTAAATCACTCTAGAATGTGCAGTATAAATTGAATGCTTTGCTTTATCAAGAAACGCATGCAGGTAAAGGCAAAATTGTGAGACAAATTGAGCAAGAGCAGCCTCTGGGACAGACCTAAAAGGGATACAAAGAAGACAGATGAAGTGGGAAAGAAGTAAGATGGGCTGAAGATGGAGTTAACTTCCTTCCAACATTGTCATTATACCGCCGACATCACAGAGAAAAGCCTCAGGAACATGGAAGTTGATACAGTTATGACATTTAGTAAAATGCAATAATAGACTTGAACCATCTGACTATCGTCACGTACACGTCCGTCTCAGTGACACATACCCGGGTGAAAAGAGTTCATTTTCAGTTCTCCTTCTTTCCACTGATTGAATTCTCCCGTGAGCAGAGTATCAGATATGTTTGCCCAGTAGCGACCTGAAACGAAAGAGGAAGCATTAGCCCGAAGCGAGACAATTAACACCATGTTTCTTCCCCAGTGAGTGAAATCCAGACACAATTTGGTGTTGATATCCGACCCTGCGGGCTACTGACCTAGTTCTGAGACACATTGCCCAGGCCTTTCTGTGGGATAACAATAAATTACCAGTCCAAAATTTTGTGGTAGTCGTATACGTGTTAACTGACATAGAGACTAGTCAGATGATATGTGTATTGTTAAGTCGTGAAATAAACAATAATGTGTGACACCCATTTTCAAAGCATTCTTGACAATATATATATATATTTTAGGACCATTTTTGTTCCTTATTTTTTTACTCGTCCACCACCTGTCCAGTGATATTTCTATCCATCCAAAATGGGTTTTAACCAATCCAAGTGATGGTTGGACGGATCTCTAGTCTCTCTACATAAATTTGCCAGATTGTGTTTCTCAACTGGCAGTCTTCTACCAGTATCCCAACATATTTATACTGTGACTTGTACTCACATTTCATACAAGATAACAACAATGTAATTGCCCTTACATGGATAAATACAGTTTTATTGTATTGTATAAAAACATTATTGTACCAGCATTGTAGCCTTATAGGCATAACTGCATAGAGTAACCTGGTATGATATTGCAATTTTAACCTGATTTATTTAGATTTACTATGGCAAAACCTAAAGGTGAATACTACTAATTAATTACAATTACCAATAAGAATTTAACAATAGCTTCAAAATGCTTTTGAATTAGTGCGCACTGGCTTGGTTTCCTCAGATCTCCAATATCTTAATTACAATTCTATCGGCTAGAATTATGGCTATTTACATGTGACCAGAGCAATTAAGTTTCTGATGAGTACAAAAGGAATGCCTACAATACAATTTGTTACTGATTTTTACCATTTTAATAGCCAAACTTTCATAGTGATGAACAGACTGTAATCTTGCTTGCAAAGTCAATATCTACCTGTGAAACATTTATAATTAATCACCAACTTGTACAGCACTAATTAAGTACCAGTAGTCAGACCACCGTATTTGGGTGTCATGAATATACAGGGGCACAAATTTCAGAAGACAGTCTTACCTGAATGGCCAGCAGTGTCCATAGCCACGCCAAAGAACAAGACATACTCTGTGAGAGACGCGTGCAGCATACACATGGAGCCCATCCAGCCGCCTGCGTTCACAAACATCCACTGGAGGTCCTTCTTGGGCAGAATGTGTCCGGGGTACTTCTTCAGTAGCTCGGCATGTATGCGTTTGTAGGCAGCTTCTACATTCGGAACTGCAATTGGAAACCATATGCTGTGTAATGTTGTATTATTGTACATAACTATTTTAAATCTAAATATGATATTGTTTTACTTACTCCGGGTTATTTTATTGTTGCCATGACATCAAGCTGCTGAATTGGTCAGTTAAGTGCTTCCATAAAAGTAAATGACTTAGGGTTACTGGGGGTAAATATTAGTGCTAATATGAAGGTCTCAGAATAGTGTAGAATTGCAGCATCGAAGAGCAACCAAATTGCTGGATTAATTAGGTGAAATACAGTGTACAAGGAAAAATAACTAATAATGCAGCTGTATATAACATTAGTTAGGCCTCATTTAGAAAATTGTATTTAAGCATGGAGGCCATATCGCAAGAAGGATATTGATATACTAGAAAGTGTTCAAAGGACAGCAACCTAAATGATAACAAAACTCTGGGGTATTAGTTACGAAATGCATCTAAGAGAATGTAGTTTAACAAAACTAGAGACCAGGAGATTGAGAGGAGATCAGATCTATCTTAGTGTTTATAATATTTAATGGGTATGAAAATACTGACAGAAATATTTTGTTCTCGGTTAAGGAAGAGAGGACTAGAGGACATGAAGTTACATTAGCAGAGGCAGCGTAGACTAAATTAGTAGATATGAGAACATTTTCACAAAGAACAGTAAATAAATGGAACATATTATCAGCTGATTGTGTAGATGCTAGTAGTGTTAATATTGTGTTAAAAAATATAATTGACCTTAGAGGGACGGGATACACTAAAATAGATAGGTTGGACTCTCGATAAGCCAAAGGGCTTCCTTGTTCACCTGCCATCTAGAGTTGATTCTCAAGGTGGTAATCTTGTTACTGGTCTCATGTTAGTGAAAATATTGTTCATGGCTCCAAGAATGGTTTATTGTAGTATAATTAACTTACTTTGGAGCTTAAAGGGAATAACAACAAGGCATTATATAAATTTCTTTTGTTGCATATACATGAAGTATACTATTATATGTAACATTTGAGTGTCTTTAAAAAATACATAAAAATATCTATATGTTTAAAATGTTATATTAAACACGGCATGCCCCCAGACCCCGTGGAATTTTCAGATTTAATGAGCTAAGCATTTTACCAACTATTACGTCACATCCCAGCATCGGTAAAAGCGCGGCAAAAATATGCATGTTTCAAAAAGCCCACTGGCATTGCATAAAGTGTGGAATTTCTAATTCATTTGTTGTTGTTGTTGCTTGGTGGGTATGACTATAAATATAAAGATGTAATATTACACACTGTTAGAAATGTTAGTAGGCTTTTTGAAACATGCATATTTTGTTAAATATACTGCTCTCATGTTGATGTCTACTTTCATTATTTTATTAGTTTCAATTGTTCTACCCCTGCAATACCAGCATAAGTGTCACGCACTGGTCGTTTAAAGTGTCCCATCTTTTGGTTCTGGTTGTACAGCATCAAACTACCAGTCCAGCACAATCAGCCACAATGTTGGATGTATTAATTAACACAGGTACTGTGGTGATGTAGAATATTCGCCGACTACCTGGTTCTTAGACTTGCATACAGCGTTATTGATTCAATATCTACAGTGAAACAAGAGAAGACAGGCCCACTGGATGTAGACATGTGCAATTCGCACGCGATTAACATAACTGTAGAGCCGGAAATGACTAAAATAAACTTTACACAAAATATGCTCTAATGTCGAGTAAGTAGAATTTCACTGACTAATATTTTATTTTTAGCCACATCTTGACATAAGAAACCTTATTTTTAGACCAAAATAGAGATCTCTGCTAGACACATAAAACCCAATGTACATGTATGTGCACAAAGATAACTATTTGAGACGACCCCGTTAGACCTGCTGTAATGCTAATGACGTACAACTTTAGGCGACGTGACCAATAATGAAATCCGGTCGGCGGGCACCTGCGGCCGTGAGCACTAATTACCGCGGTTGATTAGGGTAACTGGCCAGGCCAATGGTCTGTAACAAGTGGGAGTACACACTCTGTGAGCACGCAGACGACGCCAATCAAGGGTCGTAGCTTGACCGTCATGCATAAGACAACGTTTGTCATTGGGTCCCTATTGATCATTTTACGATAACACTACTCTGCTGAAGCAACGACTATTTTTATAACACGATTCCACCGTAAATGCAATCAATGGCTGCTCCGAGACAAGCCCTACCGTCGACTTTCTCTTTGAACTGAGCCGCATGCTTTCTCGCCAGTGCAGCGATTGATTCCTCGGTAAAAAGGTACCCTTTCGACGATAACCACAAGTTAATCAAAAATATTGAAATGGCTAAAATGAGTGCTGTTTTGACGAAACTGAAGTTTATTAGAAACATGTTCAACGTTGCTAGCAGAGTGAACGTCCGATCACTGCATGTAGAAATTACGCCACCTGTCGGATGATTTAGAGGTTGCTTCTTTGCTTTGCCAACATTACAGTCGATGTCAGGCAGGTGGCGGCACCATCAAGGGGGCCCAGTAACAGTGATCTAAACATTGGCTCTTGCTTTGGGTAGAATAGTTGCACATTAGGAAGGTATTTTCCTCAAACAGAAACATGCATATAGTGAATAAAGGGGACTGCATGACTGTTTATTTACCCCTTGTGTAATCGCCCTCTACCTGTGGTATTGTATGTAAAGTTTAATATTATGTTAAATGAATGGGAAGAAAATATTTATAAGGCTTTCGTATTTATAACTATAGACAGAACTGCTTTCTCATAAGTTTTAAAAAATAGCCAGAAACAAATGCACCATGTTCCCTGGCTACACATTTTGTTAATTCTTAATCCGGTGCATATGACATGTTTCCCCCAAACACAACAGACTATAAGATACCATCTAACACATTCTAAAAGCCATTATAACATGTGTAAGAGAATGCAAGACTGTCTGGATCTATTGGTCATATGATAAAGACTCTGTTGGTCACATGATAAAGACTGTCCATTGGTCAAGTGATAAAGACAATCTGTTGGTCAAGAGATAAATCTATTGGATGACTAGTGCAATATGAACATGAAGCTTATAAAAGCAAATTCATTCCAATCGATGATATATTTTCATTATTCGACATCATATAATATAACCATTTCAATGGCATATAACAAATAAAGTCACGTTCTGAGCATTTTATTAACATAAATAACCCCCCATGTATCGTCCACTTCTGAATTTTCCTCCTCCTTCTCACAGTGTCAAATGCATAATACTACCAAAATAACCTAATCCCAGGTAGCATGTCCATGCTACAAACTTTGTCCGTCTTCCCCATCAATAGCCTCGCTGTCACTGTCATCACCGAATGTGTCAACAGACAGTGCTGCCATCTGGCGAGACCGTGCCACAGCCTGTAATGCCACGGTGGCTGTGAATGACATTCCTAATATCGGTCGTTCACACATCTGCTCAGATGTGACATCGCAAGGTTCACAGGGGTCACCTAATTTGTCCCTACACTGAGGTTGGGAGGATGGGAACTCCGACAGCCAACCCTCACGTTCTTCCCCAGAGTCCTGTTTGTCTTCGTCACTGGTGTCACCACTGAGGTCTTGTTGAGTTTGTTGTTTGTCCAAGTGTGGGAACCGGCCTCCGGCACCGTCCACTACAATTGACCCATACAGCCCAAATGCTACTTTAGTTGTCTCTGCTGGTAGGTGACTTGTTTCCTCCGTCTGCTGAGAGATGTCATTGACATGTGTCTCACATTGTGTGTCATCCTCAGTGACAACTGATGTACCATTTGAACTGATGCAGGTTTCAGGATCTGAGATTGCTTGCGTGTGAACATGTGACTCCATACCCTCCACCCTACTGGATTTTTCCTCTGTCCTGTCATCAGGTAATTTGATATCATTGAGGTCGTCAGAGAGGGCGGCCCCTTGACTGGGGCGGGTGTGACAGCTTTTCTCCAGTGCCCTCAGAGCTATCACCCCCTTCAACTCTGACAACATGCGCAGTGCCTCCCTCTTCTCTCGTCTCTTGGCCTCCTGCAACACAGTCCAGTCATTTGTCATGCACACAGCTAAACAGACACTTTTAGTGTGTGTGTGTGTGTGCGCGCATGCGTGCGTGCGTGCGTGTGTGTGTGTGTGGTGTATGTGTGGTGTGTGTGTGTGAGCGCACGTGTGGTGTGGTGTGCATGCATGCATTTGAGGTTTGATCATCCTCACAAGCCTGGGGTGGGGAATATGTCCACTGTTCCTGGCAGATACCCTACACATTGTACGGGGAATGTGTGACACACACAAATAAATAACAAGTTCCTTTGTATATGTGTTAATTAAACAAAGTTTCAGACAATGCTGGATGCTATGTATGACACATTATCTGAAGTAGCCCATTTTTCTGTGTGACAAATAGTGACATATTTGAACTTGTCCTGCGAACACAATAAGGCTCAAACCTTCTCTTCCTTTGCTAGAAGTCGCTCAGTGTCTTCGTCTCTGTCTGAGTGATCCACATCCTCCGTGTCTGGGAAGGCCTCATACATCTCAACAGAGAATACACACACAATAGAGCAACCAGGCAGCTAATGGATGGTTTATATGACATACACACTATGACTATGACATACACACTATGCTTGAAACTGGTATTTAAATAAAAATTATCTGTATTTGTTAAACACACACATAGCCAGTGTAGTAATTTACACTGGTAATAATAGTAGTTTTAAGTAAAAAATGCTGTGGAGTATGGCAATAAAATACTCTTGCTTGCATAAGTCTATCTCAGCTTCCGAATCAAAAGAGAAACCAATAAATGAGCAGGCATGTTAAAAAGCATATCAATCAAACGTAGAACCATGGCACACCACACCTGACATCACTGCTTCGCCTGCATTGGTCAAGCTACTCGGCATGAATAAATTATCACTCTCTTGCATTCCGACAATTTTATTAGAACAGCATTCCGAGATAACCACAGATGTGAACATTTGACCTTGAAATAGATGTGTAACAAATGAAGCCCAACTTGCTTTTACCGACCTGGTCTTCAAGGAATGGCTCAGACATGTCAACAAGATGAGGTGGGTGGACAGTTGGTGACACGCCACTGTCCTCTGACTGACCACAGTCAGTTAATTGGTCAGCATCTAAAACAAAGCGAGAAATTTATGTTTGTCACGTCCCTCTCAGGGTAACCATACAATGTTCATTGAATTGTTTTTGACTTTGTCATTGTAATTAGTCTGGCATTTTATAATTTCTTTTGTCATTTCTGTTTGGCAGCTAGCACTGTCAGGCTACATTTATCTGATGTGTCACCATAGAGTGGAACATTCAGACTATTTATGACATAAAACAATTCTGTTGGTAAGGATAAGACATCCGGGAGATATTTGGTGAAATAAAGACAATTCATGCTGGGATGTAAATTAAAACAGCTGTCTTCCATTAATAACAGACATAATCCAGACTTTCAAAATTATTAAAAGAATAGACTCGGTCAACCAGGACTGCAGATGTTCACAGTGTCCATCAAAGCTGATGTTAAAAAAAAACAGTGGTACCACAAGAGGGCACAGTGAAAACCTCCAAACACAGAGAGCAACTGGCTACAGACATCACTTCTTCTCGACCAGAGTGGTTAAAATGTGGAACTCTCTGTCAGACGACACAGTTCAGGCCAGGACAGTAAACGAACTGAAGTCACGCCTCTGAAGTGATTGGAGAGGTCACCCAAATCTGTATAATTATAATTTTTCAAATTAACCAGCCTTGACTATGCCGGATAAAAACATATGAAAAAAATACATCAATAGAGAAACTGCAACATCAAAAAATAAATCTTGAGACAGTCTCAATGCTAAGTTTTGGGCAACTACTGACTGGTCTTGAGGTAAGATCTTGAGGTAAGACTAAAACTGAAATCAGCAGATTGCCAGGAGAATGTTTGCAGCAGCACAAACCTTGATGGACGTCTCGTGAGTGTCCATCTAAGTCATTCAAACTCTCCCAGCAATCATTGCATGCATCAAGATTGACCTTTATGACCTTGAGGTCAGAGGCCAACTGTAGCTGCAAGTCAGTTGTCAGGTCAGAGTCGTCATCCTCACAGAGAGACTCTAGTTGGACCTCCAGGTCATGGACCCTGAACAAAGCATGGTTTGGTGGTTTAATAATTCAAATAATAACATCAGGTGCATGAACTGTAGATTCAGTAACTAATTACTGCTAGTACTATAAATTAAAAGTCCATTAACCATCTAGACTCCATCTGCAGCAAATGTCTGCTCTGCTCACTTCCACAACCACCAGCTGACAATACTGACAAATGTATGTGTGACCACTTATTAACTAACATCACTTTGTGCAGGGTATCAGGAGTTTACAATAAAAACAAACACGTTTCCTGCATCCTGCTGCCTTGACAGACAGACGACAGACAGATGACATGGAGATGACAGACAGATGACAAATAGACGACAGATGACAGGGAGACGACAGACAGATGACAGGCAGACAACAGGCTGATAACATACAGACGCCAAACAGATGACAGAGACGCCAAACAGATGACAGACAGACGACAGGCAGATGACGGCAGACGGACACACAGACAACACACAGACACAAGACAGGTGACAGGCAGACAAAAGGCAGATGACAGACAAGATGATTGGCAGATGACAGACAGACAGACATGCACGCACGCACGCACGCACCCACACACACACACACGACACTGACCGTTTGAGAGCTGCCTGTAGATGCAGACTGAGGCTGTGCATGGTGACGTAGGCGGTGCCACTCTGGCTGACTGTCCTTGGCTTGCGTAGTGCAGTGCCACTGCGGGTCTCTGTCTTCTGCTGCCAGCTGCACTGGTGCACTGTGTAGGCCTGCTCCAGTCTCTCCCAGTGCCGGGTGAAGTCTCTCTCGACAGCACGGATCCTGGCACACATCTCCCGCAACTCTGAAATGCAAAGACAGGAATAAAATATTTATAAACAGTTCTCACAAAGTCGAAGTACATGTAGTTAAACAATTTAACTTAAATCGGAAATGACGTATTGTTGAACTGCTTTGGTAGTTTCTTCTGTCAGCTAGTAAAAGCTAAGTGTAATTTGGTTGTTAGTCAACAGAAGGTAGCAATACACAAACAGCGGCAATGTTTTATAATATCGAGAAAAAATTAACATTAATGTCAATATAAACTGAAGAAAAAACATTGGGTGCTTCAAAAACACCAGTTTCAGATGCAGTTTTGAGAGAAACAAGACTTAAGCAGACTGTTGTCTCACCTCTGTCTATCCTGCCTGTGGACACAGACTTGTGGCTGGGGAAGTAGGCCAGAGCAAACACACGCAGGAACTCAGACACATGAGCATTGCACAGATGTACCACAGACTGTAAGACAACAGCAGACCCAGGTCACCTCACACAGGGGACACAGATATATATGATATATGCATCAGCATGGGTGGCCCTATTATAATAAAGAAATAGATATGCTGGAAAGAATACAGGTGAGATCAAACGAAAGATAAAGAAAAGTGCCTACAAGAAAATGTTTTAACATAGGAGAGTAAATGTAGTTTGGAAGTAGTTTCTTATTTCAGAAGAACTACCAGGAGGGAACATGATGTAAAATTAGAGATGGAATATTGTAGATCTGACATATTATCAGGACAATTTATTTTCACAGATGACTATAAAAAAATCAGATTATCTTATAATTACGTTAATGCCACACCAAAACACCTATAACAGGGAGATTTCACACAAACAGAACATTATCTTCAACTTTCATGTTTAATGATTGCTGAAACATCTGCCGAAGCAGGTTTTCCCTTCCACATTTATGAAGACCAACTTTGCAACAAGCGTCACCTTGAGTGCTGTAATGGAGTAGTCGTCTGTTGCCAACTTCAGCTCATTGGATGAGCTCGCAAGGGTAATGCACGGCCCATAATCCTCGAGCGAGATTGTCGCCATATAAGAACACGTGTGTGTCACTGGGCGTCTGTGTGTCAGGTCAAGGTCAAAAGGAGTGGTCAAATAAATGCACATGCGACCTGAATGACCACTAGGACAGATGGCAGACTTTGCTTTCAATAAAAAGTTAGGATAAGAAAACATATTCTTACCTGAGAATTGTTTTCTTGGGTAGAACAGGCTGTTTACATAAACAAATGAACTAAAACAGCATTAAAAAGATTAGTTGTAAGTAGGTGAATACTATTGTAGTCTTGATCTTAAAACACAGCATATCTTGTTTGTTTATCAACAAAAATGTAGGACTACACAATCAGGGCAATAGTAAATTTACTATAATATGTAAACCAGAATACGTCTTTTGACATAAACAAATGTATTGCAGACTCAAAACAAATTTAGTGTCATTTATTTTATCACTTATACACAAGTTGTTTCACAAGCACAAAAATGTGTTGACTCAATTGACTGCGATGATTTCTGGCATTAGTATAAAGGATACTCTTGAAGAAGCTTCTCCGTTTTTGCTTTAAACAAAATCATACAATCTCTGGCTGCTTCAAAAACAATTCTCCGAAGTTGCGTTGACTGCCTACGGGACGCCTGCAGATTAGCTTTTTCCAACTGGCAGATGGCACTATTGTTCCCAACCCTGTGGCAGACAAAATATCAGAACATGTGTGTAGATATGTAGATAACAGTGTCAAATATCTAATAGCACAGTATGCATAAATGATGAGCTTTGCTGTATGAAATATTACAACATGTCGCGTTAGGTCATATTCGTCCTTTACATTTTCAACAGAATTATTCAACAGACTGATAATGTATTGGAAACAGCTTGAAGTGCAAATGTAACCTAATTAAAGGTTATTATTTATTGATATTGAAGGTATCATATCCTGCCTGCCAGTTTTTTTTTGAGTACGCTTGAAACAGCATTTAATGCTAGCACCAGCAAAATGTTCAAATTGTAGACAAAACATCCGTTAAGTAAATTTGCACTTAGTGCTTTGAGCCACCGATTCAGCTAAATTCCTGCTAGTAATTACCCACCAAAACACACCTCCCTTTAAGCTGAAGAGTGATGCCACATGCAGCCACAAACTCACATGGTGAATCCCTTGGCAATCAGTTCTGTTTCTTGTATCAAACGGACTGACTTCTTTGTCAACTTGTAAAACTTGCCAATATCTGCGATGAAATGGCACACGGTGCGGGTGTGGTCACATGCCCGTGTCGCCATGGCAACTTGGTGACGCATGACAAGAGCTGACACGCTGATGCCCACAGTGGACAGGTCCCAGTAGTGCGCTGTCCCCTGCCAGTGTCGGTAGAACAAATGGGTGAGACTGGCCACTTGGACACTGGCCAACAAGACCCCCCTGAAACAGAAGCAACTGTATTGACTCTGTGATGTCATGGAGGTCAGTCTGAGTGACCAGGCCCCAGTGCGAAATGAGAAATGTGGAAAATAATTAAAGGACAAACAAAGTTAACTTTTACGTGGCATACACATAATAGAGTTAATATAAAGTAACAATTTCCACATATACTCAATTTTTTAACGAAAATTAAATCATCCCATCAACTGATGATACATGTCTACATCAAAGCATTTCTCCTCAAAATGGACCGAGCAAAGTGACAAATAGTACGCCCGCAAATCACCAACGTGAATCCATTGCTTCAATACTACCGGTTGTTTCAACTATTATTGCAACTGTATGCCGAACACGAAGGCATAATTACTCAAATTTACCATAGATTTAACCACAGATTTAGATATACATCTATAAGCAGCTGCTAGATGTCACGCCAACTGAACGAACTGTCGAAGACTCGAAGTTGTTGACCCTTAACGACGTCGCCGGAAGCTGACCGAGATATAGAATGCCGCGCGCTGAATGGCCAAGCCAAATTAACCCTTCACCTATGGCGACGTCTAGACCATCGTGGATTTCGTTAGAATTTTAGACTTTAAAGTCACATTCTGAGTAAACCGCTGACGTTAAAAAATTGAGTATATGTGGAAATTGTTACTTTGTATAAACTCTATTAGGTGTATGACACGAAGCCGTAGCCTTTTTTGTCCTTTAAGTCCCAATGCACACTTTAAAATTATTGGATAAAGAAACAATGTAGATACAGTATAACAATCATTGTTATTAGTTGTGAATAAGAAATCCTGTTTGAACATATTATAACAAACAATATCACAGAGACAAATGAACAGATTATTTGCTGATTGCACAAACACTGGCTGCTTGACCAAAATTGATAAACAGCTCAGAAGGGTTGGTTTCTTCTTCTTCCAGACACTGGACCTTGCAAGGCGTTAAAAGTCCAGTGAAGTTGTGCAATCTTGGAATTATCTGCCATCTTTATAGTTATATAAATTTTTTGTAGGCCATTTCAACAAGAAATTGAACAAATATGTTATAAGAATACAGCAGACTTGTTGTCGATTGTAGTTTACTTGTTCTCATTTTAGATAGTACCAGTATATATATATATATATATATATATATATATATATATATGTGTGCACATACCACACAGGTCCATGACGAATGGTCATGTCTGACGACCAGGGCGGTATGTCACATGATATATCATGTGACTTAGCATCCATGTCATCTATGTCACATGTGTAATGTTGAATGACGGCTCCATCCTCCTCCTCCAGCACAGGGCAGCGGAGTATGTTGTGCACGATGTATCTGGCACATTGCTGTTGCTACAGCGATGAAAATGTAACAACATTTTACAACATTGAAAATGTAACAACATTTTACATGTTCAGCAACTGGAATACAGACAAAACATTACCACAACAGGAGCAAAACAAAATTCTGATTATTAGTCAAAATTGCCCATACTTTTAGTCATATTGTCTATGGGTATTATTTGAAGAGGTACTACCCTCGGGGGTATATTACAGAAAAATTACTTGACAACTCAAGAATTCAAATTGAAAGCATAGATTGTTTTATTTCATAAAAAAAATCCAAGAACATTTAAATTATGTGTGATTCTGTTTAGTACTGCGTAGTATAGGATCATTCAAAGGTACCTTGGAGCTGGCAGAAAGGAGGCTGGACCTGGCTGATAGTCTCTGCACTGGCCACGTGATATGAGCTAATACCTTTGAAAGCCAACCCTGAAAACAAAGTGGAACGTAGAGCTCCATTTACAAATACAGTCTAACAATGTAAATAAAAATGTCTTGCAACAACTGAAAAATTATTGTTGGCATCTGGTGATGTTGTCTTACGTTGACTTCCCAATAGTACTCTGAACGGATTGATGATCTGGTTTCTTGATTATTATTATTTTTAGACACCAGAGACGCCAACGAATTTCAATGCATGTGTTTTGGGCCATAGCTCCTAAAAAGAAAGGGAGTGTGATATGTCTCATTTTGGAATGGTGGGTCACACTCACATGTCTAATAATTCCCTTTATAAAAAATATATGGACATACCTGTGAGTTGCCTATTTTAGGTGCTAGCAATTATTGGCAGATAAGTCAGCAAAAACATACATTTCAATTTGGTTATTTAAGTCACCATATATGATGTGAATACCTTGCACTGAGTGGCCACAACACGACTGATTTGTTCTTTCCTTTCTCTTGGCTTTAATGTTTCAGTGCCAATGTCTGCATCTGCGAAGCCGACGTCTTTGAGATATTCATAGAGAGCCGATTTCTGTGTAGAAACAATAACAACATTATACCTTCAGTGTTATTAATACAACATGCAACAACTGATCCCACTTTATTCATATTATGACTTATGTATAATACAAAACAATGCACATTTATTGGAAACATATCTATGAACAGCTTCAATCTGTTTTTCATAGACTTCATCTTTTGATAAGAGTAAAGTCGGCACACACAGATTAGAATGAAACCATCTGCTGCTTGACAAAAGGCATACCAACATTTTTATTATACAGGGAAATGTGTACCCATTACCAGTAATCAGAACAAATAGATACAGCTAGTAACTCTTTTATACCGTGGGGATTACATAACTGCCAGTAAACAGGGCAGGGTAGAATACAATAGGACTGACATTAACACAGATTGTATTGTCATGACAGTGCCAGTTCGTTGAGGTCTGGGCTATCTGTCTCAGTCAATGTGTGCTATGACTGACTATTTGTACTGTGCCTGTGAGTGACAGTACGTGTGTCAGTGACACTGTCACTGACACAGTGACAGTGTGTGTGTGTGTGACTGTGACAGTGTGAGGGGAATCCGTCTGAAAGAGAAAAGAGCCGCTCTGCATGAGTCTGGACCCTTGTGTGGATCTAGTTTTAACTCAACCACTCTTGCATTCAATATGCATCCATACGTTACAGCTAATAAACAACAAAGTAATCGCCGATATATAAACCTCAAAAACAACGTCTTCTTCCTCTGCCATCCTAAACTTCTCAGTCTCACTGTTGACATGTGACAGTTCGCGAACTCATCACCACAAATCTCGCGGCCGGCGTTCGCGACTCTCGCGAGAATACGACGTCATGTTCGACCAGCAAACACCTGCATATTTCGTCGTTACGCTGTTGAAATAGTCTAAAAATGCTACTCTACATTGCAGCCAAGGCGTTCCCGGTATGGCCACCGTGTGCATCTACGTTTGATTAATAACAAAGGCGTGATGTTTTGAGAAAATGTACTATTACAAGATAGACAAAATGCATAATATCGCGTGTATACGAGTTTGTTTACATTGGTTTCAACATGGCGGCCTAATTATAGGTTAGAAATGCCTTACAGGTTACACTTACAGTTACAGTCCACACGCGAGCAGCCACCCAAGCAGTGTTACATTGTCACTATTATTGTCACTGGCTAAGGCAATACATAATTGAGTTCACGTACAGTGAGTTACACATATCATAATAAAGAATAGTGTACGTTACAACTATATGACATTCACTGTCTGCATATTATATAATGTGTATAATATAATAATATTATTAATATGTTCTTCACTACAGAATCACAAAACAGGCAAATTATATCTAGAAACGTCCCCTAGATTGCCTTAATTTGAACGACTTGATGGAAACAAGCTCACTTTGTGAAATTATGAAAAATCTTGTGAAATACATGCCAAATTATGTCAAATTACAGATGCACGTTTCAAGCACTACAAAGACAAAACAGTTTATATAAAAAAAAAATTATCCCTGAGACCTAGACGTCATGTCAACATTTCGTTGCAGCTGCGTACATTTGTCGTGCGAGTGCAGCCGAATGAGACAATTGCACGTATCCGTGCCCAGCTCCTACACATCCTGTACGAGCTGGGCCGGGACAGCGAACAGTTCCGTCTGCGCTACAAGGGACAGTACCTGCGGGACGCGTACACGTGTGAGGACTACAAGATCTCAGAGAGTGCCCTACTCAAGATGATTCCTCTTTCATCCAAGGCACAGGTGAGTTGGCTGTGAGGAAACTGTGATTAGAGATTTTTCTGTTTGTCATATTATCTCATTATCACAGTATAGTTGAAATGTGACTGTATGTATGTTATTAGAACTGCTGTTATGTACAGGATAATTTGTACATTACTGGAACAAATGGCATTCTACAGTGTCTTTGTCATCTGACATAGAAACTTGTTTTCAGTTGTCAACATATATATTTGTTGTGTTGTACATAAAATACTTTATACATGCTGTGCCCACCTTTAAATGTCTAATACCGGTATATACATTAATTTGCCAATGTTTTACTGTTGTGTCATTCCATGTTAGATGAACACATTTTGTGGCAACTTTCTGGCCATTTGTTCATCTGACAGAAAGGGGTAAAGTGATACATTCATAAATAACCACTCGCATATTTACAGCCAACACACTCACTCACTCACTCACTCACTCACTCACTCACTCACTCACTCACTCACTCACTCACTCACTCACTCACTCACTCACTCACTCACTCACTCACTCACTCACTCACACACACACACACACCCACATCCTATATGCCACTACTGTTCTGCAGAGTGCTCTAGATGACATCTCCATCAGTGGAACTAGTGATGCAGCCAGTTCCAGTACTGGTCTCCTGCCCGATGTACACGAAGCACTCACAAAAGAAGTGAAGCTCTTCACCAGGAGAGAGAGACTTCTCTTCCACTTCAAGGTATCCACAACATCCGGTCAACCAAATCTTAAAGGCCTTGGACATTTCAAAAACAAAAAAGTCTACTTTTTTAAATTAGAGTGGCATAAACTATTGGCAAAAAAAATGGTGTCCTTCAAATTTGGTGCAAAAAATATCATTTAAGTTTTCCATCTGTACTCTACCTAAGAATAACATATTTTTTTCAGAAACGCTGGATAAGATACTGCAGTTGTTAAATATTACATACAATGTAGTATGTGTGTATGTTGTATTTTGTTTCTTTTATTTTTTATTTGTAAAAGGACAACCACAATTACAATTATAATAATACTAAAATGTTAAAATTATATTATAGCTTAGTCTTGTATTTTATTATGATTAATGTTTACATACTGTTTTAATAATAAATGTATCTGTATTTTTATTTCTCTATTCCTGTATTTTATATTTTATGACGAGCGCTGCAAAATTAATTTCACGGTCCAGGACAATAAAGTTTTATTGTATTGTAATGTGTCATGTACTTTGGTTTCAGAGTCTCCAGTATGTTCTCTTCATGGGGTCAGTGTTGAGTTTCTTCACCACCCACTGGTACAGTGCCGTGTGGAGCATTGCCATTTGGGCATTTGCTGTCAAGTTCTGTCCGTCGTTCACAAGATACAGTGGATTTATTGGCAAACAGAGTGTCTAGTAAGTTCTGTTTCTGAATTTGTGGAGTTTCTGAAGTATAAATACAGCAAATATGTGAAGTGACAAAATGTGAACTAATAATATTGTCCTTAAAATGGTGTCAGAGTATGGTTACAAGGCTTCGAGGCTGATTATAGCATTCCTGTTTATATGCAGTTTTTTTACTGATAGTGTTGTATGTAGGGACACCATTTATTTATTGTATTTAATCTTATGATGTGTTCATTGTATGTTTGATTGTATCTCAATCACTGTGATACCGTCTTAATTGGCATATATTTATTTGACAATAACAATAAAGTAGACTGTATCTGTAAATCAATGGAAGCGAACCAAATTTAAATGCACCAGATCTGATTCACAGAAATGTAACCTTTAAATTTACGATTCTACATTTTAGAAAAAATATATATAGGAAAATCAAACAAATATATTAACTAAATTTAAAACAAGCTATACAAAACAATACATTGTTATTTGTAGTTTTCAGTAAATAAATCTAGTTTTATATAGTAGAGCTCCAACATGAACTTTGTTCAGTTTTGTTTTACTGTAGCAACTAAAGTTGCCTGTTTCTTCCTCACCAGCAAGACTCACTTCTGCGTGATATATGGCACGCTGTCTCTGGGCAGTGCAGCGGCTTTTGTCTACTTCGCTACAGTGGAGATATCATGGCTGGCGGTATGTCTTAATTATGCTCCCATGAGAAACTGTTTTCTTACTGGAAAACATTTCTAAAACTTGTTTTATTTAAAAATTGTATTGCTAGTAGCCACTTTATCTTGTTACCAGAGGTAAGTTAAAAATTTGGATTTTAGGTAGTTGTTAGTGTTAGCATTTGAACATAATACAATTCACATTTACCTCAAGAAACTTGACTTATATAAATGTAAATATGTTCTACATTTCTTTTAATAAAGTAAAATAAAGTACATAAATAGTCCCACTACTTAGGTCACCTCCATAGTCAGGTCACTGCCCAGTCCCATGTTAGAATACATAAAAATTAACATGAACCGTCCTTGGTTGTTGAGACTGTGACAGATGTTCCTGTCCCCAGATGCACGGCTGCAAGAACGCGAGCTACCCAGACACGTGCTCCGCCGCGGCCCTGTACTCGGCCATCTTCTTCTGCATCCACGGCATCTGCCTCCTCATCGCTGCCATCCTCTCCTGGCAGCTGCTGTGGAACATGAAAGTTGAGGTCTGTACCCACGAGGAGTCAAGCCTTCGACAGAACTGAACTTTTGCTAGTCTTGAATTTCTGAAAAGTGTGCCTTTTTAGCATGATAACTGTTGCAGTATGGTTGCCATGTTGTAGTATTCTGACCATGTGCCATGCTGCAGTATTCTGACCTCGTCCGTGTTGCAGTATTATGACCATGTGCCGTTTTGCAGTATTATGACCATGTGCCATGTTGCAGTATTGTGACCATGTGCCAAGTTGCAGTATTGTGGCCATGTTGTAGAATTGTGACCATGTGCCGTGTTGCAGTATTGTGACCATGTGCCATGTTGCAGTATTGTGACCATGTGCCATGTTGCAGCATTGTGACCATGTGTCATGTTGCAGTATTGTGACCATGTGCCATGTTGCAGTATTATGACCATGTGCCATGTTGCAGTATTGTGACCATGTGCCATGTTGCAGCATTGTAACCATGTTGTAGTATTGTGACCATGTTGCAGTATTGTGACCATGTGCCATGTTGCAGCATTGTGACCATGTGCCATGTTGCAGCATTGTGGCCATGTTGCAGTATTGTGACCATGTGCCATGTTGCAGCATTGTGACCATGTGTCATGTTGCAGTATTGTGACCATGTGCCATGTTGCAGCATTGTGACCATGTGCCATGTTGCAGTATTGTGACCATGTGCCATGTTGCAGTATTGTGACCATGTGCCATGTTGCAGTATTGTGACCATGTGCCATGTTGCAGCATTGTTTGTGACCATGTGTCATGTTGCAGCATTGTTTGTGACCATGTGCCCTGTTGCAGTACGGGGACTATGTGGAGAAGTGTCTGGTGCAGAATCGAGACATTGAGCAGCTGATGCAGGCCGCGAGACAACACGGGTATGTGCAGTTCTCTCACTTAGTATTCTTTAAATAACCTTAGCCTCCAGTTAATTCCATTGTACATGGATGCTCCCCGTGCATGGACAACTGTTGATAACATTGAAATATATTATTTTTCACTGGAATAGTACAAGCTGTCAACGATATATGGCTGAATATCTCATGCTAGTGGATTTGTTATCATATTTTGGAAATTCATGTCATGGCGAATATATGAAGCCATATTTATAGAATGTATCAACAATTGGAAGTCAGTTGCCTAAACGTTGGTATGTCCCATATGTACAACTTAAGAACATGTTTGCAGTGTATCCGTCTATTTAGGCTCTTCCCAGAGAAACTATGGAGGCGCTACTGTAGTTGTGGTTGTACTTCTTTGATTTCAGTGTTAAAGTGCCGAGGATTGCAGCCTTTGAGCTTGCCACAATGGCAGCCGCCAGCGACGACAATAAGTTTAGAATCGTGGCAGAAGGCGGGTGAGTAATGTGTGGTTTATTACTTAGCGCGTGTGTATTATGCTGACATTCTGGTAAGCACACTGGTGCAGTGGCTAGAGTTTGGGACTCTCAAACAAGACAAACCTGGTTGAATCCTGTGCCGACGCATTGAAAGTTTGTTAATTATATATTGCTCCACTTCACACAGCTACCTATATGACTACCTCACAATAAACATTGGTGGATGCTTGTGTATGAATGGTTTATGCTTATTAATGGCAGCCTAACTGAATGCTTCCCAGAGAAGTCAAGATGTTGTTTGATTAAAAATGTGTGCCAAAGAATAAAATGTAAAGTGCTTTGAATATCCCTAAGGACTGGAGACTGTTTGTCTTGCTTTATTTTGTGTGTGTGAAGATGATATACATGTATACTCTGTAATAAGAACTTACGTTTGGTGACCCCGTTGACCTCTGTGCCAGTTTGGAGGTGTTGACGAGACTGGCCTTGTGCAGCGATGAGCCGACGCAGGAGCACGCAGTGGAGACACTGGCGGAACTCATGACAATACCTGCCATCCAGGTAAGGAGAACTTGTGCCTTCCCCTTTTCCTTTTGCCCTGTGGGCTTCATCCAAGTGCCTATATACTGTAGTATAGTGGCAAACAGTGGCAGTGATGAACTTTCATGGTTTCAAACCCTGAACTTATTGACCTTAGTTGGCCTGGAGTGTTGCAGGTGGCGCCACTCCTAAACTCTGTGTCCTTCACACTGCCTGTTCATATTTCGCCTAAACATAGTCCCCAAGTCCACAGAGAATGTGCTTCCTCTCACCTCTGGACTGGACCATACAAGTGAAAACAATCCATTGTAGCTGACTTGTGAGAAGTAAAGTGAACAACTCTTACCAGGTAATGAACAAGTGTGTGTGTGTTGTAGGACACGTTTGTTGAGATGGGTGGGGTGCGCACACTCACTGCCTTGCTGCGCTCCAAGAACCACCGCACCATCTACCAGGTGGCCAGCGCCATCTCGTACATTGTCTCGGATTCAGAAGAAAACAAGAGTGTCGTGGTGGCTGAACATGGGTGAGTAGCCTCAGTGTACAGGCATATCAATGTGATGTTTAATAAGTATCGTTGCTGAACATTTGTATTTGTAGCAAAAAAGCAACAAGTGTATAATCATTTTATATAAATTACACAAAAATGAGGGCCATTTATACTGGTCAGACATTACAAAATAGCACAAATAGCTACTCGTCAGTGTACATTATGAGGTATGTGAACTAAAGGAATTCTTCAATGTATGTTTTTATTTACTATGTAATAATGTCAATTGTTTTAATAATACCGGTAATGTCAATTTTTATCATGCCAGTATCCACCGCGTGGTGGCGCTCATGGTGCTTTTATATCATTTTGTTCATTAAACCCATATAAAACATCTTGCTAAAACAATAATATTAATGTTAATAAAGTGACATTTTAAATAAAAAAATAAAAGTTTCTAAAAAATGTACAGAGTAGAAGGACTGTCCTTACAACTGTGTTTAAGTGAGTGATGTTGATTCAGTCTGGAGGGCCTGTGTTAAAATGTTGTTGATTCAGTCTTGAGGACCTGTGTTAAATGAGTGTTGTTGATTCAGTCTTGAGGACCTGTGTTAAATGAGTGATGTTGATTCAGTATTGAGGACCTGTGTTAAATGAGTGATGTTGATTCAGTCTTGAGGACCTGTGTTAAATGAGTGATGTTGATTCAGTCTTGAGGACCTGGGTTAAATGAGTGATGTTGATTCAGTCTTGAGGACCTGTGTTATTAAGCGAGTGTTGTTGATTCAGTCTGGAGGACCTGTGTTACGCGGCCAACACAGACAATCTCGCCTGCCAGAGACTGATCGCTGGAATCTTCCTCGAGTTGGTCTTTGACACAGACATACGGAATCAGATAGCTTCACTCAACACACCAGGTAATGAGAAACGATAACAGTCTTTATGACACCAAATGTTTTCATTCAATCCATCCAGCTACAGTGAAAATGTATTATTGTTGGCTGCTGAAAGTCTGTTGTCAGTGATCAGTTGATTCATTATTTTAGTACAAACTAGTACAAACTATAGTACAAACTATAGCACGGATTATAGTACAAACAATGGTACAAACTATGGTACAAACTATGGTACAAACCATGGTACAAACCATGGTACAAACCAGGGTACAAACCAGGGTACAAACCAGGGTACAAACCAGGGTACAAACCATGGTACAAACCATGGTACAAACCATGGTACAAACCATAGTACAAGCCATAGTACAAACCATAGTACAAACCATAGCACAAACCATAGTACAAACCATAGTACAAGCCGTACAAGCCATAGTACAAACCATAGTACAAACCATAGTACAAACCATAGTACAAACCATAGTACAAACCATAGTACAAACCATAGTACAAACCATAGTACACACCATAGTACACACCATAGTACACACCATAGTACACACCATGGTACACACCATGGTACACACCATGGTACAAACCATGGTACAAACCATGGTACAAACCATGGTACAAACCATGGTACAAACCATGGTACAAACCATGGTACAAACCATGGTACAAACCATGGTACAAACCATGGTACAAACCATGGTACAAACCATGGTACAAACCATGGTACAAACCATGGTACAAACCATGGTACAAACCATGGTACAAACCATAGTACAAACCATAGTACAAACCATAGTACAAACCATAGTACAAACCATAGTACAAACCATAGTACAAACCATAGTACAAACCATAGTACAAACCATAGTACAAACCATAGTACAAACCATAGTACAAACCATAGTACAAACCATAGTACAAACCATAGTACAAACCATAGTACAAACCATAGTACAAACCATTGTACAAACCATTGTACAAACCATTGTACAAACCATTGTACAAACCATTGTACAAACCATTGTACAAACCATTGTACAAACCATTGTACAAACCATTGTACAAACCATTGTACAAACCATTGTACAAACCATTGTACAAACCATAGTACGGTTGTGTCTGCCATAACAGTTATTGAATACTGCAGTATTACTTTTCCAGCGGAAGCGCTTATTACGCTGTGTAAGTCACCTGACCCGGAAACGAAGAAGTTTGCATTGCAGACTTTTGAACTCCTCGCCATAGAGAGCTCCGACATGATCTGTGCACAGGCAAGTGGTCATTGTGTCACACGGAGGGGATAAACTCATGGATACATTTTTTCTTCGGATACTATAGTATATTGAATACTTCCTTGGGTGTGACTTTGTGTCAATGCTCACTTATGCTATTGTTCTCTACTGTATGTCAGGGTCATGTACACAACTGCTGTGTTGTTTAGTCTGAAACATTTTGTACCCGTTGTCCTTCTATCTACAAGCAGGTGCACAAATTCACCTTCCATTGTATTGAAAATGTGTAATGTAGACAAGCCTATGCATTTTTTCATGGGATAGTATAGTGTATTGAATAACTTATTTGAATGTGAAAGTTGTCTGTCTATATATAGATGCAGCAAAAGCATAGTTTGTCAGTTGCATCCACAAGTCTAATGCATTAACAGAAGTTTAACGCATTAACATGAGTCTGATACATTAACAGGAGGAGCTTCTCAAACTTCTCCTTGAGTTGCCATCGACAACGGGCGACACAAAGACTTACATATTGGCGGGCAAGATTCTGCTCTACTTCGCTGAAAACAAACAGGTGAGCTTTGAGTCAGGTGAGCTTTGAGTCAGTTGAACTTTGAATCAGGTGTCCTTTGAGTCAGGTGACCTTTGAGTCTTTCACATTCCGTTCTCTTATAGTACAGTTACTTATTAGATAACTGTTCCGTAATAAAACTATATTAATGACATTTTGGTGGACTGTATGCAAGCATAACTTATTATATTGATGCAGAATGCTAATAATCGATGCTTGCATAATAACATGGCACAAGAAGTTTGTTTTGAGAATCACTGGTTTGTCTGAGGTAAAATGTGGTTGCGATCTATAAACCCACACATACAGTACAACAGCTGCTGTCAAAAGACTGGCACTGTCAGACCAGGCATACTTTGTCTGCATACATACAGGTGATATCTGAGACAACACCTTTTGTTGTTGTAGAGTTGTGAGATGATGTTGGAGATTGTGTTGTTGTATAGAGCTGAGAGATGATGTTGCATGATTGTGTTGTTGTATAGTTATGAGATGATGTTGGTTGATTGTGTTGTTGTAGAGTTGTGAGATGATGTTGGATTATTGTGTTGTTGTAGAGCTGTGAGATTATGTTGGATGATTGTGTTGCTGTAGAGTTGTGAGATGATGTTGGATGATTGTGTTGTTGTAGAGCTGTGAGATGATGGTGGATGATTGTGTTGTTGTAGAGTTGTGAGATGATGTTGGATTATTGTGTTGTAGAGCTGTGAGATTATGTTGGATGATTGTGTTGTTGTAGAGCTGTGAGATGATGTTGGATGATTGTGTTGTTGTAGAGCTGTGAGATTATGTTGGATGATTGTGTTGTTGTAGAGTTGTGAGATGATGTTGGATGATTGTGTTGTTGTAGAGCTGTGAGATGATGTTGGATGATTGTGTTGTTGTAGAGCTGTGAGATGATGTTGGATGATTGTGTTGTTATAGAGTTGTGAGATGATGTTGGATGATTGTGTTGTTGTAGAGTTGTGAGATGATGTTGGATGATTGTGTTGTAGAGTTGTGAGATGATGTTGGATGATTGTGTTGTTGTAGAGTTGTGAGATGATGTTGGATGATTGTGTTGTTGTGAGATGATGTTGGATGATTGTGTTGTTGTGAGATGATGTTGGATGATTGTGTTGTTGTAGAGCTGTGAGATGATGTTGGATGATTGTGTTGTTGTAGAGCTGTGAGATGATGTTGGATGATTATGTTGTTGTAGAGCTGTGAGATGATGTTGGATGATTGTGTTGTTGTAGAGTTGTGAGATGATGTTGGATTATTGTGTTGTTGTAGAGCTGTGAGATGATGTTGGATGATTGTGTTGTTGTAGAGCTGTGAGATGATGTTGGATGATTGTGTTGTTGTAGAGTTGTGAGATGATGTTGGATGATTGTGTTGTTGTAGTGTTGTGAGATGATGTTGGATGATTGTGTTGTTGTAGAGCTGTGAGATGATGTTGGACGAGCCACACTGTAAGAAGTCCCTGATGCGCTACGCCCGCTGCCATGACCCCATCATGCAAAAGGTCATCGTCAAAATCATCTTCTGCACCCTCGAGTCATCCGATCTCAGGTTAGCCAAAACATAGGGGCAATATCAAGACAACCTATCCAGCACTGTACCAGAAATCGTAGTTTTTAATTGTTATGCTAATTACACTTTACAACATCTAAATGTATGTTTAATGCATCTGCATTTATTATAAAAAAATATTTTATTTTTTAAGTTGTTTTTAAAAATAATCTGATTTAGAGTCCCTAATGATTTCATAAAATTACAGTTCTTAATATAAATAATCCATCTGTGGTGTCAGCGTTGTGAACATTGGGTATATCTTAAGAACAACACAATCATCATGACTGGTGGGAAGCCATAACTCACAAGGTGGGGAAAGAATGGGAAAGGAGCAGGAGTGAACCCATCCCTGGCCTCTTGTCGCAGGTACAAGGCGGAGCAGCTGGAGTTGGGGAAGATCCTGACTGACATCCGGGACCAGGCTGTGGACAGGGAGACTTGGGACATGGCTGACCAGGGTAGGTGCCTGTAACTGGGCGTGGCTGGTCATTGCGGGTTTTGTTTATCTACCTAAATCACTGGTGGGGTTAGACCACAGTTAGACTTCCTGCGGTGACCCGTATGACTGTAGTACCTTAATAATTGTGTCATTTGAGATTTTGAAAAATTATTGTATCTATGATGTATCTGCAGTGTAATGACACATCATGTTAAGCAGAGTGTAGTTGGTGTAGTGATTTTTAGCCATTTTTTTCTTACATGACCCTGCGGATGCAGAAAAACATGCTAAATCTGATCAATATTGACGGGCAATGCACATGCATGCATTTTAATAGAGCCTGAGATATGTGATTTTGACGAAATTTGATCAGTGACATGATTGCAGTGACTGTGTAGAAATTAATATAAAAATCTCAGATACTGTGTCCTTATAATCTGACAAATGCTAACATGGCCGCCAATGGGAAACCTAATAGTGCTCTGTGTCCTGGTGTCTCGAGAAGGCTTTGTCTGTGTAGAGCAAGGTGATGTCTTTCAAACACACCTGATGACTGTTTCATTAGCATCACAGACAGACTTACCTTTCTTCTCAAAGTCGATTCCTCTCTTAACAGTATTCCTGTACAGGTATACTGAAATCTGTTAACACCGATATGTGCCGTTGGAACATTTTCCTCTGGAGTATCACAAAAATAGCATCGTAATTTTTATGGCTGTGACTTTTTGCATTTTGAAAACACTTCTAAATGAACACTGGATTGTGTTTATAACGATAGCCCATTATCTTTTTGAAATATGCGAGGCCAGAGGGAGTTTGTGTTTTCATGATTTTAAGCAAACATAATGTGACCGATGCAGTGACGCTGTCGCGCTTACATTTTTTCGATTGACATTTCTGCGCATGCGGGATAAATGTAAAATCATCAATGTGCAGCGAAACGACAAGGCAGTATTTGTATAAATGCCATGAGCTGTTTGTTAACTCTTCTGTGATGATTACTGTAAAGAGTTGCTTAAAATGTCGTCCAATACAATAAAATATTACGTTTATTTAAATACCTGTCACAGATTATGGCGCACCATAGTCACGTGATTTACGCTTGCTATCAAAACATGCTTCAAAACTTGTTTGCCTCGTGTTAATTTGCGACAGATAATTTTGCTGAGATTTTATATAGATCCTAATGAACAACTCGATATATTTATACTATAATGCCTTGTCGTTTTGCTGCACATTGATGGTTTTACATTTATCATGCATGCGCAGAAATGTCAATCGGAACGTTTATAACGCCGGAAAAATGTAAGCGCTACAGCGCTGTCACATTGTCTGTCCCCAGCCCTGCAAGTTCTCTCCTCCGAGGACGACATCCTGGGCATGCCCGAGATGTCAACGAAGGAGAAGATGGACAAGATGTCCGCCCAGCCGAAGGTGGACCAACTCAAGCGGGAGATGGGAGGCTCCCGCTCCTCCCTGCGATCCCGCGTCTCCCTTCACAGCAGCACGTCCGGCTCCCTCTCCGACATGAAGGAGCCACAGTGACAAGGACACCCTCTCCCTCATTCTCCCTCTCCCTCATTCTCCGTCCCTCTCCCTCTCCCACTCCCTCTTCCAGACATGGGGCCAAAGGCAGATGCATTTTTTCAAATACCTTTAATAAATTGTATTTAAATGCAAATATTTCTGGCTCAATATTTTCAAATGCATATGCAAATACTGGATGAGTCATCCAGTATTTGCATATGCATTTGAAAATATTGAGCTAGAAATATTTGCATTTAAATACAATTTAAAGATATTTAAAAAATCAAATACCTTTTTCAAAGTTCCCTCATTTATGTTTCATATTTGTTCTGGGTATTAATGGCTGGTGTTTTACCAGCTTGTGTAATAATACATGATTTCAACTTGTACCACTAATTTAAAATCATATATGTAGTGCAGAGAATAAGTGCAGAAAGAAAATTAGGAGAAAGAAATGTATTTGAATTATTTTTAAGCATTTGCATTTGACATAAACAAAATTTATTTGCATTTGTAATGTTAAAGTACTTGCATATCAATATTGTTTCATTGCATTTAACCTCATGTCTGGACTCTTGCACTGGATGAGTGGACTAGATATATAGATGTCTGTGTTTAGATACCCTGGGTTCTTCCAACTGTACGAGACAGACGTGTCCAGTTGTTAGCAGCATGACAAAGTAACCACTGGATGACAGCGTAACAGCTTGCCTTATTTGTGATACAAATAGATTGTGCTTTTATAGCTATCACAATTATTTATGTTTTAGCAGTGCTGTGATAAGTATATTATGTATATTCAAGTTTATATATTCAAGAATGTGATATTTATTACTACTCCATTTTGTGTAGTCGTCAACCTTGTCTAGATCATGCGACCTTTTTGTAGCAGGAGAAAAAATACATTCAAAAGAACATATTCTGATGCACATGACTCATCTTCATGGATGTAGGGCTTCAAGTTGAATAATACAGTTCATAATTTTTTTATTGACATTATATTCAAGACTGTTTTCATATTTGACAAAGCAACTGCAAAAGAAGAATTATGAAAAAAATGGGTATTTCTTTAAGTTTTATGCTGAGATTTAATTTTTTTAATCTACTTTAATGTTACGGCTACATTTGTCAGTGACATTTTGTTGACATGTGTCAATGAGTTATTGTGACAAAAAGAGAAAGTAGTGCATTAATGTGGGATGCAAAGGCTTCATTGACTTAAAAAAATTATGTTTTAAATCTGTAATATGTTGCGCATTTGTTATCATAATTAATAGACTGTAGACTAATTAGGATTAAATGGGTAAATTACAACAGTTAACTTAAACATGGTAATGTACAAGTGTTATTGTGGTTTACATTTGGTTGTATTCTTGTGTGATAACATGTCTGTTATGTTGATGTAGCTTGTATTTCTCTATGTTATTAATTATAGTGTTGATCACAAAGACAGTATATAATGTTAAATAATTTATGACAATATTTAACAGACTCCCAATGTAATAACCTGTGGACAAGTAACCAAGGCAGCCATTGGTTTATTCAGTAACCAAGGCAGCCAATGGCTCATTCTTTCAAAGTGCCTATTTGTTAGTTTAGTTTGCAATAATTATTAGTATACAATTATGCAACATGGTTTTATATAGGTTACTTAATAAAAATGTTTGGCTGGTCCAACCCACAGTCGAGTCATTGTTTATTTTATTTTGAGTTACCTAGCAGTGTCTGCAGAAAAGGACAGTCTGATCTCATGTAATCCATGGCATGACCGAAGTATAATTACTATTATTTTTAGTGTTATATGTCATCAAAAATAGTACAATACGAGTCCAGTATCAAGCTTGGCACCCGAGACACGACACAAACACTAGCATTATCACTAATTTTAATAGGGCTAATATGTCATGTTCCTCATGTCATCTTTGTTTGAACGTGTGTGTGTTTTTCTGAGTTACCAGTGTAACTTTAGAAGCATATTTAATTTGTTTTCATTTCTTGCCTGATGGTATCTGTACGTCTTGGAAACACTTGGATTACAGAATGACACATAGTGCCATTATAGAAGACATGTCAATTGTGAAAGAGAGTGCTACTCAAACACTATGCTTACAGTGTTTCTTAATCTTATGCCCATCATCCCTCCTGGGCCAACGTTTCGGTTTTGAAACTAACCATAAAGATCCACAACTCGGGTGAATTTTGAAAAACAAATCTATGAATAACGTTTTACACTACCCTGGTAATCTGCATAAGCCTGCTAAATTACATACACACAAAGTGTCAGCCCAACATGCAAAAGCAACAAAGATATGGGTCCACAGACAGAAAACTATATTGTTTTATAACACTTGTCATTAGAAGTTGTCTTCATCTTGCCAGATCCATGTTTCCTCATGCAAGGTGCAAGAACATATTTCTGGGCCCACCATGCACCAGACAATACAGCCTATCAAACAATGACGATTGCCGGTGAAGATGAAAACACAGATTTTACTTTTTATACAAAATGTCCACGTGACAGATTAATTACAGAATAATCAACACAATAACAAGACATGACTGTTTCAAGATGCACAAGAATAGTTATACTTAATCTTTTATCATAATCTGTTAGATAATTAGTGGTTTCAGGCAATTATGTAGCCACAGTGGGTGTGTTCGTCCCAACATGACTACAGCAGGCATGCTTAGAGTTCTCTAACACACATGCTTATTCAGTCAAAGCACTGGCACACATACTTATCCCAGAAGGATGGTTCCATGAGTGCAGTCAAAACAATTC
Organism: Oasisia sp. SBJ-2009; assembly: GCA_964017155.1. Lineage (NCBI taxonomy): Eukaryota > Metazoa > Annelida > Polychaeta > Sabellida > Siboglinidae > Oasisia > Oasisia sp. SBJ-2009. The sequence continues at coordinate 33,088,614 of OZ024862.1, read as the reverse complement.
GTGTTTAACACGGATTAATATCACCACCACTAATACATGGGGTAGGACTGATTTAATCAAACTACATTAGACAAATATCTGCTAAATGTGTTTGAGGAAGAAGGGGAGAGAGGGAGAGTGAGGGGGAAGACATTTATATTGACCAAAGCAACTATGTATAATAAGATAGAACACATACAAACAAGCATTTTCACAGTGGAAGAATGTGTCACAATTTTTAAATATATTAAAAAAAAAAAAATACTGTACGTACGTCATGGAAATCATCACAAAAATGAGGCTGGTCAGTGGTCACTACTTTAATTTACATGTTAGACTAGTAACATGTAATAAATAAACAAGATTGTCGAGGCATTACCATCATGCTACATGGTTCTGGCTTTCACAATACTATAAACTAAACAACTAATCACTTGCATACATGATACATTACCGCCAGGTAAGAATTAACAAAGTTGGCTTTTCAGAAAAGCAGTGTCAAAAACACAAAGCAAACAATGTAAATAAACGTGTACAAATCATGGAGTCTTCTTAAATAAGCTGCCAACTGGTAGAGCAGAGGCCAATAGTCCAATGGTGTTAAAGAACAAGTCAACATAGAAAACGGTTAGAGTCCCAAGAGACTTATAGTACAGCTGTACTGCTCAGAAAGTGCAGTAATATGTGAATGAAGACCACAATGCCATGTAAAGGAAGTGTAGTTATAAAAAATGATGTGAATGAAGAACACGGTGGCACATTAGCTACGCAATCAGATTGTGATGGACGCTGAATTGAGAGAGCATTGGTTCGAATCATGACCTGTTGCGTGAAACCTTAAAAAATCATCTCCTGTTTACTAGGCTGTATGAATCTGGCTAGACTGGCTAAAGGTTGACATTTGTGTAATTGCTGCATGGCTGAATACTTCCCAAAGAAGTCAAGATGGTGTTTGATGAAACAGGTCCCCCAGAGAGTAAAGCATAAAACTCTTTCAACAATCCTAAGGATTGGATACAACCTCTAAAAGAACGTACCTTTTAAATATGCAGTACTATTGTTCATGTGACGGGTGACACAACTATTTATTTCCCTCCCCCTACACAAAGCTATGTTTTTACAACAGTTCTGGTTCACCAGGCACACAGGACCAATACAAAAGAAGTACTTCACACTTGTTCATGTGTCCTTGTCTTTATTGTCCGCAAAGTTCCTAAACGCATCGATTTCTTCCTGTGGCACTTTGTAGCCGCTGATGAAGGGCAGCCCAGTGCCCACCTGACCCTGGTATGTTATGTAGTCATCCCCAAAGAAGTTGATGAGCATCACTTCTTCATACTCAATGCGTGACTTGAAGAACATCCAGGACGCAATGATGTAGCCAACAAGACAAACTGGGTTACAGAGCATCACCTGTGACAAGAGACAAACTGGGTTATGACCTGTGACAAGAGACAAACTGGGGGAGACAAACTGGGTTACACAGCATCACCTATGACAAGAGACAAACTGGGTTACACAGCATCACCTGTGACAAGAGACAAACTGGGTTATGACCTGTGACAAGAGACAAACTGGGGGAGACAAACTGGGTTACACAGCATCACCTGTGACAAGAGACAAACTGGGTTATGACCTGTGACAAGAGACAAACTGGGGGAGACAAACTGGGTTACACAGCATCACCTGTGACAAGAGACAAACTGGGTTACAGAGCATCACCTGTGACAACAGACAAACTGGGTTACATAGCATCACCTGTGACAAGAGACAAACTGGGTTACATAGCATCACATGTGACAAGAGACAAACTGGGTTACATAGCATCACATGTGACAACAGACAAACTGGGTTACAGAGCATCACCTGTGACAACAGACAAACTGGGTTACATAGCATCACATGTGACAAGAGACAAACTGAGTTACATAAGCATCACCTGTGAAAAAATCACAGCTACATGTACAATGATTGTTACCCATAGGACTTGAAATCTATGGAAGATTCAGCTCTCTTGGTTCAATAGTAATTGTGAAATAAGTACACAAAAAAGTGTTTGTGGAGAACAAATAGTTGAGTTGTAATCTATGTTATCAATACCTGCTGAATAGATCAATAAATAAGATCATGAATAGTGTTGTTGAATTCCTATAAAAAAAATTGATCATTAGATGCGGTATACATGATAATGTATTTTTGCATATGAAAACATGTGAAAGCATATTATATGTGTGAAAGCATGAAAATGCTACTGAACAGCCTTATGTTCTAAAAATTGTACAGGCACCTCAATGTTTAACCTATGTATATGGGCAAAAGTTAATATAATTGTTGTATTTCACAAAAACTAAATTACAACTTTGCAGCATGCCATAATGGATGCTAGACATGGAATGGTGTGCGACATAAAACACACACAGTTTTAATGAGAATAACGTGTACCTGAGTGCCTATGCTCCAGTAGAACCAGCCAACGTATGACGGGTGCCTCACCCAACTGTACACGCCATTAGTCACAAGTTGATGGTCTGGTTTCTTTGAACTCTGCACATAGTGGTCAAAGTTGGATGATGCTGTGAACATGGCTGCCTTCCGCAGTAGTTCTCCACTCAGAACCAGTGTAGCTCCCAGCACTGGCAGCCACCTGAGGTTCTTCAAGTCTGAACACAGATGCAAATATTCAAATGTAGACGAGGTAAATGTATGTACTATGTAAGATTAATCACATTGTTTAATAATAGTAATACTGATATTTTATTTGCCCCCCCCCCAGATTAACAACCAAAGCATACCACAATGGCTAAAAAAATTAATATTTAAACATGCTTAAAATATTCAGTAGGAAGTCCTGAGCTAATGTATAACTTACCCGGTATATTTAAAGTGTTAAAATTGGTTTAAATTATTTAAACACATTATTTACATAAAAGCAATAATGTAAATTTATAAATATAACAATGTTTATATGGAAAACTGATAGTGTCGGAAAAATAATTTAGTCTTCAGTGTTTTCTTTAAATGTTTGTATTGGATTAAAGCAAATTGTAACTAGGAAGTTAATTTAATGATACCTTATGATTCTCTTGGTCAAACCTTGTACATACCTGGAAAAAGATAAGCTTCAAGGGCAAATTCGATGGTGCTGCCTACAACTGCCATGTGATATGCAAAGCTGTGGTCAAGTAGGAATGACTCGAGTCCCAGACTGGCCGGATTTGTGACTGCGATGGTGAAATACTCGGACCAGTGGAAGAATGACAGAGTGACAATGTACCAGCCAAACAGTGAGTACGACAGGCTCGACACACTGAGGAACCAGCCGATGCCAATGCCCAGACCGAGCAGACAACTCCTGACTGCCACCTGGGAGAATATGAAGCATAATTCAATTGTTAGTAAACATTAGAATATCATGTAAGATAGGTTGAAAGCCTGATGCAACATATTGCAATCCAGTTGTTAAAAGTTAGATGTGTGTGTGTGTGTGTGTGTGTGTGTGTGTGTGTGTGTGTGTGTGTGTGTGTGTGTGTGTGTGTGTGTGTGTGTGTGTGTTATCCTTTGGGCATATGTATAATGTCAATTCCAGCTGCATGCAACACTGCGCAAGTGCCACATTAACTGAACATTTTGATCTTCTCTATTGCAAAACCGATACTGGGACATCGCACACTAGTTTGCTTGGTCGGTTGCAGGATGGCTGGCATAATTTTATTTGGAAGTGAAATAAGGATGTTTGTGGTTGGGAATATGGGATTAGAGTGGAGTGGATGAGAACAAGTACAGGTCAGTGTTGGGGGATAGTGGAGCTGTCTATGGTAGGTACCTGAAGGGTGCAGTTGTCAAGTCAATATCCTGCAATGCACCCGTGAAGGCGTCCAGGTTGTTGGGGATAAATGCATTAGATGGAAGTCTGTTCCACTGTGCTATTGGTCAAGGAAAGAAGCTGTAATAGTTATGGGAGGTGGATATTTGTATGGGTAATTGGAACTTCTCTGGCAGTATCTGGGCTTGAGGTATTGATTGGGCATGTCTAGGATATTGTTTGTAATGTTTTACATACATGGAAAGTCTGGCCTCAGCCCTCGTTTGTTCTAGGGTTGGCCAGGAGAAAGCAGAGGCCATCGTAGATGCAGATACATCCTAGTTGTAGTTACGGATCACAAACCTTGCTGCCCAGTGCTGGACCCCCTCTAGATAGTAGATGTTTCGAGTGGTATAGGTACTCATGCAATTTCTTGTAGCCTATTTTGCTTGATCGATATATATATATATATGTATATATATACGATATATATATATATGTATATATATATATATACATACACATATATAGTATCGACACAAAGACAGATTGGGGATTTGATGAGCAGATATGTTCTATGCCTATGCAAATAATATGGCAGTCATTGACATGGTCACATTGTACCTAAGAAGGGCTGGGTACATTTAGTTAGATAGGTTGGACTCTCGGTAAGCCAAAGGGCTTCCTTGTCCACCTGCCATCTAGAGTTGATTCTCTAGGTGGCAATCTTGTTAAATCTTGGTCATTGCATACCAACACATTACCACGAGAATCTCCAACTCCCAGGTGGGAGTACTGGGTTCCCAGAGTAATTTCGCAATACGAGGGATTTGGCACGACACCGTCTATCATACTGGATACAGCTATGGCTTGCATTCCTAGGTTGTCAGGTACGCCGCTTTATAAAGCCCTTCCGGTTCCCCCCATATGATATTGCTCACTTGATACTCTTCTTCGCGGTACAGCAGAAAGATGAGTGCGTTTGCACCAACCGCGTAACTGACGAGCACGAGCGGCCATAATTCTACTATGACGTAACTAAGCAACCCATTTACATATGATAAATGTGGAACAGCCAATATCAGAACACCTAGCAGGAAACATTTTAGAGTAATCTTTCCCATCGAATCAAGCGCCATGGCGGAAGTTGATGCTGGTAGTTCATTTATTTCCAGTAGGTGGGGAAATGCATGAATTTAGCCACATTCACTAGGTGGCGCGCAGTGTCTTGTAACGCGTTACTTTTGCATGTAATATTTTACTGGGGACATACCACCAAATGGAGTCTTACGTTACAATGGCCGCCTATGTGAATTCAATGGTGGTATCTACCATATTTTAAACTTATAGCCTTTTTTATGAAAAGTTTCCGTTGTCAAACACTATAAAATACAATAAGTTTGCTAATTGCAGAAATAATTGCGGAGTGCAGCGGTTAAAACAGAGTATCGGAAAATGATAAAATAAAGCTGTTTTCAATATTTGGTAGTTTATCCACCCTACATTACAGTACCACAGTTCACTGAACAAATGAGTTCTTGGGATAAAGCAATTGATGGATATTTGTGTATAGTTTTCGCACATTAATTGTTGAGTGGCTGAATACTTTCCAATAAAATCAACTGTGGAGAACAGGTCTGCCAATTAGTCAAATGCTTTGAACAGCCCTAAGCCAAGGATTTTATATAGCGGTATATAGAAACTTACCTTTTTTTAAAGAGAAACACCGAACACATTAGTATTTTTCTTATTTATTGCTGCACATGGCAACTTCCCAGATATCCGAAGACAAATAACATAATCTTCATTTGAGCAGGTAAAACATGTTTATGCATCTTTAATAGTAAATTTTCAATTGATAGTGTAACACACAACATATATTTTGAACCATTTCTGATGTGGTTATCAACAACCATTTTCTTCGGGTATGTTTCTGCCATAGAATTACAATGTACATTAGAACAAGACTGATAAAACCAATGTGACACAGTGTCAGTTTATTAATCAGACACAGCACTAACCACTTGTTTGGAAAACAATTGTTAAACAATTCTCAAGTTGTAATAGAGCACTACTAGATGAATGATATATACATCCTACTACAATAACACAGCAACACTTTATGACAAATAGCTCTGTCTGAATGTAGCTTGCAACACTGAAAATGCAATTGATACCATTTTAGACATACTCTGTATAAAAAGTAACCGATATGTAGTACAAGAATCGAAATGAGACTCAAACATCATTTAATAAGTTATGTACTATTTCTCTATGTCCCTGACATGGCTATGACCAGAAATTGGTACTATAAAACTAAAAACACTGTAAAATTAACTCAGCAATAATGAAATATAGATCTATCTCATTTTGATTGGCATAATACTGCCATATTTATGAGCAAATTACAACCAATAAGGTTATAGGTATACATGGGTTCATACACATAATACTTAGATGGTACTGCCAAATGCTTCTTATGTACTTTCAAAAAAATAGTTTACATATACAGACACATTCAAACACATAAAAATTTACCAGCTATCAAGATGTCATCATCAGTTCTGAATTACCATAATATTCTAGCGTGAGTTTTATGATTCATAATCTATGTTGAGTATGTGTGTGTGCATGCACATGGATATTTGTGTGTGTGTTTGACAGTATATGTGTACATACATTTACATGCTTCTGAAAACACTGTCAGCCAACCAGTGTGTAAATACACAGACACAGCGACATTATCAACCTGTCAGTCAGACGTACAACATGTACAGTCCTTACTACAACCGGCCCTGTTAGCAGTTATTGTACATTCATAACACGACAAGACAATTTGTGAAAGTTGCAGTATCTCACAAATGCATACTGCAGGGAACAATGTGAGGAAAGACAGTGGCTAAAACATTATTTAATCCTCTTTGAGCAACTTGTCGACACAGAGATGGGAATATTCACTCCTATGGGCATATACAATGCAAGAATATCGCAGTCCAGGCTCTTGGTGAGGATGAGTATAAACCTTGATGTAGCTTTCCACAGTTCACCGTGACTCATGAGTCCTTGACAAACAAACTGGGCCATTGTTTATCATGATTCCCACTTGATGCCAAAGAAGACAAAACAGAGCAGTAAGTTCACCACGATACTTATTCCAAGCAGACTCGTCGTGAAGGAACTTTGTTGTTTCGGAGGAACTGCAATCAACAAAACAACACTGTCCATGTGAAATTGTTCCAAGCGCTCACACTGACATACAAACAAGAAAGAAATCACACGCAAATTCCCTCACATCAAACACTGTCTTGGCAGCTGAAAGTGACACTGATGAATTGAAAGAAACATGCGGTGAATTTAGATGCAACATTTCTTAATCACACAGGTTTCATACATATTTTATTTGCGTTTCAGAAGATATAATATTTACAAAATATTATTAGCAAAGCTTTAGTCACTGAACATATGAGTAAAACTGTTTGAAAAAGTATTTTGAGAAAAAAAAAAGTATTTCGAGTAAAAGCTAATGAATGATATAAAAGACAATTTTTTTTTCATAATGTTTATCTGTGGTTCAGTGCACACATATTAATAAGTATTCTATAACTTAATATTTGGCCCTTAAGATGTCCCAAATTCTACAGACCAGTATTAATATATTTTCAACAGTCTTGCTGTGGAAACTGACATGAACACATCCTGGAAGACGTACCTCGTGCAGTGACCGGGGCGCAGTCTGTTGTGGTATCCACCTCACACCTGGACGATACGGATGACCGCTCACTACCGTTGCCAACAGGGTCGTCGGCAAGCCGCACATCACTGAACACAGAGCTGATGTCACTGGCGGCGTAGCCTGAGACAGTGCTGGGCGAGTAGAAGGAGTTGGAGGTGAGGAGGGAGGCAGGGGGAGTGGGAGACGTGAAGGACAACACACTCGAAGGGCGTTGAAGAGACACGCCTGACGATGAACCACCAAAGAGATGAGCGGCACGGTGAACAGAACCTGTGGCAGAGACAGTTGTGCTATGAAGGTGACAGACCGTGCCAATCACAAAGAAGACAATAATGTGTGAATTCATATCTGTAAAGTTGTCTACCATCTTGTCTTAGCCATCTAGACATGACCTAACTTTACCCATCGGTGTTTTCGTAGAAGTGACTGTACACATTTTACAATCTCCTCCTAAGGCAAAGTGTGAATATAACTATTATATACATATATCTTTATATGTTATGAGTTAACTTATGACTTTACTGTTTGACATTTTTAATGTTCTGAAATTTGTTTACCATAATTATACTTATTTTGTGGACACAAACATCACTCAACCTCTGTTAACATGCTTTGGGGTTACTAAAACAAACCGGATGTTTCAACATAATATTAAAATATTATGTAAAACATTGAGAAATCACACTCCCTTCCCTCAACACACACCTTGCCCTAGGTTCTGTGGGGGCACCACCCCCTCCCTGCTGACTGGAGGTGCTTTGAAGCGGGCCGGACTGATGAGGGGGCGATTACGACGATGTCTCATTGACTCGGTCGGAGAACTCGGAGGACTCATGTTCACGTGCTTCGGGACGGAGCGAGGAACAGCAAACACACCTGGAACAACACTAACACACCTGGAACAACACTAACACACCTGGAACAACACTAACACACCTGGAACAACACTAACACACCTGGAACAACACTAACGCACCTGGAACAACATTAATGCACCTGGAACAACATTAACACACCTGGAACAACATTAACACACCTGGAACAACATTAACACATCTGGAACAACATAAATTAACACACATGGAACAACATTAACACACCTTTGGAATGCACATTAACATGCCTTAATAAGATTCACATCAACAATATGACTACAACATTTATTGAGAGTTCAATTTACAGTTTCAACTACAATTGTGTATATGGCATGACATGTTTGTAAGTAATATTGTCAAGTATGTACACCATAATATAGTTTATGTACTAGCTTCCATTTTCTTAACTTGAATTCATTACTCTGCACAGTTTCAAAATGTTTATCACCTTAAAATTAGCTCATACATGTCCAAAAAAATGTACAACTTTGGTTTCTCCAATGCATAAAGATGTTTCTACATTGGAATGTACATAATGTAATTATAAATAAAGATGACAAAATATGTGACCACCTTCTTGACAAACACATTCAATAGATATATGTGAAAAGTATATTTACAATGCGTAGAAATCAAAGACTTTAAAAAAAATGCTAAAGTACTTTGTTTATTACATAAATTTACCTAAGTAAGATGGAATCAAGCATTTTGAAAGTTCCTGTAATCTGACAACTGACTGACAACTCACCCATCTGCCTGTTCTCTGTGTGGTCGCCACGGAGGCTGACAGATTCGAAATCACCCATGCCTGTCACCGACGAGGAGCTGTCACAAGTCTCAGCTATAGAAACATTTCCATCCACGTGTCTCCGCCTACTACAAACATGCCAAAGTCTCCATATGCTCTGTTACAATACTTCACCGTCAACACTCCTAGTGGTGAACAGGTGACACAAAAGATGAAGTATCACACTGAATTGATAAAGGTGGAGTTCCCAGATACAGAAGTGATGGATTAAAGACACTGGTGAGTTTACAAAGTTATCATGACAGCTGTAGCCAACAGAAAACCAACATCAATGTATGTTTAACATCCTTGTGTTCGAAGGGTAGGTGCCGCTGATTACGTTAGTATCAGCCTTCAGTATCGCTGGCTCATGCCTTTGAAAACCTGAAATATTTAGCCAATGAAATCACACACGAGCATGTGATCGGTCTGTGGTCATGTGATCTTATTTTGGGTGATATCAACAACACATTGCATGTGTTACACACAATGTTTAGGGAACTGAATTCCCACCAGTCAGGTATCTGTCTTTAAATTTGGGACGGGTATTTGAATGCTAATGAAGTAGCGACTGGTGAAGTCAATTTGTTTATTTGACTACGCTCACTTCAAAGGTTTGCGGAGATGATCAGCCAGGGGTACTGTAGCACAGTGCAATGATCCCTGGCTTGCGAGAATGATATTTTAATGAAGTGACACAGATTCCTTAATGAATTTAATGAGCCAATGTTATGAATTATGTTGTGTGACGGGACAAAACTCACGTGTGTTTGCGCAGAGTGATACGTCTGACTCGTGTCTGTCTCACAAATACCATGCTGCTGGCAACAAGAAGCACATTGACTGTGGCCACAGTACACTGCAGTAGGAGGTCGCCATGGTGATAAGGGAGGATCTGCGTCGTGCCCCCACAATGCAACAGGAACAACACCAGCCACGAGAACAAACTCCCGGCCCCAGACACGTGAACCCTGCAAGAAAGTGAGAGTCTCTGTGATGATGAGCAGCAGTGAGAGCTCTGTGAAACTTAACCGAGTATATTCCTCAAAGAAGGATAATTTGGTAGTAACAAATATATATTTGAACCAAGGGTATATTTTGGGACTACATTTTGTATACAGACAAGGACATGTTTTATAATATGCTTTGCTACCGCCTCTTGCAATAATAATATTGACTGCCGTTTCTGTGACACTGAATGTGATTAAATCAGTAAACCACTAATTTTATACAATCAATCATGCACACTGAATGTTGTATATTGCACAACACTATTTCTCAGTAATGCAGTTTGTCATAAACGTTTAGACGAAACACTGAAACATGGTGGTCTGTTAAGATGTTACCTATAGGCCTAGTTCCACAAACACCCTGTTGGGGGTTATTAATTTCGTAAAGATGGGGTGCATATTATTCAGGGAAACTTGCACCTCAATATATTAGTAAACTGGGCTAAAAAGAGGGACGATCACATGCCTTTGTTTGCCGTTGACGTAGATGGCAATGGCCGCAAGCATGAAGCCAGCAATAGTGACGACGCAGACATGTTGACTGACGACCCGCAGACCGACGGTGACCTGTGCGGGAAGCAGCGTGAGACGGGTGTAGGACACCATGTTGCGTCGTCCAAGTGTGTGCATGTCGCACAGGAACACTGCGACTGCACATAACAGACTGGCTGTGCGAAACACGCATGCAGGGCGCGACATGGCTGTGCTATCTATCACCGGGTTCTGAAACAGTGCAAAGGTCCATTCATGTCACATCTCTACTGAAGTGATCTTGTCACAAATCTAGAGTTCTGATACAGGGTTTAATAAAAAGGAACTCTTAAATACACAACCATAACTATGATACATCAATCACATCATCAGACCTGGTGCAAATCAATGGGAACTATCGGAGGGAAGGGTTAACAGTGTGATAGATAAAATAATTTATTTTCACTTAATTCAGTGTGATCTATGTCAAGCTTTGCCATAGTAGATATTGTTACAATAATATTCATTACATTTCTCGACTGCCACAAATTTGTCAGATTATTTTTCCAAACAAACTGTTATTGCACAATGAATTGTGCAGTTAGTTTTCATTGCAAAGAAAACAGTTTTTAGGCCAAAATATCACTGAACAACACAACATCCAGGAGTAAATGGACTTAATCTTCAGCACCACTAGAGGGCAGTAGAAGTTTGAAGGAGACAGTGTGAGCTGTCAGGAAGTCAATAGCGGTGCTTGGTGCAAACCCAAGTCAGCTGTATGATTACGAGGCAGTGAAAACAACACGTCTACAACTCCACACTTGTTACAGCCATTTTAGTAAACTTGTCACACTTGGTTGCTAATTAAGCGATTAGCATTCAAATTGGGCATTGACGGTTACCCCGAATCTCCTCAGGTCGGCCATAGCCGGTCAGCGAATACAACACAGCATTTGAATTAGGTTTATGTGGTTGCATTTAGTGATTAAGAGATGCAATAAATGCGACACCTATCTAGACATATAATATAAAATTATGGCTATTTTGGATACTTCCTTTCTCAAAAACATTTACCGTGTTTTTGAAAATTTAACAGAAATAGTTTTTGCTTTTGGACATTTAAAAATGTCCTCCAGCCAGGAGGTTGGCCTCGTATACAGCTCAAATGTGTAACATATTATAACAAGTTACATACCAGTGTGTAGATAATTTAACGTTCTTTTAAATAAAACCAACTTGTAGCAATAAAAAGCCAAGTATAAAAAAGTTACACCGCAACAAAGTATATTTTTTACAAACTGTTTAAAAATCTCAATCAAGAAATGGTGCATATATTTTAAATTTACAACAGTTTTGACACCACTGTGTACTTTTCTTATCTACAACATGCAACTGCGAGAATTGAATAATAAAGGCTCTAAAGCAAAGACAATGGTGCAAGCAATATTTTTAAACATCTAGGTCAAATATTTGAGGAGGCACAGGCTTCACGTTAAAATCGGCTGAGTGCTACTGCATTAAAAATGAAATGGTGTCATCAAAGAATTAGATGTTGCCTGACTGTGGGGGGAGGGTACAGACCGAGTAGACGCTGTCGTTGTCTGAGAGTGTCGTGGTGTCGGGACTGCGGACCTGCTGTAGCTTGTGCCACAGTTCGCGGTCCTGTCGCTCCAACACCTGCTGCACGTGGAAGTCGCACGCCTTACACAGCCGGTACACGTCGTCCAGGTGTCTCCTGTACGCCTCCACCTCCATGTCGTAGTTCGCCTACAAACATTCAGCACATAATAATAATAACTTTATTGTCCAGTGCATAGAGTGGAAATACATTTTGCACTTAGGAGGTTGCATAAAAACACAATATTTAAGTCACATAGTAACGCATGTATACAGTAAAATCAAGCATGTAAATATGTAAACGTTAGCTAGCTAAAAATATAAATATAATATATATTGGAATAAATAAATATACAAAAACAATACAACAATATTATAATAAGATAAATAAATTTATTAATAAAGATGATAAAACAACATTGCATTGGCAGCGGTAGAGAATGTGATAGTAGGATTATTTTGTGTGTGACTGATTCAGATACTTGATGGAGGGTGGAATGAAGGATTGAAGGGCTCGCTGGCTTACTGTTGGCATTCTGTACCTCCTTCCAGAGGGGAGAAGGTCGTAATGGCTGTGTAAGAAGTGGGTGGGGTCAGATAAGATTTTGGTTGGGTTTTTGAATAACTGTTAAGCCTGTGTCTGTAAGCTTATGCGATCGTTCACTGTATCCGCAGCAAAGGCCTGGAATACACTTCCAAACAATATCAGACCCAGCACAACAGTCGGTGTCTTCAAGACAGCATTGAAGACACGTCTTTAAAGCTTACTTTGAGTAATACATGTGAACTTTCCTTTGGACATGTTCTGGACTGTATACATTTTATGACACAAACTCATTTTTAAAATTATATTATTATCATTATTGTATATACATTTTTAGAAAATACTTTACTGTTTTTATTACTACTTTATTTAATGGTAATTATATATATATTTTTTTTTGGTCTAAAAAAGGTCGCTTTATTGGCATTAATAGTATTGTTTTAACATGATGTTTTATATGAAAAAACGCCATGAGCGTCACTACATGGCGGACACCGGCACTATACAAATTGCCATTATTATTATGTATGATATGCTTTTTCATCAGCAACTGACGCTTTGCATCTTGTGCACAACATTTTCAGTTCATTGACGGGTGCCTTGATGAAAAGTAATTTTTTTTAATTCTCCATCATAACAAATGTTAAGCAGTATTGTTCCCACATAGCACCCACACACCTCCGTTGAACTCATACCTCATCGTAGGCGACAAAGTTTGCGAGCTGCTTCACTTTGAGTAGTTGGTTCTGGTTACATCTCTCACACAGATCATTGTCGCCACCAATAAAGGTCCTCGATGAGTTGGCAGCTGGTACAGGATGGTTCAAGCTCTCTGAGTACTGGGATGGGATCGGCTTGTTGTAGTCATTGTCCTTCACAGAAACACATACACACATTTTGTTGACAGAAATGACTGTGCAGTAGACATTTTCATCATAACAATCACTCTTAGAAACATCAGTTTACAGTGTATAAAGTAAATTGAGTAATTATAAAACACTCAAGACATACAATTCATAGCATTCTTCTAGAGTACAGGTATACAAATTCCGCAAACAGCTGCCAGATTCAGCTGATGGTTGTCAATACTCAATACATTACTGACCATTTCTGATATCCACAACAGCATCAATGTTTCTTTCACTCAGTAGAGGGTAGTAGTTGCTTATTTTCCTATTTGTTGTGAGAACCACGTGCCACCAGTCCAATACATTTCCGAATATGTTTCTGAGACTGTTCATGTAACAAACAACGACTTGTGATTTCACATGTTCTGTAAGTGAATTCACGAGTTCAACTGGCTCAATTCACATGTTTCCATACGTGAATTCACCGGATTCTTTGAACAAATTTGGTGTGTCGACACGTATTTACCGTGAAATCACGAGTTTTTCACGTGATGACATGTACCAGTGAAACTGTACCAGTTATGACCCAGTACAACTTGTGTCAACCTCGTTCAAAACTCGTGACAACAGGCTTTATTCACGTGAATACACTTGAAAACATGTACTGGTGGAGCGGTACCAATTATGAACCAGTATGACATGTGCCAACTGCATGGTTCATAAATGGTTCCTTGTTTGCTGGGCGATTTAAGGATGTGTTCTCACTTGTATATAGAAAGGAAGCAGTGTGGGGGAAGTTTTGTCAGATTGTTACTCACTGCAGTGAATCCGTTGTACTGGTCACATGACGGGCAGTCCCAGCAGTTACGGTTGCCGTATGGAACGGTTGTGTCTTTAGAGCAGAACCAGCAGTTCACTCGCACAGGGAAACGTGGCCTGGAATAGTGACACACAGCTAGTACATGCAAATTATAGTACACAAATTAGTACACATACACCTATCACTATATATATAGCACAGGTAAATTACACATACTTAACAGTTTTATTGACATGTACGAATACGAATACGAATACATTTATTTCAGGTAAAAACCCATATACAATTGGTACATACATTAAAACATCTAAATAGCCTGTTAAAGATCCAATATGTTAAAAAATTATTAGATAAAAAAAAATAAGGTTATAAGTTAGATAATGTAAAATTGTAGAAAAACAGATAAAATAATGAGCAATATACAGGATGTAATTGTAAAATAAATATGCAATTAGTTCATGTAAATAAACACCTTTTGAAAAGTAAGTTATATAAACAACTTATTGACTTTAAAAATATATGTATATAATAAATAAATAATAAAGTTATATGCTAGACATGATGACTATCTTACAGATTTATTGTGTACAATGAATTGGCCCAGCTAATCCACATTGGGCCATTTACTATTTCAAAGCAATTGTACATAACCCTAATCAAGTCATTATTTATGTTAAAAATGCGTCTTTTAAAACCATAAATGCTCTTACGCAATAGGGCGTCAAATGTATCAATACCATTATTAGCAAACATGCCACTCGCGCTGTCCCGTCGGCTATATCCCAAAATCCGTCTATGCATATTGTTGTAGGCAACTTTAGCTTTCAAATAAGAGCCCTTATTAAAGTTAACCCATAATTGGCAACAATAAGTTGTACAACAATACGCATGAAACAGATGTAGTCTAACACCCACGGAACAGTGGTGAAATTTTCTGATAATGCTATTTGACCTAGCATAAAAATTACGTAGATGTCTTAAAATATCTCCGTCATCTTTCAGGTCATTGCATATTATCACACCTAAATATTTTGCTTCTTTGACATATGCAAGCTTGTTTAGGTTCATATACATATCTGGACATTTCAGGTTAAAACCACGTGGTTTGAAGACCATACATAATGACTTGATAGGGTTATATTCAACATCATTTTCAAAGCCAAACTGTGCACATATGTTCAGCAAACGCTGAAGCCCACTAGGACTGGGAGCAATAACACATATGTCATCGGCATAGAACACATGGTTAGTGCAGTAGTTGTGTATATGACAACCTGTACCAGCACTATTTAGCATATTGCTCAGATCATCAATGTATACGATAAATAAATATGGGGACAAAATCCCACCTTGTCGAACACCATTCGAAACATTAAAAAACTCTGATGTTGTACAACCCCATTTGACACAGAATGTTTGGGTTCTGTACCAATACAACAGAATACGTACAAGTATAACAGGCACACCTCGGTTAAGCAATTGTCTAAAAAGCGTCCAATGGTTGACTCTGTCGAATGCTTTTGACGCGTCTAAAAAGCATGAATACACCGGGCTATTGTTACTTTTATAGTATTGAATAACATTTTTTAAAGCAAATATACAGTGGTCAGTAGAGTGTCCCTTCTTAAACCCAAATTGATTGTCGGTGGTATTAAGATATGGTGTCAACATTTCCAGCAATACAATTTCAAATATCTTAGAGGCTACAGTGACTAGCGCAATTGGTCTGTAGTTATTTACGTTGCTCGTATCACCAGACTTATTTTTTATCAATGGAATTATAATAGTTTTCATAAAGTCATCAGGTAGATGACCATGAGAAATCACTCTATTATAAAAAATGGACAACAGTATAGTTATGCGCCTATCTGAATGAATAAAGTGTTCGGCAGATAGTCCATCATTACCACATGCTTTTCCACATTTCAACTTATCGATAGCATGTTTTACCATGCAAGGAGTTATGACTAAGTTATTTCCATAACATAAATATTCTGTGTTATGTACACACTCTTTCACATTTTGCATATTTACATCTGAGGTTACATTGTTTAATAAGGATTCAAAATGTGTTTTCCACATGGCGGATATGGCCGTAGGTTCATTAGCACCATTGACATTTGTAGCATTTGGTATACCTTTTTTGTATGTTTTGGATACGTTTTTCCAAAAACTGACAGCATCTTTAGCTTGCATGGACTTAGCCATTGCATCTGCTCGCGCCATATCTTCGCGTTGTTGACACTGCTTAAGCAGATGTTTAAAATGTAACCTAGTTTTCCGCATTAGTTCACAGACTGGGCCATGCTTAGGTTTTCCCATATCACGCCATAAAATATAGTAATATCTAGCTTCAGTGTGCGCTTCCTTAACATAATCATTCCATCCAGGTACAATGTAGTCTTGGCACAATGTTTTTTTGCATGTAGTAATCGTTTCAAGACTAGACACCCGAAGCGCATTACATATATCATCAAATAAATTGTCAATATCAGTTATATGCTGTCTGTTTGAACAGTTAGGATTAGTGCACGTACACGAGTCTGAAGTGTGTATTCTGTCTAGATGAACAGCACTACACTTTCCATATTCTTTGATATTACAATCTTTTGCATTAGACCATCTAAAGATAGGAGGCATTTTGTCAGCATGTTTCTCATTATTAACACCTCTTTCTGCAGTTAGAGCAGTAGATATCTCTAGTCCTACAGGGAGGTGATCCGAACTAGGACATTTATCTAATATATATAAATCCGTGATCATCGAGTTTACACTGTGAGAGCAGATAAAGTGATCTAACCACGAGGTAGAGTTGTGAGCATCACTTACATACGTATACGTATTGCTAGCTCGACCAAAAATCTCATAATCTGAGATAACCAAACCAGTATTCTCACACATAGCAATTAATTCAGATTCAAATGGAGTGTTAACAGCAGCATTAAAATCACCAGTGATAACAACATTGGTCGTGTCCTTTTCTTCAATTATACACGCAATTTTACCCAAGTAGTTACAAAATTCCTCAAAGTTGTCAGATGACTGGTAAGGCAGGTATACATTTAAAATAAACAATTTGCCATCTTTTGTATCAATGTCAATTCCAAGTAATCTGTTATCTTGTAAATCACAAATAGTACAAGCATGTGAAATCGATTTTCTCCATAAAACACCAATACCACCAAATGGGCGTCCAACTTGTATACCGAGTTGGTCATTCATAGCGCTGACCGCATATGCTTCAAATGCTTTATGAATAGAACGCAATAGAGATATATCTTCATTGGAGAGCCATAGCTCTTGCAAAATTATGACATCAAACTGTTCACAAAGAAGTAAAATATCATATACAGATGACTTAAACCCATGACAGTTAAAAGTTACAATTTTCAATCCATTAAGTATTGTATGATTGAATGTTAACTAGAAACAATGCAATCTGGGTTTCAAACATCCGCTTATTCAAGGAAAGCACGGACCATAACACCAGACGGCCACACCCTAGAGTCTAGCAGTAGGTGTTGATCACGAGGTGGCAGTCTAACACAGAAAGACGAGTAGGTGTCAAATTTCGTTCTCAAAGGTTCACATGACACAGACAAGCCAGTCTCTCGCTTGACGTGTGTCGCCAGGTCTTTGGGGTTGGTCGATCTTGCGAGTCGCGTGATGAAAACACCGACTTGTTTTCTGGCTTTGGATGTACTCGCGCGTCTCTTTGTGTTAGCGGAGCGAATATTGGACGACGTGCCATTCCCACGAATCATGGCCGAGTCGGTCTGGGTGGTGGTCAACGATGCAGGACGTCCATGCTTGTTCGGTTGTCTGCGGCCTCTGGTCACCGATTCAGCATAGGTGTTACGCCTGGCCTGGGTAGAAGCAGACGTTTGCCGGTTGTTGTTGACGCTCTTGCGTTGACGATGGGTAGGAGGTGGAGTCGTCTGTTGAATGCTGGCAAGGAGAACCAGGTCGTCATCGGTGCACTCGGATTTGTCAACTACATCGATGACATGTTGATCATCCATGTCAACAGAAACAGCGCAAGCAGAGCGTGGAGAATGGTGCTCAGCGGAAACGGATTCCGGTGAACTGCGCACTTGGCACTTATCGAGCTGTGCCTTCATCAACGTTTCGTGGGACTCTTGTAGAATTAACAAGTGGAGTTTGACTGACTCCATGTCTTTCACCAGCGATGACACATCGAAACAGTTCATTGATAACGGCGGAAGGCGAGACAATTCCTTGGCTACGTAACAAGGCACGGACTGGGGAGGCATTTCAAGGAAAATGTTCAATATATCTTGTACGTTGTTGAGGCACTTATCTTTCCCCTTTCGCTTGATAAGCCGCGGGGCGTCACGGTCATTAAACGCCGTCTGGAACAGAATGTTCTTTGCGGATGCAATGTCATCGTCTGAATAAAAATCGACCAGCAGCTTAACGATCATGTCATACGGAAGTGTGTTGATTTTGTCTGACACAAACGTAAGTAGTTCGTTGACAACAATTTGATCGGCCTCTGCTATGTAAAAGTTCTCACTGTTAGCAGACGGAATAGGTTGTGTCGGTTCGTCCGACTGCGACGTCATTATACGTGACGAGCAATGTTTACGTGAGCGATAATTGGCTACTTGCCGAACTGCGTAGACGAAGCAAGTAAAAGTTTCGTTCGCACAACAATCGTTTCTTGTAATCTGTAGTAGATTGGTGACACACTACTGCACTGGACGTTTATAAAACGTACTGACTAAAATGTGGTTCTAAAACAGTTCGTCGTTCGATAAATTTACCATTTGAACGGAGACTCAGAAATGTAACGATCGCTCACAATGGAATTTTCCCGCGCGTATACATTATGTACACAATAATTATGCATGTCTGTAAATTAATTACTTAAAAATCCGCACTACAACTTCATATCCCCTGAGCCTGAGACTACAACCAGGGACAGGACCATTCTACATCACTTCTGATACTATTTTTTTTTTAAATTGTGTTTTATATCAATTTAATGTTGTTGAGTGGACATAAACAAATTGATCAGATATGTCACCGGGCGTGAGCGGTGCGAATTGGCTTGCAGATAGTATGAGATACTTAAATTTGTCAGTGACAGCTAGCGAGTAACTCGTACGTGTGCATGCAGTGACTGAGTGAGTTACCTCAAAATGCGATACGCTATGGCAGCAACAGCACAGAAGAAAGAAAAACCAGCCAACCAAGGTAGAACCACGTTGATGTTTGCTACATTTTCGATACTGGTTTTATTTACCATACTGCAATTACACGTGTGCAAACATAAATACCAGTCGCACGTGTGAAACGAAACAAATCTAAATAAACCGGAAAGGCCTAATGTTAATCAATGGTGAAAGAGATACATGTAGTTCTTATAATCAATCAA
Organism: Oasisia sp. SBJ-2009; assembly: GCA_964017155.1. Lineage (NCBI taxonomy): Eukaryota > Metazoa > Annelida > Polychaeta > Sabellida > Siboglinidae > Oasisia > Oasisia sp. SBJ-2009. The sequence continues at coordinate 33,068,727 of OZ024862.1, read as the reverse complement.
CCCGATAGAACGGCGTAAAATAAAATTTTGCTTTTCATATCGCGTCAGGCGTTAATAAGTATCCAAAAACCTGTCTGACATTATCCGTAAGTCGGGGCTCCCGTAATATTCCAAAGAAGTTTTTTTTTTTTTTTTAAACACGTTGCATCAGAATAGGTAGGGGAAGGCTGGACAAAACAGACGAGGCCAAAAAAAAATGGACACATCCACACATGGCCAAGTCGACACATTCTTTTTTCCCTCTTGATAAAGTAGTAATTCCGACTTCTGTATAATGTCCACAAGTTTTTAAATTTTGGTGCGCGCGCACAACTAATCCAAAAGGCCAAAAAGACATCAAGGCAAGACTCGGTAAAGCCCGCTGTGCTTTCGCCAAACTGCAGAACATTTGGAAGTCTAACCAGTATACCACCAAAACAAAGATAAGACTTTACAACAGTAATGTGAAGTCCATCCTACTGTATGGCTGAGAGTGCTGGCGAGTGGTTAAAGGGGACATGGCAAAGATCGACGTGTTCCACAATGGATGTCTCAGAAAGATCTGCCGAATATTCTGGCCCAATAAGATCTCCAACGTGGCCCTGTATAAGAAGACGGGCTGCAACAGTGCTGTCCTAGAAATGAAACGCAGGCGGCTGAGATGGCTAGGACACGTCCTGCGAATGCCCGGAGACAGCATCCCCAAAGTGGCACTCAGATGGACACCACCAGGAAAAAGGAAGCGAGGACTGCCAAAGATGACGTGGCGACAGACAGTAATGGCCGAGCTGAGAGAGATGGGGCTGTCATGGGAAGAGGCTCAGGCCTCAGCCAAGGACAGGATCGACCTTGTGGCGGAAGACCTTGTTGTGGCCTTATGTCCCACTGGGGACGAAGAGGATTAAGTAAGTAAGCACAACTAATCTCGTTTAACCGACTCTCGCTTAAAAATTGGCTGCGTCACTTCGCCGAAAACATAGTCTGGTTACCTAGTCACTAGCCTAATGGGCTTTTGAATGTAACCGTGTAAAGTGGTGCCGCTTCACGGAGCCTGGATAATCAAGGCTAATCCTGTTATAATTCCTGCTTCATAAACAACTACAGATTAACTGATTTGTATTTCTGTTTATGTTTCTGTGAATATAAGGTTACTTTTAAATATGTTTTACAATGTAGTATTATATATATATATATATATATATATATATATATATATATATATATATATATATATATATATATATATATATATATATATATATATATGCCTTGCCTATCCCGTAGTCTCAGTGGACCGTTGGGGCACCACAGATGACCTGGCAACCAGCTCCCTCCACTCCTCTCGTCTCTCCGCTTTCCTCATGGCGGAGCCCAGTGTCAAGCCCGTCCATTCCGGGATGTTGTCTTCCCATCTCTTTTTCTGTCTGCCTCGTCTTCTCCCTCCTTGAACTGTATCTTGCATGATTGTCTTGGCAAGCCCTGATGATCTTGCTATGTGCCTGTACCATCTCAGTTTACGTTGTTTGACTGTGGTCAGGAGGTCTTCGTGGCGTCAAATGGCTTGCCGAGTTCTGTTTCGGACCTCTTCGTTGGAGATGTGGTCTCTGTACGTGATGCCGAGGAGTTTTCTTAGGCATCTCATCTCCATGGCCTGTATCCTTTTCTCAGTGTTTGCTGTTAGTGTCCAAGACTCACAGGCGTACAGGAATGTGGACATGACTAGGGAGCGCATCAGTCTGATCTTTGAGCTGATCGAGCACTATATTCCTGTCATTCCAGATGGTCTTGAGTTTGACGAGTGCTGCTGCGGCCTGGGCGATCCTGGCGAGAATTTTAGGTTTAGATCCTTCATCTGCAATGATTGCTCCCATATATTTGAACCTGTTGACGCAATCTAGTTTCTCGCCGTTGACCCTGGTGTCAGTGCTGAAGCCATTGGTGTTGTTGGTCATCAGTTTGATCTTTTCTGCATTGATCTGCATGCCGAAGGCTGTAGAAGTCTTGTCAAGGCGCTCCACAAAGTCAGCTAGCTATCTCCTCTCCCCTTCTTGCCAGGCCGTCTATGGACGGACGGACGGACGGACGGACGGACGGACGGACGGACGGACGGACGGACGGACGGACGGACGGACGGACGGACGGACGGACGGACGGACGGACGGACGGACGGACGGACGGACGGACGGACGGACGGACGGACGGACGGACGGACGGACGGACGGACGGACGGACGGACGGACGGACGGACGGACGGACGGACGGACGGACGGACGGACGGACGGACGGACGGACGGACGGACGGACGGACGGACGGACGGACGGACGGACGGACGGACGGACGGACGGACGGACGGACGGACGGACGGACGGACGGACGGACGGACGGACGGACGGACGGACGGACGGACGGACGGACGTCGTGTTACGTTTAGACTGCACTTGCTTTGACTAGCTCCTCTCAATGCAAATTTTCGATTTTTCCGATTTACTTCGTCAGTAGACGTCTCTGCACGAAAACAAGAATATGGTGCCATATTATATATATATATATATATATATATATATATATATATATATATATATATATATATATATATATATATATATATATATATATGTGTGTGTGTGTGTGTGTGTGTGTGTGTGCGTGCGTGCTTGCGCGCGTGCGCGCGAGCGCGCGCGAGTGTGTGTCTGTATGCATGTATAAAAGGTCCGAATTTATGGAGCTATATATGTATGTAAGCACTATGTTTGTATGTATGCCTGTAATAGGCCCTGTATATCTGTATGTCGGCCATGAGTTTCCACCAGTCATGCTCCAGTTTGTGTCACGCGACAAGTTATGTTACACGACCGTAAATTAGTCTCTCACGAAACCTTTTTTGAGTTTGAGAAACACTCAAAAAGGATTTCGTAAGAGATAACTGTATTTCAATATAGTGTCCCTGTTGTGTCTACACTTTCTCAAAACACATAAAAATGATAGTATAAGTCTGTATGCACATTCAGACAACACATTCCGTAAAACGTTCCGCGTGACACTTTCATTTGTCCAGTTACATTACGTTATGCACAACACAAAATACAACATTGTTCACTCGTAGGCGGCGACTTACCAGGGAGGCACTGCAAATGGTGGAAGTCGCCCGTGCAAGTGAAGCACACCAATCCAGTCTCGCACCTCATGGTGTCGGGGTTACAAGCACCATTTTCTTTCACGTCCATTTTGACTAAAACACCAAAATGTAACTTTGATTGACGTGACAACTTTGATGGAAGAAGGGGAAACAATTCTACAATACAAAACAAGGTCTTCACATTTTAAAGGGCTTTACGACCCCACCACTAGCTGTATCACATTACTGTATTCATCATTACATGATTTCCTATAATTTTCATGGTTTTAACACATCATTTTGGTGAAACATAGGTATGGATATTTCCTTTTACATTTACACTGATACTAATTTATAAAATGTATGTACAGATTCTATGAGCATACCAAGTCAACTAAAATGTTGATAAGAATATTTCACACATAAATATGTACTAATAAGGGTTAACATATTCTGATAACATAACCCAAACAAAGAACACAATAGTACGGTAAACATTATCATCGTCACGCTCTGAATGAGCAGATCGAACGATAACCAATATGCACTAACACAATCCCCAAACCAGTGGCATAAAATAAAAAACGTTGCATGTGATGTAATCCTGACGTAAATTGAATGGTGTGGATTAGATAAGTGAACATATAGAACGTGACGTAGTAAACAGGATTCCTTTCTCATAATGTGTAGATAGCATACAATAACCCATCTCACCGCTGTTGTTGACGCAGCCGGTGAATGTGTAACCGAAGACCTGCGTGCGCGTGTATGGTTCGCATGGTTCGTCGTAAAACCCTGAAATTCACACATGTGTCAGTATTCTTGTACCATAACACCTCATCGTTATTGTTTTATTGTCTGTATTGACCTATCCAACACTCGCGTCATCTGATACCGGAAACAAGGGCAGTACGTGGCACTAGTGAGCAAAGCAACAGCGAGGTTAACACTTTGTTCCTGGTTGTAAAATGTTTATCATATGGCATACTTACAATTCCCGCAAGTTTTAAACAATTCCCTTCAATATCACAATCAAATAATTATTCCTAGCAAGGATATCGATGACTCAGCGCAATCATGGACCACATTTTAATACAAATATCTAATTCAAGTCGGCGTCAAATGTAGTAGTAATGATTTGATCAATTTTCGCAGCATTTTAATAAACAAGAAAGAAAGGTGAATTCCAAGGAAACTTTGCGAGATATTAGTGTACCCTTATAACTATGGCATTTTTGTATTAGTATTTAGTGAAGTATTTACAGAAACTATTACACTTCTCAAACAGTATCACTGGGACTAAAATAAAGTAAATAATTGCATTATTTAATTACTGTCCTAGCATCGTTCTCTGTTCACTTGATGCTTAAACACCCACCCATCCATCCCCATCCCCCCCCCCACACACGCACACACATACACACACACACACACACATATATATACACAAACAAACACACGCACGCACACACACATACACACACACGCACACACACGCACACACGCACACACGCACACACACACACGCACAAACACACATACACGCACACACGCACACACACGCACACACACGCACAAACACGCACACGCGCACACATACACACACACACACACATACACACACACACAAACACAAACACACACGCACACACAAACACACACACGCACACACGCACACACGCACACACGCACACACGCACACACGCACACACGCACACACGCACACACACACACACACACACACATACACTCACACACGCACGCGCGCGCACGCACACACAAATAAACACCAATATGTACACGCACATTGTACACATATTTACGTACGACCACAAAACAGGTTGTCTTTGGATGGCTGTGCGTTGTCCGAACACTGGCATTCATTGTTTTCACACTTCCCAGTACATATGTCAGTAGAACTGTTGCAGGATTCGCCGATTTT
>OZ024862.1:33023690-33058690 GCA_964017155.1 Oasisia sp. SBJ-2009 | reverse complement strand
GCACGCGCACGCGCACGCGCACGCACACGCACACGCACACGCACACGCACACGCACACGCACACGCACACGCACACGCACACGCACACGCACACGCACACGCACACGCACACGCACACGCACACGCACACGCACACGCACACGCACACGCACACGCACACGCACACGCACACGCACACGCACACGCACACGCACACGCACACGCACACGCACACGCACACGCACACGCACACGCACACGCACACGCACACGCACACGCACACGCACACGCACACGCACACGCACACGCACACGCACACGCACACGCACACGCACACGCACACGCACACGCACACGCACACGCACACGCACACGCACACGCACACGCACACGCACACGCACACGCACACGCACACGCACACGCACACGCACACGCACACGCACACGCACACGCACACGCACACGCACACGCACACGCACACGCACACGCACACGCACACGCACACGCACACGCACACGCACACGCACACGCACACGCACACGCAGAACATAATCACAACCAATGTGAACAACCTTGTAAAAAAACTGCTGGAAATCACTGACGTTGTAACATGCTCCACTAAGATATGTTGATCTTTTTAAACGTCGAGCATACAACATACGTTGAAGCTACATACAATGTATGTAGCTTGAAAATAAGCTACGTACAATGTTTTCAAGGGAATTGGTCCTCTTATTAAAAGAAAGAAGAAGAAGATGAAGAATATTGTTTTATTCGACCAGTATTTCAAACAATACGTCCATGTCAAACAACTCAGTACAATACAAATATAAAAATCACAGCAAACATCGTAATCATGTCATGATTACAAACTCAGATTATATAAGCCTCTCGTTTACAGAAATGTGGTATGAATCTTGATTGCAATAAAGACCGACATGGCGCCCAGCCTCAGTTACCCAGACGCCTGCGGCTGGTACCACTTTTGAAACCTTCTCTTCGCAGCCAAGTCACGCGGCCGTATACGAGAGCGAGACTACGTGGCGCCAGCGGTTAGCGATGGTAGATTTCATTCACAACACATATAGCACCAGTAGACACACGGTATGTATTCCGTTCCGCGTTGCTGATTTTCTAAGGCGTCTTTAGCGACCGGTTATCTGAACCAAGCCCAAGGTACAATGTTCAACGGGCCGGTCGATTCACATAACCGCGTAACTTTACGAACAATTAATGAATTATGCGGTCAACTGGTCGTGGCTAATAGCGATTATTCAGCGTAATTTACAGCCAGTTTCATGAGAACAATTAAGCATTCGCGTAAACAAATCGACGTAGAATTGGGTAATCCCTGTATTTATGGTGTCTATAGACACCCTTTTTTCCCTTAGCTGCCGCCTTTGCCGTTCGTATAGCAACTGACAAGCTATGCCATAGGCATGATAAATGTAAAGATATCCAGTGTAAACATTAACAATAATAAGTTGAGAGTGGGCGTGTCGGGAGAGCTTGGGGAGCATCACGTAAATATTTCAACTAAGGTATAGTTACGCCTACTAAATACATGGCGCAGCCTAAGTGCAACTGGTGTTTACCATCAGCCCGAGGTGACTGGAATGCAATATTACATGGCATCAGGCTGGTTACCACACAGAAACAGGCGGATCAGGGAAACAACCGGATCATTGAAGAACGGATAGTCTACATGCACACATACCTCTTCAGAAGACTCTGTTTTTGGATGAGTTAGTCAGTGCAAGCACTACAGATATGAAGTCGGTGTACCCGGTGTAGTAGTGCGCAGAGGTCACACTTTTAACTTTCACACGTGTGGCACGTCGACGCAGGCACAGAGATTAACCGATATGTGAGTAGTGTGTTTACTCCCATATGCGTGTTGATATTAATCAGGGTCAAAGTGACCGACGCTAGAACCTTACGAGGTGTGTCATGTTAGAGGTTTGGAGTTAGAATCCAGCCGCGCGAAACATGGACAATATTAACCTGTGTCATTAGGGAGAGACATTGACATTAGCGTGGGTTTTGAACGCATGTTTAAAAATTGTATAATAAACTGTTGACAAACAGACCCCAGTGTAAATAGGAACACAGTTGGAACTATCCAAGAGAGGGGAACGGTCCAAGGAAGTCACAGACATCCTCGCAAGCTACGGTTCGTTGCGCTGCGCTGCCATATACCCCTCTGGCGGTTTCAACAAACCGTGGAAGCGAACGGAGTCGAACTATAAAATGACAGCAGTTGACTTCGCCAGTCGCAACTCGGTCAGCCGTGGGAACAGGCCAAATACCCGCCGCATTTGAAGACGGATATACGACTGGTATGAATCCTAATATATTGACCTGTTTATATCCTAAACATTGCATGTAACACGAGCAGTGTGTGGCTGAAATCATCCAAAATTATATCACATGACCGGAGGTCGACCACACTTCTGGTGAGCGATTTAATTGGCTGAGGTTAAAAGAGGAGTCTTTCAAAGCGATGTGTCAAGGGTAGGGGTATCGTAGGCTGGTACTGACACAATCAGACGCAGCGACCATGGCGAGCGAGGATGGTCTCAAATGTTGGGACGTTAACTGAAACGAGATCCTTACCAATCGCAGCATTGGGCTGTGCTTGTATTGTACGAGTGACCGATGTCGCAGTCACTCTCGCGGTCGTCGACCGATCCCCATGAGTAGTGTGTCCGTTTCGTAATTCTTGATAACACGATAGGTTATAGCGACATGTGCCACCGTTCCCGCGACATTATCTGATGCATAATGTGCGTGGTCACGCCTCGGCAGGCAAACGTATGCCGTTCGAACGGACACGCGTGGCTGCGTTTGGATTTGTGTTCTTGCTGGTTGACGTATAAATAAATAATAATAAAATACGATATTTATATAGCGCCATAGTCACATGGTGCTCTGTGGTGCTTTACAGTACACTAAAAATAAAAAATAAATCATAATATATTAGTATCCTATTCGACATACCGAATGTACGTAAACCTATGAATTAATCAAATACAGTTATGACATTTGACGGCTTCGAGCAATGACATTAGGTAAGTTTCACTAGATTATCTTCTCGGTGAAATCATGCCTTTTGAATGCTATCGTAGAGCGCCATGGCTCAGGGGTAGCGCTTCGGACTCTCGACTACGAGAACCCGGGTTCGAATCCTGGCTGCGGTGTTAAAAACTTGGGCAAGTGTTTTCACTCTACATTGCTCCAGTTCACTCAGCTGTTTAAATGAGTACCTGACAATAGACAGTGGTGGATATGTGTACGAGCAGTCTTCGCGCATTAATTACAGCATATGGCTGGATGCTTCCCAGAGAAGCCGAGATGGTGTCTGAGTGAACAGGTCTGTCAGGGAAGTAAAGTGTAAAGCGCATTGAAAGGTCCTGAGGACTGGATACTGCGCTATATAAGAACTTGCCTTTCTATCCGCAAGATGGCGAAACTGGCATAATAACTTCCCAGGCTGAATTGAAATAGTTACCTCCATCGAAGAAAACGTTCTACAGTATTCCCTGTCGTGAATGACACAGATGCAAGCGGTTGAAGTGTTCCCATTTGAGGGAGTCGTGGTTGAAACCAACTAAAAAGGACACACATGTAGCCGATAATGTAAGTAAACAGGAAGTGCTTCATTAATAATGGCAAGATTACATCTCGTGTGCGACTCCCTCTGATCTGCTCTAGTGTGTGCGCTTGCGCGTGAACGCACGCACGCTCACACGCACGCACGCACGCACACACACAAACATTTGCAATTGGCCACAAGACAACGTTCCGCAAACCCTATTGTCAAAGTATTTTCAATAATTTTGAGACGACAAAGCTTCTTTACAGGAAAATATCATATTGCAAAAACACAACTAAGGATGCGAAGAAGAATATTTCACAAAGAGAGACAATCTCGAGCATATATGAGCAATATAAATGCTGATTTTCAGTGTCGTTTGAGACAAAGCAGGGATGGATGGTTCATTTGATTGAGTGTTTGGATCACCTTGACATCGGGTGAAGGTTGTTGTGGCGATGTCTCTGATGTCTCCGAGCCTAGTTTGTTATAATCAACAGCATCATTGTACTTAGATATTGTTTTAGGAGGCATTTTAGCAGTCTCTGTTTTATGTCTTACGTCATTAAACATTATGGTCTGCGCAGAGAAAACGGGACAACATTTGGCTCACGCCTAAACACTGTATGCTGAACGCCGCCCTATGATGTGTCAATCCTACCAATCGGGCCGCTTATGTGTCATTATATTATAATACACAAGACACTATAATTGTGCATATGTGAGAGCGGTTATCCTTGATTCTCTGTAACTAAGTTTTAAACTTGTTTTACATATTAAAATGTTCGCCAGATGGCAGTAGCGTAAGGACAAAGCCACCACGACGCTGGCATTGCTCGTGAACTCTGGTGCACAAGACATGCTACATGGTGGCGGGTGTGTCTCTCAATCATTAGTATACGCGTTTCTCCCCTTAAATAACTTACGACCCAAGAACAGCTGCTTGAAAGACTGGTATAACTATGATCGTACGAAGTGGAGAAAGTAATTTATTCTGATAGTGTCTTGCTATAAATTAAACTTTACATAGCCTTGGTAGATTGTTAAAGCATAATACGACGGCACTAAAATTGGCTTAAGAAATGTCCTTCCTGTTACCACGCAGGTGCATTGCCGCTGAAGTGCCTCTCATTCATACCAGAATACATTTATACCACTGGGACAAATAACTCAATTATTTAACCGAATCTTCACAACCCACACCGTTTGTAAGGTGTAAAACTTGTCACCACGCCGGAATTCTACCCGGAACATTCGTGACATAAACTGGCAGCGCTCGTGACAAAAAGGTGAGAATGACGAGAGGTTTCGTGACGTTTCGGTTGTATCGAGTAGATCGGCGCCGACTAGACATGACGTCACATCCTTATAAAGAGCGACTACGCCACGCATCGGTCGTGAGACGGTTTGTAGGAATTGTTGTAATTGTAGTGATTCGAACAATTACCTTCTTTGCCTACGATCTGTTAACGCATGAGGCCAAAGATCACGTTTGCGTTTTCTATAGGCGGCCATTATAACGTTTCCTTCATTTCCTATCAAATTTAAATAGTTCTGTTATCGAAAATGTCACAGCATATTTATCCTCCACTGGTAGACGTGCCATGGCACAGTCGTGAAATTATAATACCTCAGGGTCACACAAACCACGTTTAAACCCGACACCCCTTCGTGTCAGAATCAGGCTGTTTTCTCCTATCTCTTGATATCACCAATCTAAACGACACACGTATCAATACGCAAACACCGATTGTTATCTGCCGTAATTTTACAGTTCTGATGTCACGCTGCACAAAAACATAATTTCTAGTCACTCCGCACTACATGTGTCGTCACAGAAATTCAGACAACCTGCATAAAGCCCTTTCTGGATGAATTCACAGGTTTACGTGTATAATAGTTCATGTTTTTGATAACGAAATTAAGTTATATAAAATATCTAAACACCAAATAAAAAGTAGAAAATAAAAAACTAACAATGAAACATTTTCATTTTGTGTGTGAGACATGCATAGGTTGTATGCTTCATTATTTGTTTGGTCACCATTGTGACCAGAACAGCATACAATAGAAACCGTATATGTCAAGCCAAAGGAATGCATTTCCCCCAAACTACACCTCCGAGGCCAATTACTCGATAGATAATTATGCGAGGAAACATTAACTGATACAACCTCAATGCGTTGAGCAAAAACGTGTTCACGCCTACAACACAAACAAAATCACACGTCGTGCGTATTCGGTTCAATTCACTGACACCATATTACGTCCTTGCGATATGTGGGGTTCTGTTTTTCTAATTCCATCTTATACGTTATGACCCTAGTGCTGCACATGTAGAGTCGTAGACAGTCAGAGTCTCACCTGTCGTGTTCACTCCCTGGACAAGACGGTGTTGTCACCTGCCTTACGTGATCTGAGATGTACCGGCGATTGCTGTACCAACACTGGCAACACTTGTTTCATGAATATGAATAAAAAGGCGAAGACTGAATGCAAATTGTGGGTGGCACAAAGCCACATCCTAAACGACCACAAGTTACAACTATTACAGTTAATTGCTATGTTGAAAGACTTCAGGGATAAAAACGCTCTCGTATAATGTAGTTTGGTAATTACAGACTACACCAGAAGGATAGTAAAACAATACAAAGTATATCTTTATATTAAGTATTGAATGGTTGTTAACATTGATATCATTACTTTCTTTTAACTTAAAGAAGGCAGTATTGTAGAATGAAAAGATGCATTACAATTTAGAAAATTATAAATCTCAGTGAGGACGAAATATTACTGAAACAAACGACCGATTGACTATGTAAATGGTAGCAGTGTGAATATCTGTATAATTAGAACAGGCATATATATTATGACGTAATCTGCTTAAACAGTCTCACTGTGTGTAGCGAAGCGTAGATGAAACACATGAATCACCATGCAGCTAGTATGTATTATACAGAGTGCCACTGTCGCATTGTGTATCCTGTTTCATTGAGAAGTTATATTGAGAAGCCAACCGCAGAAATTTAAAGTCATTTAACGGTGTAGGCACCAACCGCTGCTTTGCAGAAACTCCGCCAATAACGCGGTACCGCGATATAAAAGAATAATAGCTGTTCACTTCCAGTGATTTCGCAATGTAAACCCGGCATTCGGACTGCGGGACGGACGGCATAAAAACTTGCACAACAGTGGCGGGCGGAGAGTTAGCAGCGAGAATTGGAAAAGGCCTATTTAAGTATCGCTTAGGTGTGTGAGGTCGTTTAGAGAAATGTACGCAGAGTAGTGATTATTGAGGCATGAATGTGCATTTTCATCGCCTACAATCCGTATAATTACGTGTTACTATAAACACCACTATAAACTGACACTACTTAAACATCGGTCTACTCAGACACGAAGTTGTCATTTAATTAGTTTACCACCTAGAAACAGAATAGATTCAGTGATAAAATACCACACACATTGTTGCACATCCATAATTTCACTCTAGACACAGGCTATATACGTACGTACATACATACATTCATACATATATACATATATACATACACACATATACACATACATACATACATACATACATACATACATACATACATACATACATTCATACATACATACATACATACATACATACATACATACATACATACATACATACATACATACATACGTACATACATACATAAACACATACATACACACATACACACATACACACATACACACATACACACATACATACATACATACATACATACATACATACATACATACATACATACATACATACATACATACATACATACATGCATACGTGTTCGCCTTGCTGCAACCGACCTATGAACTTCCGGTGAACTCATGCGCGCGGGAGATAGCAATCTGTCCATGCAGTGAAATGGTTGAACTCTTGCCAATATAAGCTACGATCCTCTTGGACATACATAAACAAGACCCCCAATGACGTCAATCAAACTATAGTTTACATACATATAGTTGCAGGCAATGCAAACACAATCAAAAATCTCATACACGAATTATAAATGTAATCACAGCAATTGTTGTAGCTATTCATTCACATTCAATGCGCCTGCTGTTTATCTAAGATATTACTCAGATCAAAGAAAGGTTATGATCATACACCGTATAGCATAGTGATCAAAATCACTATTGACCCGTATCATTGACCCCTCTATTCCATAAGGGTCAATTATTCATTAACTAAAGCAGGTCAGTGACGTCAGCATTAAAGTGGCCACGTAGTAGTTTATGTTTCCCTGTTGTTTTTTTACACCGAGTGTCCTCATACGATTAGTATTGACCTATTTCTTCGGTGTGACGGTACAAGTGACAAACAGCGTAGAAACAAGGTCCTCCACTTCGTCACATATGTGCCTGCTTGGCAGCCTGGCCCCAGCTTAGATTTAATTGTCTCAGTTCTTTTTCTACAGTTTTCTTACGAGTGTTCTTATATACTCGTGAATTAATAGCCCCAACTAGGCGCTCTACCATGCCTATGCAACATCCACCTAGTGGTTGTTTCAAAGCATCTGACAATTGGCTTTGTTGCCTGTGTATTCGGTAAATTATCAAAACTGTTTGAACACTAACCGTCCTGTATATTTGAAATGCCATTCCTGTTGTCTTCAGATGAATCGTACATTATTCTGCATATTCTTACCCAAGAAACTACAACTAAAGACCCTCATATTGAATACCGATATATTGAAGAGCCTAGCTGAACTGTTTAATGCGGGCCACTATAGGCTACGATCGTCTATCAATGCAAACCCTCTTGCATGTACATAAACATGACCCCTCCCCTAATGACGTCAATCAAACTGTAGTTTAGACACAGATCGTTGCCCGCAATGAAAACGCATTTAAAAGCCTCACTTACGAATTACAAATGTAATCACAGCAATTGTTGTAGCTATTCATTCACATTCAATGTGTCAGCTGTTTATCTAGGATATCACTCAGATCAATATAGGTTATGATCATACACCGTATAGTATAGTAATAATGACCAACATCACTATTGAGCAATATCATAAGGGGCAATTATTAATTAACAAAAGCAGGCCAGTGACGTCAGCATCAAAATTGTCACGTATCAGTTTATGTGTTTCCGCTGTTTTTTGGCACCGAGCGTCCACACAAGATTACTATTGACCTATTTCTTCGGTGTGACGGCACCAGTGACAAATAGAGCAGAAACAAGGTCCTCCACTTCGCCATATCTGTCCTACTTGGCAGCCTGGCCCCAGCTATAATTGTCTCAGTTCTTTTTCTACAGTTTCCTTACGGGTGTTCTTACATACTCGTGAGTTAATAACCCCGACTAGGCGCTCTACCATGCTTATTCAAAATTCATATAGTGATTGTTTCAAAACATCTGACAGTTGGCTTTGTTGCCTGTGCGTTCAGATAATTATCATGACGTTGACTTGATCTCGGTTGTTTTCAACATGACGTCGACACACCGTACTTCCTGGGTGGTTCGCCTTGAGGTCGCGCAACAATGAGAATTGGTTCACGACACAATGGAACGTGGGTCTTAGTAACGCAGAGACACGGCTAAGCACATCGCACTGGGGTCTTCAGTTAACGCAGTGCACACGTTGTGTGTCTGAGCGGGTCTGTCCGGGATGTAATTGACGGGAGGTTGATGAAGTGGATGAGGAACAGGAGCTTGGAAATAAACTGACAGTCAGATACACACCACCTACGTAGACACACACACACACACACACATACTCACACACACACACATACACACACACACACACACACACACACACACACACACACACACCACACACACACACACACACACACACACACACACTCACACACACATACACACACATAAACACACACACACACACACACACACACACACACACACACACACACACACACACACACACACACATAAACACACACACACACACTCACACACTCACACATACACATACACATACACATACACATACACACACGCACACACACAAACACGCACGCACGCACGCACACACACACAGACACACACACACACACACACACACACACACACACACACAATACACCAATGCACGCACACACTCATTGCCTCACGCACAAACACAAGCACGCACGCACCTTTGCACACGCATAAAGAACACACACAGTCACAGGTTCGCCCCGTAAGTAGTAAGTACGCGCACTACTGTATTTTGTTGACATTCGGCCAAGACATGCTTGGGTGATTTTCCACCTGCGTGATGCTGACTCGCTCGTAAATGTATAATAACGTTACCACTGCCTGTGTTGTCAGTGTTGCTACGTTTAAGTTTATATACGTCGTTAACCTGTGTGAACTTTTAAACATAGGAACACGTGACCTAGCACATCGACTGATCACTCTCCCTCTCTCTCCCTCATTCCCCCTCTCTCTATCTATCCATCCATCTATCTATCTCTATATATAGCTATATATCCAACTAGCTAGCTAGCTAGCTAGTTCTCTGTGCTGATCCGTCCATTCTGCTCTCCGTACCCTCCCTGACCTCTTGACCTCCCGACCTCCCTCGTACTCGTGCCTCCCTACATCCCTCCCTCCCACTCCCTGCTTCCCTATCGCCATCTACCCCTCCCTCTCTTCCACCACCATCCCTCCTTCCCATCTGTCTATCCCTTCCTCTCCCTCCCATTCCATTGACCGGAAACCTCTGTTTTCCGGCAGGAACTTGACCACTATAACTACGTGCGTGCGCTTGGTGTTGTTTGTGTATTGACACAGAACCGTGGACGAACTGACCTGTTGATTCCGATCTCTGGACGCCGTATCAGATTGTACATGATTGATCTTCTGGTGTGGACTTTTGATTGGTTTACGTGCACCTCCCCCCCCCCATGGACAATGAATGCCCCTATAGGCAACATGTCGGCATTAAATGGATGTTATAGAATGGAGTCATGTCGGTTAATTAACCTAGTTTGTTTTGTTTTCAGAATGGTGTATAGTCCTCCCACAAAGGACATCTACCAATCTGGAAGTTGGCCCGCAATCGACTGTTTATAAAGTCGATTAACACACACGTACGCGTTATCCAGAGACACATTAAACATATAACACACACAGGAAACTGTACAGAGAACCAGCATGCGCGTTCTATGACATTTGGTCGTACTCGTCAAAGAGTGCTATTAAACACGAGTAAACATCACACGTTGTTACTACCGCTTAAGCAATTAATCGGTCCTGTTATATATCCTGCAGCAGATACTGGACATGCAATGCCTATGTGTAAAGTGAAGATTGGTAATATGTAGACGGACAACCTGACGTGTAATATAGGCAAAACAAAGTAATGTCCTTGTCAGATTGTTCATATTCATGTCACTTTCAATACAAATATAAATCACGAGAATCGTTCTTCAGTTCAGCGTGTATGGAATGTAAAGAGGGTGACAGTTGTTTTCCACAAAGTGCTACAGTTTATGCTTTTCACTAATATGCCTATCAGGTGCATGTTGATTCATTGGCCAAATTCGTGTTTTATCGATTGGGTGGGTACGTTAATTGTCTGTACCATCTAGCCCCTTTGTTTCTCGCGGTCTGTATGCCATTGCGCAACGCATTCGTGGGTGGCACATTTACCGGTATTTAACAAAGATGTTTGACATTGATTATAACGCACGATGTATTGCGCAAACACAAATTAAAGATCCTACAGTGAGACACAAATCGCTGCGTCATTTCGTCACGCGTGGCCGAACAACGCCCTCAGCGCTATGCAGTGCTGGCCTGTCTAGTGTCTACGGCTAGACAGGTCAGTAAGCATTTAGTCCGTGGGTTACGGGGCCGTAAACAAGGCCATGATTATAAGTTCATGATAGAGTACCAGCAGTATTATTGCTATTACAAATTAATACCGATAGTACTCCGTGACCTGTCCATTCATAGGGTTTATAGTGAAACATAGTAGATATACTCACGTTTGTGTGTGTGTGTGTGTGTGTGTGTGTGTGTGTGTGTGTGTGTGTGTGTGTGTGTGTGTGTGTGTGTGTGTGTGTGTGTGTGTGTGTGTGTGTGTGTGTGTGTGTGTGTGAGTGTTTGCGCGCGTAAACGTAATTTACAAATACAAAAAAAAACACCTCTTTAGTCTGAATCACCCATACTCAACTCAAAGATTTACGTTTGACTTTCAAAATGATCAAAATCACATCACGACAGCGCATTGCATTGGTTTGTGCGCTTTCTGGGTCAAATGTAAATACCTTGTTTATTTATGCGTCCACCAGGGATTGATTCATTGGGGACACATACACCCTTACATCAGTGGCTGAAGCTTGGCCCTGTCAGCGAAGTATATATATATATATATATATATATATATATATATATATATATATATATATATATATACATCACATCACGCTAAGGCCTTTCACCAAGATCCGGATTGGTCACGATATCTATTCGTACAATGGCGTTTCATTTTAGTCAATGTACATTGTGGTCGGACCACAAGTACCTTGGTCTCGCTTGAGTTGCTACTAGGACGTCCGTGTCTCTTTCCTCGTTTATTATTGGTTTATTTGTATTTGTTAGACCTTTAAAATGATACGGATTTCCGAAATGTACGATTCGTGTCAAAGATAGTAGTAAGTTGACGTCAATCTATAATACGTTGTACTCTGAAACCAGTATATGCTCTATTGATATGTCTCATACTGTCTCCAAAACATTTATCTATGTATGCGTGATTTTTTCAAAATATTGTTTTATTAGCCTTGCTATTTGAATTGAGGTTAACTTATGAACATGTTTGTGTTATTTGTTTGTTCACTGGGACATTTCATTCAGTCCTATTACGTCTATCAGCGTTAGTTTCTAAATTACATTATCCTAATTCACTTGGCTTTCTGAAGCCTAACGTACCATTTGGTACATGTTGCTAACTTAAAACAGGTCACTGAGATCAGAAAGTTAATTGGTCAGTTCTAGAAACACACATCGCAAAGACACTATTTGACGCGAACACTGTTTTATACATTGCTACATGTACATGGTATTTATAAATTGATGTTCCACCGATGAGGTGAATAGGAACAACCGGATTTCCTTGTTGTGGAAAGCACTACTACCGCGACAGGTACAATCATTATAACACACATAATAATACACGCTTGTAACACGATTTAATGTTAATAAAGAAGACATTCTGTGTTACATCACTTCCAACACTATCGTCATCGTCATCATCATCCACATCACCATCATCATCGTGATCATCGCTATGTGCCATTACGTTGCGGGCGTAGACGGTTAAGACGCTTTATTTTGCGGAATCTTAAGTTAGTTAATTTTTGTATCTCCCTCTTTCCCTTCAATTTTTCAATCACTCAGAATATGCTATCGTTAGTTCAACATCACATTAATGACAATTAACTAAATTAAAATCGAAGGAATTCACAATAGTAGACTTGGATTAATCAATTACAAGTAAACTGATATTTGTTATCCGCACCTAGTATGACTAACCGCGCATAACAGCAATACCTGCATGTAACAGAAGCCCATTTTTTAAATGATTGAGGGCAGTGAAAACAATTTAAAGAATGCCAATACGTTTGTGATGCAAATACGCCTGGACATCACGACGGTACAGTATTTCCGGAAGCGTAACTGCGCAATTCACATTAGTTGTTATTCATGAATCTCTCACGAACATTGTCGAGATTAATTTGCACACGAAGAATTGGGGAAAAGTAACCAGATATGCCGCCAATGACAACGGGTGTGTGGTTTCGGTGAAGTAAACACCACCGACGAAGTGGAAGCTGTTTTTTGACTGGATGTCATGTTTGACGCCGTCAAGGCATTCCTTCTTACGTGATCTGTGTCGTACTGTGTGTGTTGCGTCGAACAATATCGAAACACAAATGTCGTCGATGAATGCAACACAACAAAGACACAAAGTACAAACTAAAACATCTAATGCTTACGTAAACATGACATTTACATTTGTTAATAACTCGAGCTCCTTGAGAGACTGACCATGCAGTTGATCATTGTTTGGTAAATATCGGCGTTCCGGGTCGTTTTATTAAAGAGCCGTTTATGTGCCAGTTCAAACCCTGAACCACGTTATGACGTCGACGCTGCTTCGTTATCGCCCCAGCTGTGTACGACATGTCGGCTGATGGACACGAACCGTCAGTGGAGCTATATTGCACTTTGGACTAAACCCAAATAAAGGAATTCTTCTTGAGCCACAACCCTGATATATAGCGGTCAGCTTACAAGTAGAATAACATCAGTTAAATTCTATTCTTAGAGCGCACTGGAAGAAAACAAACAGATGTAACTTGAAAACTATTCGTGTGATAGATGTGGTGTAGACAGTCTGAGTTATGTCCGCGGTTTCCTGTCGTGATATTAGTGTACACATGAGAAACTTGAAACTGTGTGTCCACCGGGGGCGGCTATTTCCTGAAAGATCTCTTTCAATAGGCATAACTTGCAACTTTTGGAAAAATTACATATAACCACACCCACATATAACACACACACACACACACACACACACACACACACACACACACACACACACACACACACACACACACACACACACACACACACACACACACACACACACACACACACACACACACACACACACACACCCACACACACAAACACAAACACACACACACACACACACACAGTCACACACACACACACACACACACACACACACACACACACACACACACACACACACACACAGGCGCGCGCGCACAAGCACCTCGATTTGCGACGTGGTCGATTATAAAGATTACGAAAAAAATAAAACGATAAAGGAATCATAGCCTGAATAATTCCAGAACTAGCATATGCAAATATTAAACTGTAATGTTTCCATCGGAGTCACTAAACTGTGGAATAATATAATAAGTCATAACTACTGCGACTAGCATTAATTCATAAAAAAATAAATAGTGGAATACAGAAAATTAGCTACACGACTACAAAGCTGCCTTGCAAAGAAAGCATCGAGCATTCTCAGACAATTCTATGGATTTGACAACCGATGCCAACGCCTAAAGTCAGGAACACCCTAAGCAATTCTACGTCAGCGTATGTGCGTCGTGGTTATCTCATTTTGGGTTTATATAACTTATATAATGCAGTAATCAGCTATTACATCTCTGACGTACAGTCGCATGCGACACAACAAATATGACCTCCTCTTGGTTATCAATTATCACATCGTATTGATGTCATGCACCATTTACTAAGATAAACACCTGATTCATATATTCGAAAATATTGCTTAGGCGCATTTGAAACGTCTCAATTGAAAACCCCCCGTTGTGTACGGTTTGCTACCTGTATACACGGGTGAAGAGTAACGGGGACTCTGTGAACGGTCGCTACGGAACTCGCATTCTAATGGACTTGTCAGTTAACAGCAAGGGTGTGGGAAGGACCTGTGCAAGTCAACCGAATCGGTTCTATCAGCACTATCGGGTTACGCAAACAATGACACTCGTAGTGTCCGGTTCGGTCCACACAAAGGACTCCGCGTGGTTAGCAAGTGTAGCGTTATTCACTTCCGATCTGTCTGCTTCTATTGACTGTGCCGCCGCCGCGGCTGCAGATAACGCGCAACTACGTCCTTGAATGGGTCGACCAGTGACGCGATAAAACAGCCAATTACACACGTGGGTCTCTATCCGGGTCAGAAGGCGTGTTGTACAGAGCATATAAACGATGGCTGTACCGAAGCTCTTCAGAACAACCGTGACAAGGCGACAAGAGAGTTTAACGATTCTTTAAAAACGGTAACAAGAAAGTCGACTGCTCTGTACAAGTGAATACAAATCTACTGCAATGAACATCTACTGCTGCATTTTCGTCACCTTCGTTTTTCTGTGGACAACAACACAAGTAAGTTTGGTTGTGTTTTATTAGTTGGATTCAGCTGCATTAATTGGAAATACACCATTGACGCAAACATAATAGTTAGCCACGAATGTACCAAGCCCAGAGGAGGAAGTATTTAACGACCGACTTATTAAGGGAGAATACGTGTATTTTTGCCAAGTGCTTGTATATTTATAAATACCAATTCAGCCACGTGTTTGACATAAACTCTGACATTATTGTCACAAGCTAGACGTGTTGGTATTACTTCATACATTGCGTTGGACACAGCACCCAGCATGAGTCTAACGAACGTCAGAATTATGTGCCAATATCTTAATAGGATCATTTCGAATATAACATTTTGCATAACCTTTCGAGGCAGCGTGCTCGGACGTAGTCTATGTCACACGTGAAATTATAACAGTCATTTACGAAGTCAGGTTATAGTTACATGCATCAGACGACGTGTCACCAATTTGTAATTTGGACATGTCATTGCCTATTATCATTACGTCAACAACTTCGTTATATGTACGTGTAAAGGATATCTTGTTCTTATGAAAAGCCACGCTTGACCCCTCGTGTGTGCGTGTATGTGTTTGTGTTGCAGTAATGCCCACTAACAAAAGACGCAATCACAAGGGTGTTCACGAGTGCAGAAACATTATTGTTATTTACGTCAGACGCACAGTGACACCCATGGTCGCATAAAATGACGCCCTCAAAGCGAGTGATCCGTTTAGTGCGTTGACTCTACAACTAGGAGCACGTTTCACTTGTCTTCTTATCCCTATTTTACACAGCCATTGACTTTCACAACAAAGCCCGATTTTGGTCGCCACATTGTCTGTGTGTCCGTCACTAAAATTATTTCAGCGATATGTACGGGACGTGTACAAAAACGTCATAGAGAAATGCCTTATTTCAGGCGCGAAGTGTTGGGTCGAAGCTTTGGCAGCCCGAGAATGGAACTCGAGAGCAATGGATGCGATGTCGCGGCGTGTCGTGTGAACAGTGGCAGCGAGCTGAACGTAAACTGGCCATGTTGAAAACGCTAGCATTGGACGACCGTAAAGCCGCTGATTATCCGGTAAGATATTTAATGTTATATCTACGTTATAACAGACAGGTTTTGTTGCGTAGCCACGGTTATTAGGAAGCGTCTTATTGTTCATGGCAACAACTGATTTTCCATGTCCCTGCAGCAGTATAATCGAGGAAGAGTATTGCTATTATACCACCATGGAACTCTGATACATGATGTCGATACACTACAGGATTAATATTTAATACACACTGTGTGTACACTGAACCAACCAGCTACGTCTCACCACCAATACAATATACATTATAATAAAACGATTATTTGACTCTTCAGAAAAATAAACGCTGTGAGTAATTAACGAAAGTCACCGTACTCGTAAAAGTCACTGTCATTTTCACCTTCTTGTTCTCACAGCATATGGCGGCCGAGAGCGTGCCTAAAGAAGACGACAAAACACCAGATTTATTGGGCGGCTGCATCCTTCTGACGGAGAAACAGATCGACGAGCTCCTTGAAGACGTGCGCAACGCGGTGCACGGACGAAAGAAACGAGCGACAGCAACCACCAACTTCATGAAGTGGAATGTCATGCCGATACCGTGGAAGTTTGACGGCAAACACTGTAAGCATAAATATTGTGGTGTTACGAATACAAAATAGATAACGTAGACCCAACACAAATTGTTGTTGCAATATTTGCTCACGTCTACTGTGATAGTCTTTATATAGTTGTACAGCATACATCGTACCTAAGCTGTCGTCTACTAATTATTATATTGCACTCGGTTGAGAGAAACACAATGAATCTTTCTAGTGCCGTAGCAGCGTGACTCATACACACCATGTTGCTATTATGAATCGCCTGTCAATTACGCAGGTAACAGATCGTGGCTTGAAGCGATATAACTATAGAATAATGATGTTTCCGTCTTGCGTTTGTGGTTATATTTGGCAATGTCACGTGTCTTCATTGTGATCACGTTTCACGCACTTTTCATGCATGTTCTTGTGGAACAATTAATAACAACAACAACACACACACACACTCTTACACAGCAGTGAACCAGAAAAATTACCGTATTTTCATTTTAGTTTGTCGTTGCGTTCTTTCCAGAAGCCATCATGTTGTATGAAAACGTTTGCTTTTTATCGTTTTATTAAATGAAATGTCTAAGAATATCTGTAATCGCAATATTCAAATAGAGAATAAAATAATGACTGTCGGTAGACAGTAGGAAACCCATAAACAAAGAACACATTTCGAAGAGTTCATCTCGTATTCATCTCTCGGTGCAAAACGTGACTCACTGCACCCGAGGCACGGTGCGGCCATTAGATCAACTTTGTGGCTGTAGACGTCGTACTGTGACATGTTTACATCTTTTTGACGCTTCTCTTGCTCAGCCGAATCGCAGAAAGAAAAGATCCGCGGCGCTTTCCAGCACTGGAGTGACCAGACATGTATCCGCTTCCGGGAAGTCGGAACCCACGAGAGAGTGACGACGAACCATATCCTCGTGTCAGCGGACCGCGGGTAGGTGTTTGTTGGAGTTGGCGTACATAGGTCAGTCAGACTGCCCGCCGTGTTATCGACCCTGATTTCTTTACATCGTGTTGATTCGACCCGCTTAGATAGACATCATTATATGTTACAATTTTCATGCCCTGCCATATGCAAAATAAATTTACTGAATAATGGATGACAATTAAGACAAGTTTACCATTATGATAGTCTACGTTTTCCCTGTGACTTAAAACACTGTTTGTGCTTATATCGAGTGATAGTCTACGATGTCCCTGTGACTTAAAACACTGTTTGTACTTATATTGAGTGATGAATAAAAGTCCAGTAATTCGAGCTATGATTGAGAGAAATGACCACTGCAGTGGCGATAAAAGATAAGATATACGTTTGTTGTCAAGATTACATTATTTCATTGCGACGTGTAGCGCCATACGGGTATAACGTCGTAATGCCAATCGTGCACTCTGTTGACATCCTGAACCTGAGTGGTGCATTTCACCCTAAAATGTGCAGTTAACTCAGTTAAATAGGTAACTATCTGATAATATGCAATGTTTTAGTTGTGTCTACAAGACGGCCTTAATTACTTAGAAGTGTTTCCGAGCAGTAGCTGCATCGGGGCTGAACGCTTCAGAGATATTGCGAATGAAATCTATAATAGTGTATCTCAAGCATCGGTTGATAGCATGTCCAAGCATGTATTTCGCATCAGCTACGCCTTCTGATATTTGATTTTGATATTTCACAGATGTTACTCACACGTGGGCATGGTTGACTTGAAACCTCAGAGTATTAATCTGCAAGCCGGGTGTATCAGAAGCGTAAGTATATCGGGACTGTTGACCTACGTTTATATATACGGATAATTTGAAACGTATCAAGCAATTGTATGCTATGCCATGTTGACATCACCAGTTGATGTATGCATCGTAATCACAACGGATGAAATAGTCTGTATGTCTACCTACGTGTTACGGTTTAGCGATGTTGATAGTTTTCAGCAAATAGCTTACATATAAGAACACAGCAATAACAAACGAAGAGTTACTATAAATAGAATCGATATTGTAATGTGTACACACGATGAACACATTACCTACATTGCTTTCACTGAAAAGGGTATGTTGATGTAAATAACCGACTATAAAGTGCGTGATATTCAAAGCTAAAATTACACTTTAAATTCTCACCAATCAATTATCATTGGCATCTGGCGTAACATATTTTGTGTATACATTTTTATCAAACGCTGAACCGACAAAAACGGTTGCCCTTCTGGCCGAGGTGACATGAGTACATGTGTGACGTCATGTTGTACAGTTCGGGACTCCGGTGCACGAGATTGGACACAGCCTTGGCTTGTGGCACGAACAGCAGCGCTGGGACAGAGACGACACAGTGCACGTGTTGGAGGAGAACCTTGGCTACTACAGTGGTCAGTTCCTCAAGCTGCACAACTCAGACCTCAGTGTGCCCTATGACGTCGGCTCCGTCATGCACTACGGACCGAGGGTAAGAACAACTAAAAATAATCTTAGTCGTAGTCGTAGTTTTCGTCGTTGTAGTTGTGGTTGTCGTCGGCATCTTCGTCGTCGTCGTCGTCGTCGGCGTCGTCACTGTCATCGCAATAGTGACCATCATCACCACTACCATCATCATCATTATCATGAACACATGCACAAACGGACATATACGAACAACCAATAAGCAAACATATTCACACATACACGCACAACCACAAACACAAACAAACTCAACGGCAATAACTAATTTGTCCATTTTAAAACAGGCTGGCACAACTAACGGCAAGAACACGATGGAGACTATCAATCCCCTGTATCAGCACAACATGGGTCAACGAACTGGCCTCTCATTTCTGGACGCAAAGTCCATCAACTTGGCCTACTGCAGCGGTAAGTCTACTGCCCCGGTACAGCTACGTACATATCACCCGTATAGCCCGCGTGATTGGTGATTCCAACTCCACTGCTGCTACGTACAGATCACCCCTAAAGCCCGTAACATTGGTGATTCCAACTCCACTGCTGCTACGTACAGATCACCCCTAAAGCCCGTGTCATTGGTGATTCCAACTCCACTGCTGCTACGCACAGATCACCCCTAAAGCCCGTGTCATTGGTGATTCCAACTCCACTCGAGCGGCTCTGACGTCGACGTACTTCCCGTAGTAGCAACGCTCGAAGTTCGCTCTCGCATTTTGTATTTGAATAAACCAGTGCTGTAATAAAGTAAAACTAATCACATGCAACACAAAACAAGTTAGTAAAGTTAAGACAAGTTAAGTAAAACCCACAAATATTTATTTGAAGTAAACACTTCTAATTTTAGGTTTTGGTCAACTAAACCAAAATCAATTGTTAAACATGTTATCAACACATTCGGTTTAATAAGTTGATATGTTTTTATTAATTCTTAGCACGGATTCTCAATCATGATCGGTAAAATGTAAGAACTCTATAACTTAGCGTAGACGTTCCTCTATACACTGTCCGTTTCTGCTACAGCTTCCTGTCCCAACCGCCTTCCTCGGCCGTGTGAACGCGACGGCTACCAGGACCCGAATCACTGCGACAGATGCAGATGTCCCGACGGATTCAGTGGAACCTATTGTCACGATGTGGCACCGCCTGTTAACGGTAAATACCCTACTGTCATCACTGGTTACGCCTTAGGTGACCTCTGTCCTAAATCCTGTGTATCGTGGAAGAGTGAAACGATGAGTCTGAAATAGTCCCGTTGACTGGCGATCTTTTCTTCGTCAACGTCGTACCTACCTTACGGCCTGGCTAATCAACATCTCCCTGGAGTATTCGACCGTCTGTTGACAAAATGAATACTGCTTGTTGATTACCAAATTGACCAGTCATATAGTGTTGATGCGCCTCTGAACGTAGTTTCCAAGAGATCTTATGCATCTGTTTTCGTCGTTACAGCCAACTGCGGTGGCACCATTCAAGCGACCTCCACGCCCCAGTACATCCAGTCTCCCGGATACGACACAGACAAACATTACGGCAACAGACAACAGTGCAATTGGTTGATTAAGGTGAGCTAATCGCGACAGGTCCGGTGAATAGCACTGATATATTCAAAACATGTCATTAGACGTGGAGTGCGTTGTTATTAGGTTATCGTATCTTAATTGAGAGTATCCAAGTTTTGCTTTTCCTTCTCCCGATTCTAATATTTCAAGTATCCCTAGAAATGCTGACACCTAACATGAGAGATGAACCCATCCACTAATACTGCACCTTTCATCTCTTCCAGGCCCCGGCCAACCACCGTGTGGTGCTCAGCTTCGAGGACAAGTTTGGCCTGTACTGTTACAACGACGGACAGTGTCACCACTGGGTGGAGGTGCGGACGGGCACCAACATCGGCAGACAGGGACCCAGGTTCTGCTGCTACCGTAAGCCTACGAGTGTACTGCGGAGCGAGACGGAGGAGATGTCCGTTGTCTTCAGGACTAATTGGACTGTCCCGTGGAACACGGCCAAGAGGGGCTTCAAGGCTTCCTTTTACGCAGGTAATTCACATTCAGACACTCATACATAAACACACGCACACACTCACCCACGCACACACGCACGCACGCACGCACGCACGCACGCACGCACGCACACACACACACACACACACACACACACACACACACACACACACACACACACTGCATTTACAATCAAAGAAACACCACATCATCAACCGTAATAGATGCAACATCTATATGTATATAATCACATGCAGTGGTATGATGTCATTGGTGACAGTGTCAAGTTGATGTTTGACAAGACATCAATAGCAGTCGCAAAACGTGACGCTGCAGCAGTTGCTGATGTATAAACAACGTCATTGCAAACAAAATAGGGTAATAGTGGCACAGGCACAGTTATACATTGCTGAAGCTTATTAAGGAAAATATTTATCTGATTCACCAAATTCATGCATTGGTTTTTTAATAACAAATTATCTGTAAGATACTGCCAAATAAACGAAAACATTAATAGTACTATGGAAGCATAGCGAACTCGAAGCCACATTCTACCACGTTGTGCTTAACACAAGCGTTACTGTACAGAGCGTATGGATGGACCGACCAAAGTTCCGACCAAGAAGCCGACGACACGCCCGACAACAACAACTACCTCAACGACAACGACGACGACAACAACAACTACTACTACACCGCCACCGACAACAACAACAAGACCATCACGTAAGTGGTCACAGAGCAAGGCATTACCAAACTTTCAAAAAATACTGCGATTTTATATTTATCTTTTTATTAAACGTATTTTGCCTATTTAAATAATCTGATCCTCAAAAATATTGACTGTTTTAAGATTGTCTAGCCGTATTGCCTTAATTCACCACAACGTTTTGGGTCCGATGAATTTTGTGCATAAGAAGTTGCCGTCTTAATAATAATAGTAGTAGTAGTAGTAGTAGTAGTAGTAGTAGTAGTAGTAGTAGTAGTAGTCGTAGTCGTAGTCGTAGTCGTAGTCGTAGTCGTAGTCGTAGTCGTAGTCGTAGTCGTAGTCGTAGGTAGTAGGTAGTAGGTAGTAGGTAGTAGGTAGTAGGTAGTAGTAGTAATGTTGGCGGTGGTGATAATGATGATGACGATGATGATGACGATGATGTCGATCTTTCCAGTGGGTAGCAGCGCGTCCATCTGGCGGTGTTCGTTCGAAGACAACAGCGGTAGGAAGACGCTGTGCGGAATGCAGCAAATGACAAACGACAACTTTGACTGGACTGTCCAAAGTGGTCGGACGCCTTCTGATGAAACGGGTCCACGTTCAGCCATCTCGGACAGTCAGCCGAACTACATCTACATCGAGGCGAGCAATCCACGCCGATACCAGGACAAAGCCATGTGAGTGAACAGTCGCACGTCCTACACCGGAAGTACCGGAATTGTATATAAAACAATGTCGCCATAATTGGAACTGGGTTTTCGTAGGTCAGTTTACATGCGTAGCGGCACCGAACAAGTTGTCTTAAAGTAAATTGAATAGATTACATGAGTATAGCAGAGTACAATTTTGTGTAACGTGTAGCGCAACAATTTAAGTTGATTTAATTCGATTGATAGTGCACAGTAAGATTATATGAGTGTCGTTGTCTTTCCGTTTGTGACGGTGTTGTCTCTCGTTGTAGTATCACGATACCTCAATTACACAGCACTGGACCTCACTGCGTCACGTTCAACTATCACATGTACGGCTTCCACATCAACGAGCTTCGGTTGGCAAAAATGAACTCTTGGAAAGAACTAACGACAATATGGCAACAACACAATGACCATGGCGATAAATGGCTCTCTGCCAAAGTGGACGTCACCATGGACAATGCTCACAAGGTAGGTTGTTCGTCTATGTTATCTACCTAGATGTTAGAGTCAGAGTGTGTTGCTGTTCGTAAGAGCCACAGCGTGTTGCTGTTCGTCCTCCTGTTAGATGTAAGAGTCACAGGGTGTTGCTGTTCGTCCTCCTGTTAGATGTAAGAGTCACAGGGTGTTGCTGTTCGTCCTCCTGTTAGATGTAAGTCACATTGTGTTGCTGTGCAGGTCTGGTGATGACGCCTTGATTATTTACTCTCCCCTACACTGCTTCCCATTTAGTCGTGTACCCATGGGTTGTGATCTTATTATCATTGTTAGTCGTTGTTAATGTTTGCTAGTTTGTGTTGTTGCGCTGTTAGTGCGGCTTCTGCTAGGAACACACGCAGTGGTACAATTACAAATAGTGTCTCAGATAGCCAAGTCATACTTTGTTTAATGCACTCAGTGGCCCAGGGACTGTAAATGCAAAATACCTTTATATAATATGCATCGTTTACAATTTGTTCAGATTCTTACTTTTATTTATTTTTTATTTATAGCTTCAAGCTTTTATAATTATTTTTCATTGATGATATAATCTAATAAAAATGCCTTGACCGGTTCTTGAGCATACTTATTCCCCGATATTGCACACATTTTCCAGAAGTAATAATGCGATTATACGTTTTTCAGCTGGCGTTCGTTGGTGTGGTCGGCCACGAATACTCAGGGGACATTGCACTCGATAACATTGAGGTAAAGAAAGGACGTTGTTAGTTCATCGAACGCTTCTACTTGCAAAAAAACGAGAGGCCGAAGAAGAAAACGTCACTGGGCATGAACTTTGATCTCATATACCTGGCAGCGACGCTTGCGCGGTGGATAATGGTGCACGGCGGGCAATAACTCCATTTCCGGTTCGTCACCTGAAGCATGCGCAAAGGGACAGTCAGTTACGTTCGCACAGTCGAAACAATCTCTCAGCATTGTGCTGCTTTGGTCGTTGCCACACACCGCAGGGAATGACATCGCTACAGTGGTGCCACCTAGCGAATGTAACTAAAACACCATCACGTGACACAAAGATGGCTACCACATATGGTTTGTGTGATATGTAATGTCCTGGTAGCCATGTCATTTCGGATTAATGCGGGATGAGGCTTAGCAACCAGTTTAACTGAATTAATATGTTACGTCTCTCATCATACCATCATGGGTGGGATTTTTTTAAACCAATGCTAAGCATTATGCCTCTTGTTTTGAACGTTGTTATTGCAGTACTTGCTGTGCAAGAACGTATTTACTTACGATAACAGCTGTCATTAAATTAACGAATATTTTGTATGAGTCATACAATATCGGTATTACAACATAACAACTAACATATGTATTATAGCAATTGTAATTATATTTTACATCAACATTGCCATGTTTTATGGGTTTAGTTCCGCTGACAGATTGTCGCTGTTATAATTGTTAATAATATGTGTACATATCATGTGTTTTGCACGTTAGGACATTTATACATATTTTATTTATTATTATTATTTATGTAAAATATGAATATTTATTGGACATGTTTGTACTTGTTGGAAAGATGCAAATAATAAAACGTTATTATTATTATTATTATTATTATTATTATTATTATTATTATTATTATTATTATTATTATTATTATTATTATTAGTATTAGTATTATTATTATTAAATGTTTGTGCGTGTGTCCTATTCATATGCGGTGAACACGTAAATTCTTTCTTCATGGAATCACTACACTAGTTCCATATACGATACCATAGTAGTTTTAACCTAGCGCTTTCAAATCCTTTGTCTGAAATACATGTCGGATCTCTCTTTGAAACTGCCGCTACAAAACTGTGGAATTCATCTTGTATTAGATGAACAATATAATATATTCGTGTTGTCATTAGAAAACATGTACATTTAATATTGCTCAACATCCCTGACTCCATCCGTCTGTCTTAGACGTTCACAACATATATTGTGTTAATATATGTAAAAATAAAATTGACACAATATACTTGAGACGGGCGGGGTATACGTAGATAGATAGGTTGGACTCTCGATAAGCCAAAGGGCTTCCTTGTCTACCTGCCATATAGAGTTGAATCTCTAGGTGGCAATCTAGTTAAATCGTGTTAAATCTTGTTAAATCTACTTCGACCATGCGAATGTTAAATCCTTGTAGTTGAGCGGTGTTAGTGGGCTCGAAATTCCAATGGTATTGGTCCAATCAAAGTATGGTTTATATTACATTTAAATATATGACCAATATCACAATTACAAATTATTCAATATGGATGTTCTTCCAAAAAATGTCATCGTTAAGACGATATGAGTTATTTTGTGAGATGTAACCAAGGTCCTCCACACCGCCTGCATTAGGTCAACAACATATATATATTCCGACTGTTTAAAATCAGTTGATTTTGTGTAATACGATACCGCTAGGTCGCAACACCATGCGTAATTTAAAATTAAAATCTAAACTAATAAGTGGTAGCAAATAAGTATATCCCCCTCTCTCGATTACCCCTTCTCCATCCCTCGCAGACGCAAGCATAGAAGCACGCATATATATCCACACTCAAAGTTTTGTTCAGATTTCCGAATTGTTTCCAGTATTGTGATTTACTTAACTATTGAATATTTGGTATAATATAAAACTGCTATGTGTCTGCCAGTCAGAATGTTCTCTATTGTGTAAGTGGTATAAATCCCACAATAGACCCATGTCAATAAAATATATATATATTCACAGGTTCCTGTTTACATACAGAGATGTGGGGATTTGAAAGGACCGGGAGTGAAGAATAAGAGCAACATAGAGAGAGCGGAGTAGAGACGGTTGGTGGAGAGAACGGTGCAAGAAGAGAGAGCGTTCTCTGTCTCAGAGAATAATATTTATTCGCAACATTTGTTTTTGTATACAACAGTGTTCGCCAGGTGGCGATAGCGTGCGGCTAAACACCTCGCGGTTGTAGCGCAGTGGCGCAGTGGCGCAGTGGCGCAGTGGCGCAGTGGCGCAGTGGCGCAGTGGCGCAGTGGCGCAGTGGCGCAGTGGCGCAGTGGCGCAGTGGCGCAGTGGCGCAGTAGCTCAAGCTAGACTCTCGATTTAGAGTACCGTGGTTCGAATCCTGTGCTGCCATTTAAAACGTTGGGCACTTTTTCACTCTACATTGCTCCAGTTCACTCAGCTGTAAATTAGTAGCTGGCTATAGACATACGTGGATATCTGTGTACGATTAGTCTTCGCGCATTACTTGCAGCGTGGCTGATTGCTTCCCAGAGAAGTCGATATGTTATTTGATTGACCAAGTCTGCCAGAGAGTTAAGGGTAAAGTGCATCTAGCTGTCCTGAGGATTGGATACTGCGATGTATATGAACGTAGCTTTACCTTTATGAGGTCTTTACTCTAAATACAAAGTGAACGTTGTATGATTACAACACACACACACGCACGCACGCACGCACGCACGCACGCACGCACACACACACACACACACACACACGTGGGCATATCCTAAAAAAATTACATATATAATTACTGAAAATATATTCGCTACTCACGATGGCCACCGTCGTCTTGCAAATAAATCAATATGAGCGTGGTAACATATTAAGACATGTTTAATTCCAATATTACACACATATAAACAGTTTCACTTGTTACTGTAAAGACGGTTACAAAAACATTTTAGTCTCTCAAATACGCACATATTCAAAGTTAAATGCAGCAATGTTTGTATAAAGTATAAATAAATAATATCGAATATCGACATATAGGTACACGTAACGCGTCATAACAACATGGTTCTGTAAATCGTTACTAAAATAAATATACAATTACTAGTTACTTCCCTATTGCAACTCGAAGCGCTTTGATCACAGATTAATCAGTCTAACAAAAATATCTCTACACTACGCTTCGACCAAGCTGGTTGGCTGTTTGTCAAATATTTGTCAAATGGCGGATGCCTTCTGATTTTCTCCAGTAGAAATTTACCTTTACAATATTTACACCAAAAGCACCGTTCCAATATCAAAAGAAGTTGAGTCAAGACATACCGACCAGTCCATAATAAGTACCACTTTAGCAACACCATACATAATAACACACTCATACTTTCAACCATTAAGAATAGTTGATCATTTTCGTTCGTTTCTAGTAGATTAGGAAGTGTTAGAATTCGGCATTTCATCTACAAAAGACCGTTGTGTTGTGCACTATTAAAGTAATAATAAACCGGCTATGCATGCAATGTTACATATATTTTAATGAATTTTGAGCTGTGTGTGACTATTGAATTGTTAGTTACACATTTAATCGCTAAATAACCAATGTAACCATATCGAAAAAGTTGTGAAAGTTTTGTCCAGACTAAATCACGGCCGTGTATTGTGAACGACTTTAATAACCTTCGTCAGCAAGTTTGTTCTGGTCTGGTTTACAAGTACAGTTACTTGTAACACATGTTTTAATCTGGGAATAACACAACCGCTTCCTTTTAGCTGTAATTAGCAACTAATCCGTAAAATAATAATTTCGCCCCCACGTCATTTTAGTACAAAATGCTGACCAACAGATTTATGCACAACGAACGTTGTGGTCACGTGCATGTTTCCCATGACAGTGTTAAAGGTTGCTCTGCGGGATCAAGGTCAACATACGTGGCAAGAAGGGTCACGTGCTCTTTTCCGCTAATAATATGCAGCAGCGATTGCCATTATACCATAATATGTATGTCACAAGATGGTATGCTAATCAATATTACTAACTTGCATACCATGCCAGTGTCAAAATCAGACATACCATCCGCGCTATTACTATCATTTGACAGCCGCACATATAAACCTTATTTGTGCCAATGGCAAAGTGTACTTCTTGTGCTAATTTTGCTGACAGTATCACACGTATATGACGAGTTCACAAGCAGGTATATCGTGTCCGTCTCAGAAGTTGCGTATCATGAGGTGACACGAATAATCAGGGTCTAATACGTATACA
The DNA here is from genome assembly GCA_964017155.1 of Oasisia sp. SBJ-2009. Classification (NCBI taxonomy): domain Eukaryota; kingdom Metazoa; phylum Annelida; class Polychaeta; order Sabellida; family Siboglinidae; genus Oasisia; species Oasisia sp. SBJ-2009. The sequence continues at coordinate 33,030,240 of OZ024862.1, read as the reverse complement.
CCAACAATGGTTGTGACATCAAAAACAAGTAACCTATCTGCCACGCCATCCTCTCATACGCACATGCATGCATACAACATATCAAGCATATATAAACACACGCACGCATGCACGCATGCACGCGCACGCACACACACACACACACGCATGCATGTTCACGCACACGCGCGCATACACAGGCACGCACACGCACACGCACGCGCACACACAGGCACGCACACGCACAGTCACGCATGGATATACGCGGAAAACTGACATCGTCAAAACAATCACAATAGTCACCTTTCACTAAATGAACAATAACATGACTATTTCAGCACGAGTTGCGTGTGTGGATTTCTGTTCGAGATTACTTTAATCAATAACTTCTCGTCAAGTAAAATATGAAACCTTTCGAAAGTCACCGTTGAATAAGTTTCGTGTTATTAGCGTAGACATAGAACAAGGCGTAATGTGGAGAAATTAGTCACCTTGATAGCGCGCCGTTTGTATGAACAAGGCACTGTCTCGTACGTTATCAATGTGTCGGGGCAGCACCAAAGGCCAGAGGCCGCGTGTTAATATCTAAACGACCGTGTCCGACTGAACGGGCTACCGTTGATCACGTTTCCGTTCTGCAGCGGTGAGGCGAACAGGTTGCGCCCTCTGGCGAGCATCACGGGTGTCGGGAATCGTTTTTTCGGCACGGGTATTCGACTGCGGTTGTGGCCACTGTCGTTGATGCTGCTACTGGACGAATTGACCGACGCCTGACCACTGAGACGACTGTCCGGACGTTCTTCGTTGTTGTTTTCGCCGTCCGATCTCGTGCGCGTATAATCGGTCACGTGCTTGTTGTCGAGGGGCGGGCTGCTGACGTAACGGTTGTTGTTAAGACTGTCATGAGACGTTTTCCGCTCCGCCTGAGGTCGCACGATCGCCTTGAAGGCGGACGGCGGTGTCGGGTCGGGGAGAGAGTCGGTCGGACTCATGCATTCGTCGTCAGTCGACGACACGCTGTTGCCATAGCGACGTCGCGGGAATCCATTCGTCTGTCTCACCGGTGTTTGTTGGCCGAACTTCAGCACGTCGGGTCTGTTCTGGTTCGGAGCGCGCGCCCCGTTGGCGAGACCGGAAGACGACAGTGGCGCCGCGTAGCGCTCGTTGTCGTTCACCGGATGCGCGAGCGAGTGCGCACGCGCTCTGTTCGCGACGCTGCACGACTGCACGTCGAGCAGGTCGGGCTCGGAGAGTTTCGACGAGCTGGGAATCTTCCGTAGATTCGTGCCGGAAGAGTGCATGCTGGTCTTGTGTGCGTCGGGGACGATGGCGGGGTTGCGTGGGCGCCGCAGCGACCCCGTGCGGCCGGAGAGGCGAGACGCGGCGGTCGACTTCGTGTTCCGGTTGGCGAGGTCAGTGCTGGACGCCGAGCCGAAGCTTGACCGCAGACTGCGCTCCCAGCTGCGTAGAGAGTTGGCACTGACCACCTCGGTGTTGGCCAGACTGACCATGGACGAGCCCTTCGGTGACCGCTTCGCGGGGGGTCGACGGACGGCGTTGGTTTGTCGCTCGGTCGCCTGGATGAGCTGCAGCACGGGGTCGAGGGTGGCGTCCGACATGGACTGGGTGGACAGGGCGGGCGATGGCACAGGCGATGGAGCTGGCGATGGCGACGTCAACGACGACGGAGACAGCACAGGAGATGGTGACAACGTCGGTGATGGCGACATTATCGGAGACGGCGATATCATGGGTGATGGTGACATCATAGGTGACGGTGACATCATCGATGACATCATATGTGACGGTGACATCATCGGTGACATAGCCGGGTCACCGAGACAGAGGTCGGCCATATTAAGCACCCGGCTTCTCGCCTTAACACGTGGCGTCGACGGTAGCGACGCAAAGCGGTCGTCGAGAGGCACCACGTGACTGTTCACCGCGAGATGTTGCCGAGAACCTAGGCCGTTCACCGACTCACCGGTAGGAGTTGTCCGTCCGCTAGCTCGCTGCGCAACCGGGGTCGTCTTTTTGTTGGCAACGGGCGCAACGCGGCCGCTTATGAGCCACGCCGTCTTCGCACCGGAAGTGCGCGGCAGACTGCCCGTGTGGTAGGCCGCATGCGCCGTAGCGCGACTCAACACGTCCGTGTCTTCGTGCGACTGTCGGCGCGGCACCTGCCGGGCACCGCGACTGGTCCGTCCGGCGAACGTTTGCCGGGTCCAACTGGTCCGCTGGAAGGCCGGGGCCGTGTGTACGGGCTCGTCGTCCCAAGCGTTGCCGCGGTCTTTGTACGTGGGCCGCGTCGGCGTGACGTCGTCGCCACTCTTGTTCGAACTCACGCTGGCCGTGTCGTCATTTCCGGTGTCGCCGCTTTCGGCCTTAACTTCGTCGAGTTCGGCGAACTGCAGAAACTCCACCAGTTCATACGACACCGGAAGTCGAACGACCTTTGCAGTGACGTTCGCGCCGATGGCGTTGAGCACCTGCTTCCGGCATAGTTCTTTCAGTGACCGCGTGCGGCTCTTGGCGATTTCGATGTTGAGGAGCAGCGACGAGTCGTGCGGCGCGACAATGTCCGAACGAGGGCTCACGAAGTCTTCCGCGTATCGCACGGGGGAGCGGCGCGCCAGTCGAAATCTGTTCGCGTCACTTCCGGCGCGCAGCAACATCGCTACGAGCGCTGTCTGTCCGGTGACGTACGCGATCTCGAGCGGCGTGTACTGGCGGTCGTCGATGTGTCGCTGACTCAACAGCGAGTGTTCGGACAGCTCGAGTAGACGCTTCAGCAGGACGCCCTGGTCGACGTCGCAGTTGGCACGGATCAACGTCTTGACGACTTCGCTGGCTCGTGCGTCACGTCCGGCTGGACACAAGAGCACGTGGACGAGCGCCGTGGCGTGCGAGCGGTCGGCGAGGTCGACTCCGGCACCGCGGGCCAGCAGCAGCTTGGTGATGTGGACGTGAGCGCCGGCCGCCGCCAGCATGAGCGGGGTGCGTCCGGCGGCGCCCTTCAGGTTCACGTCGAGTCCGGCCCGCAGTAGCTGCGGCACGACTTCCGTGAGGCCGTCGGCGGCGGCGACGTGCAGCGCCGTGTTGTGCGCGCGGTCCGTCGCCGCCACGTCACATCCGGCGCGCAGCAGCAGCGCGACGACGTCGAGGCGGCGCGTGCGCAGCGCGGCGAGGAACGGCGTGTCCCAGTGGCGGTCTCTGGCGTTCATCTCGGCGCGCGCGCGCAGCAGCCTCGCGACGACCTCGGCGCCGCCGTTGCGCGCCGCCCAGTGCAGCGCCGTGCGTCCGGTCTGCGCGTCCTGCACGTTCACGTCGGCGACGACTTCCCGCTCCAGCAGCACGAGCGCCACCTCCCAGTGCGAGTGGCGGCACGCGAGCAGCAGCGCCGTCTGGTGGCGCGCGTCGCGTGCGTTCGCGTCGGCGCCGGCCGCCAGCAGTTCGCCGACGCACTCGCGAGAGCCGCGCTTCGCCGCCAGGTGGAGCGGCGTGTCGCCCTGCATGTTCGACGAGTTGGCGTCAGCGCCGGCGGTGAGTAGCGAGCGAACGATCGTCACGTGACCGCCCCTGGCGGCGTATGCGAGTGGTGTGTTTCCGGCGGCGTCGACTTTTCCGACGCTGGCTCCCGCCTCGATGAGCTTCTTGGCGCAGACTTGGGTGCCCTTCCGCGCAGCCACGTGGAGTGGGCCTTGTTGCTTTGTGTATGTCACCTAGCGGCGGAAATAACTCGAATGAATGGTTGTTACCTTGGTATAATGACGGCGTGTTATATACGGATGGAAACAGATGACGTAGTGAGAGCATTTATTCTAACATATGAGCGCAGACTCGAGACGCGAAAACGAGAGAACGAAAGAGAGAAAGAGAAAAAGACTGAGAGAGAAAGAGAGAGAGAGAGAGAGAGAGAGAGGGGGGGAGGAAGGGATGGATGGATGGATGGAGTTAGGGAGCGAAGGAGCGAAAGTACGTGTACGACGTGTGCGACGTGTGTGTGCGTGTGCGTGTGCGTGTGCGTGTGCGTGTGCGTGTGCGTGTGCGTGTGCGTGTGCGTGTGCGTGTGCGTGTGCGTGTGCGTGTGCGTGTGCGTGTGCGTGTGCGTGTGCGTGTGCGTGTGCGTGTGCGTGTGCGTGTGCGTGTGCGTGTGCGTGTGCGTGTGCGTGTGCGTGTGCGTGTGCGTGTGCGTGTGCGTGTGCGTGTGCGTGTGCGTGTGCGTGTGCGTGTGCGTGTGCGTGTGCGTGTGCGTGTGCGTGTGCGTGTGCGTGTGCGTGTGCGTGTGCGTGTGCGTGTGCGTGTGCGTGTGCGTGTGCGTGTGCGTGTGCGTGTGCGTGTGCGTGTGCGTGTGCGTGTGCGTGTGCGTGTGCGTGTGCGTGTGCGTGTGCGTGTGCGTGTGCGTGTGCATGTGCATGTGCACGTGTACGTGTACGTGCAAGCGCGTACTCTTACATCGTGTAGAAAACATACACAAATACGTAGACGTTCGTGCGTGCAAACGTACATACGTACGTGCATGTAGATAGTGTGCGAATGAAAGAACCGAAATAAGTCGCCTTTATGCGTGTATGTGTATGCGTATGTATACATTAACACATTCAATCAAAACAATTGAAACTTTCTGTTCATTATCATCTCCAATTACAAACACTAGAACCACCACATCAGAGTATCACCCCAGTCCCCGTCCCTCGCCTCACCTTATTGGGGCTGCAGCCGGCGGCGAGCAGTGTGTGGACGGTGGTGGGTGTCGCCCCGGCCAGCTCCACGAGCAGATACAGCGCCGTGCGGCCGTCGTCGTCGACGCTGTCGGGGTCGGCGCCGGCCCGCAACAGAGACACGACACATTCCTCGTTGCCCCTGGCCGCCGTCTCGAGCAGCGACGCCGAGAGCACGGCGGCCGGGATCTTGCCGCCCACTCGCCGCCCGAGCAGCTTCGACAGACGGCGGCCATCGCCGTCGCGGATCGACTGCACGATGCTGCAACCGGAAACGATGTTTGTTTAAATTAATAAAATAAAAAATAGTAAAATACAATATTTATATAGCGCCATAATCACACGGTGCTCTATGGCGCTTTACAGTACAATAATAATAATAATAAATCTACAGATAAATTAAAACATTACAATATTTAGTTAAATAATTTAAAAGCTAAACAACAAATAGCCGTAAATTGAATTAAAGAGTAAACTACAATTCTATATAAGGATAGTAAACCTAAAAGCTATAGGACCAAAAAATAATTAAGTAATATATTACATAAAAACTATCAAATAATAATAATAAACAAAAATATATAGAATAAGGGGGATAAAAAAATTCCGATGACGACTTCTGATGACTGCCTTCTTCTGATAGTGTACGTTATTGTGTGTATTTGGTTTATTGGTTTTTATTGCCGTATGTATGGTTATTATTCCGGTATACATGAATGTATTTAAAAGTTGTTTTATGAATGGATTAGTGTATTTATTTATTTATTTAACATATTTTATTATATCATTTTGCATGTCTTACTGGGTATCTTTAAAGTAATGTTATACATTTCGCATGCTTATTTTCTTTGCATTTCTTTTTATGTAAAATATTATTATGTACATGTGTATGCATGTTTGTAGAGTACCCGTTGGCAACTTCAAGTGATCGAGCGCTATATAAGTAACTATATTGTCATTTTTTTTATTATTAAGTGACGTTAAAGCAAAAGATTCAAGAATGATATTGCATGTTTACAAATTACATTAATAGGAGCAAACGGTTGAGCGCAAAATGTGTGCATTCGGAGAGCAAACATGCCACTTAATCGTACACATTTGTCAGTTGAAAGGACGATCGTAGTCACTGGATATATTTATGTACCTACTTTTTGATCGTCACATTACATCAAACTATCTGATATTGTTCCATCTGTGCGCCGGCTAGACTGAAAGTCGTGTCGTGAGGCGACGCCTGGTGTGAAGCTTGACAAATATTTTGACGTGACAAAACGAAGATGAATTAAACGTTTATATATAGCTAATAGTGATTATATAGTTTTACATAGAGAAACATTGGTTCATGTTATATAACATTTCGTAATGAAGTGTAGGTAAAGATAATACATTGTTCTGCATTATATATGCTAACGAGAATAGGGAAGTATTCGATTTTTAACAACCCATTCAAACGAAAATTGTCGATGGTCACAACAGCGGAGTACTAAAAATCAGTATAGTAACAGGTGGCAATGTTACCACAGAACATTGGTGGTCAACAACTGTTCCGGTCAATGCATTGATGGCGACCATTGCTATAACAGAGCAGTGCTGTTAAGGCAGGGTTCTTTGTGGTCCCGTCAGGTGCACTTCTTGTGGTCACCACCCCGGTGCAGACTTATACCGAACCCTGTCAGTGGTCATTTATCGCGCTACACGCTGACCACACGGTCGCTAGTGTATAATTACGGATCATAATGACCGGTCCCGCAATTGCCCGGTGCTAGATCGAAATCTACGATTTGCGCGATACGTGACTCAGCCAAAACATGGCTGTATCACCTGCAACTATAGGCCACGTGTCAGACGAT
>OZ024862.1:33001190-33018690 GCA_964017155.1 Oasisia sp. SBJ-2009 | reverse complement strand
TGTGTCTCTATGAACATATTGTGATACTAAATGGGTTCACAAGTAAAAGTAGCGCAGTGGTTAGAGGTTCAGACTTTCAACTAAGAGAACCCGGGTTTGAATCCTGCGCTGCCGTTAAAACATTGGGGGGGGGGGGTTCTATCTATATTGCTCCAGTTCACTCAGCTCCTTGAATGAGCACTTGGCATGGTATATTGTAGTGGTAGATTCAGTTAAAGTAATTATGGATTTAGTCATTTCCAAATACCTATCTACGATTTACTACAAACGTGAATCTATAATGTTCTAATTAATTGCACGACAAGCAATGATTACTACTTAAATTGAATAAACAATAACATTGTTTATGTAAACATGCTTTGGCTAGGTAAACAATTATTAATATACTTAGATGGCATCTACATAATGTTCTTTTATCTTCGTGGGTACAATGATAAGCATATGCCACAACGACATGTACGGTATCGTAATATTTTGACAGGAATACGCCGTTGCCAAGTATTTGATTTAAGACTATTCCTACATTGTCATTTGCAGCATATGGTACAGTAGCGTAGCCAGAGGGGGTCGGGGGACCAGGGCCCCCAAAACAGGGAAAATTAGGATGGATGGGAACGGAGGACCATACTATCTGATTCATACAGTCACAAAGTACAGATGGTATAAGGATGCCTGTGTAAGACCTTCCGTCCCCAATCCTATACCCCGTCGCAAAGAAATGTGCCATAATTCAAATAGGATTAAGTTAGGAATTATCCACTACTGTCGCTGACTGCCGCTCAAGAGGTGAGAGGGCAACGAAAATTTCATCATTCTCAATGTGCGTGATGGCTAATGGGTATTAAGGGTTCAAAACAATAGTTGCCCGGTTAGTAGGGTCAAATTGCATTTTGTTGTACTTGTCTTGGCACCCCTGTGGTATTTGTCATGGTCTTTTTCAGTAGGTTTGGGAGATGTAGCGTGAGGAATGTGGTGGCCAGCTAGAGGCTGATATGATGTTGTCGTGTCTGTCTGTCTGTCTGTCTGTCTGTATGTCTGTCTGTCTGTCTGTCTGTCTGTCTGTCTGTCTGTCTGTCTGTCTGTCTGTCTGTCTGTCTATCTCTAGGTTCGTGCATGTTTAATATTGTGTCTTTCTCTCTTACTTTCTAACTTTTATGAATGGGTATGCTGAACTGCCAGCTTCATTGGTCAGCGAACAGCGAACCCGGTTGTCATGTCGCTATTCATCTTAAGCGAGTTGGGTTCGATATATATATATATATATATATATATATATATATATATATATATATATATATATATATATATATATATATATATACACACATATATATATATATATATATATATATATATATATATATATATATATAATATTTTATATATACATGGTTTGCTTGGCTCTCTAATGGCTCCTTCCACTGCAAAATCCTGACTACGCCACTGATGTGGTACAGTTGGACTGATGCCAACTGCATGAGTTTTACTGCTCTGGTATTCGTCATCACATTGCAGACAACATAAGGTTGTAGTGCTGCAAGAAGGCAGTACTGCCTCATTGCTGGATACTTATATAGACAGGATCACGTCGTTGTCAAATACCAAACAAACGACATCGGAGCTGTGGTGTCCTTTCAGCACTCACAGCCTTGTACGTTTCCACCGTCGATCGAAATTATCGGAAATATGTTAATCAAACGAAGTCCAATCAATCGACCAGATATAGATCGGTTCGATATCTCTATTGACTCAGTTCCTTTGAACATTCTCATGCGGACCGCGACATTCCACCACCCGTTGGACAGAACGTCCGACTGTCCGTTCCCGTTGGTTGACCTCCCGCCTTAAATGGTCTCTTACCACGTATCAGTGTACAATATTTGTCAGTTCATAAGCCGATATTATCTTTCTGCACCGCTGACCCGACGTAGCGGTTGTGTAGTCACGGAAGGTTGGTTCTTTCAGTGCAGGTGCCTACGCGTACAGTCAGAATCTCGTGAATCGCCCGCGGTCGAGCCATATCATGTTTCAACCGCCGGCGAAGGGCTGTGAAAGCTTTTAACCGTATGTAATTGATGACTTCGTGTAGTCATACAACGTGTGCTGGCACAGGAAGCCTAGCATTTAGGACGGTATCGACAGAAACATAGCATAAAGGCAAATATTTAGTGAGACATTATTTCGCCTCCGTCGCGATCATTCAATGTTGGCTTTGTGTAAATGAACATCGCGGTGAATGCACACAGGCGTCTTTCGTTAAAGACGCCACCGGGAGTGGACTATGGATTGTTTAAAACTAGGACAGACTGTGTTTATATGACACTTTGATGTCAGTAATGAATTTGACTGAGCACGCAAGCACACAATCAGGCGCCCGCATGAACACACACACACACACACACACACACACACACACACACACACACACACACACACACACACACACACACACACACACACACACACACAGTGATAGTAAGACGACGATGTAGTGACTGATGAACGTTGTGGGATATATATTAAGTTCTCGCAGCAAGAATACGTCAAAATGCATCTATTATGCGATATCCATGTCACCGGTAAAATGTCGCTAGAACGCATTTTCCATGCCCAGTTTATGAAGTTTGAAAACTGAACACGCGTTGTTCGTATACAATCTGTCGCGAAATTGTGCATGTAATGTGACACTTAAAAATGGCATAGCAGCTAACTTGGTTTTACATTTAAGTCCAGCTACTGCCAGCGCTCGTTATTGTAGCTCCCGCTTCTATAACTCTGGCACATATTCAGCCCCGTGACAAGAGCGACTCTGATAAGATGGCGCCGTGCCCCAGACAACCCGTGATACGAAGGGCGCAACGACATCGGATACCTTCACACACAAAAACGTTCTGGGTCTATGCTGAACTAAACGGCGCGTGTTCTTATCTGTGAATCAAGGCAAGGCGATAAAAACGTCTGTCCCGTAGAATTAATTATGCATATGTACTAGAAATAGTTATTAGCAATGGTTACCGTCGGTAAATAGGTTGGTGTGTCATTGTCTTACAAAACTCCTTTTGTAAAAACTGTTCAGTTTTGTGTTAACAAATCAATGGATAGTTCGTGTTCCATATTACACATCGCCAGAACATAATTATTTAGAATTTTTTGAATTTCTAAACACGCGATGGAATAATCCGAAGCAACAACCCACAGTTGATTAGTTAAAGTTAACATCCCACAATGGATACGTCGACAAAAGAAGCGTTAGATGAGAACGTAGCTATACTTGTAACGATAGAACAGACTAACGGTCATGATAGTTGTGGAAAGTAAGAGTAACTGATGCAGTCTGTATATATGTGCATAGTGTATATTGTACAACATTTACGAGCATACACGTAGTCGTCATTACTTGACTGCATATAATTATTGCCAGCAGTAATTCGGTTCACGTAGCCATGACTTGCACACCAATATCATGGATCTACATTTGTATTCACGTGTGCTAGCTCTATTGTATTTAGGTACTTAGCTTAGACGATTTTCAAGCCCATATGTTTCATAATTGGATGGAAAAGTATTACAAGACAATCACTTCATGAAATTACGATAATTATCAACATTTCCCTCGGGATTCAAACAAATAAAAAGATTTCAATTGATTGGCAATCGTCTAACTCCGTGCAACCGGCCCTCAGGCCAGGGTGGCGTCAGATTTGTTCATAGAGGATTCATTCACTCAACCATGTCCTCGTGAAATGGTCAGTCGTGTCATAATTATAGGCGGTCAGTTGCGTTAGTAGAACTACCTGCACCACAACGGCTGTGTCCTGGTTAAAATCGTGGATTTTGTCACAAGCAAAACAGTTAACGCCGTGCATAACCATTTAAATATGTGTAACGATCACTGACCAGTGATAACACGACCCTTAACCGGGCGCCGTTAGGAAGTCAATTAATTAGACTGCCAGCACGCGCTGCTGACCAGTGGCTACCGAAACTTCGGCATGCGCCACTCCTACTAGTTTCCATTGTGATGCGCTGGACTGTCAAGAGAGTCCACTAGTCACGGTGACAATCACTCACGATGTTCTATGGCGCTAGCCCGAGCATCAACAAAGGTGTCGCTCGGACAGCGTGCCAGTGACACCGACGGAGTCAAGGACTTCGTAAACATTGTTGACGGCGATGATTGCTGTCCCACGCACAATGATGCAAATTAGTCCGTCACTGCCAGTGGCCACACAACGGTAATGGACCTTAAATGAGACACATGTGACGCAAATTTCTTATTAAGTCTTTAAGTCTTTGTAATTGGCGCGACAATAGCGCTGACCTCGAAGCGCAAACTATCGGGTCAGTAAATAACGATCTTTGGCACCCGTTCGGAAAATAGGTCAGGATGAGTTGCTTCGCTGTTGTCAGTATCATATGTGATATGTGTATGTATAATTTGTATAAACGGAAATTGGGAAATGTGGGACAGTAGCTCGACTAACACGGATTATTGGACCAGTTGTTATTTGGTATGAGTTGATGCGCGTTCTTCGCAGTTGAACGGTATGAAATCGTTTTACGTATTCCGTAGTTAAGGGACATCAACAATTGATGCATTTGTCAAACTACACATTCGAGTGATCCACATATCATTTGAACTGTCACATGTTAAAGAAGTCGTAAAACTATACGTACGTTTTTACGAATCTCATATGTTATATTAAGTATTATGAGCACACCCAAGTTTCCTTATCACGAGAAGAGCGACACAGCGACTGAGCCATTTCGCAAGATGATGGCGGACAAGTAAATGTAATCATCTTCGAGTCCCTTGCAACACGTGGGTTGCATATTATTTGCGATTAACTAGGTTATAACATGTTGCCTTGGAGACGAAACTAACGTGAGTAATTCGTATCGACGTTGGTTTAGTACTACGAACACGCCAAACAGCTTTCGTAATGTTCAAATAATGTTAATTGGTTGATACTTAATTGATGACTAATGTGTTTGGTGAACTGGTACGTTAACTCAAGTAGGTACACGGGCTTCGCTCGGTCAAGGGGCGACGGTCCCACGTGGCTGTGGTCTCATGACTCTCATCCAAGGTGCGCAAAGTTTCGACTGTCACGTTGGGTGTTGACGACCGTGGTGACTGTTGCTATATCAGTTCACAAATCACGTGAGCGTGACCACTGACCAGCATACCATGGCGAGCCATCATGCACATGCCCTCTGGCAAGCGAGCCCATCAGCTTGTTGTTTACGATAAGTACCTGCATAGTTCGTACGTTCCGTGTTACACTCGGGCTGTTCTGCGAATCCAGTTTGTCACAAGCCGTTCTTAAAAGAACGCCCTAAAGCTGCTGTGTAATTCCTTCACATGTCGAAGGGCAAAGTGTCGGCCGCTAAAGTTGATTGAACAACCTACGAACTGCCTCTTGACGCTCGGTTCATTTAGTGCGGCGTTAAGCTGACGCCAACGTTCTGTTATAATGTACGACCCTAGTGTAGAGAAAGCGATCGCAATTAACAAGGGTTACTCAGCATGATAAAATACTACAACAGTTGGTAGAACCAACACAGAGATTCAAAGATAAACTGGGGTGCACGATGTTCTCTGTGTACATGGGTCGATTTGAAACACTGCATTACAAAAAAGCGATATATAAAATCCCAATGTTAGCTGAAGAACCCATTGAAGCGACTTTCACAAACGCTCCAGAGTACCATGTTGTACGCATACTACAGATGTTAGTCATGAAATACCGTGACTAACGGAGACGTATGTGGGCTTTATGAAATTGGCATCAGAATACAACGAATCAAGATAAAACACGGATGACAACAGAAGCATCTGCAATATAACAAAGTCAAGAGTAAATGATGCTAGAGACAAATAACTATAATCCGAAAGGAAACGATACTGTAGACACAGTGGAGATATTGGCAGCACTTGCGAGTAATAATGACTGTTGAAAAGCTATAACCATATCTTAATTATTTGTATTGGCACACACACGCATATCCTAAATTGTTGAGTCAATGCACGACGAAGCTTTCGCGACAGTCATGGTTCCTTTGCCAATTCACTGTGTTGAGCTGCTCTGTCTTGTTATGCGATGTTGTTAGTGATTGTCATACGACGGCTCCAGTGAATTACAGTTGTGATAGGACGAGAGAAGTCAGTACAATCTTCGAGCGATGGTAGAAGAAACATATCATCAACGTATGCACTGGGATAACTCTATCGATTAATTGAACTTTGATAAGATGCGATGTGTTTGTCTTTAAACTATCCACGTAAACAGCTCACGACGTCATCTGTATCGCGACAAAGACGTAGTCGCCAACTCTCACGACGGGACGGGTGTCTCGATATCTAAAACGATGCACTAACGCCCTGACATAGGATGTTGGACATGTTGACGACTCTTACATAATGTCATCTCAACACAACCTGTCAAATAAGAGATCTAAGGTCACACCGGATTCAAGGTACACAACACAGTGCGTCCGTCGTGCAAAACACTACACCAGTGTACTGCCGCGTATAGCACGCTGTGCCGGCATGTTACGCCGAAACAGTTAGGAATAAAAACAAAATTCCTCACGGTTCACGCGGGGGGATATGCCCAGGTCTTGACAATGACGCAGCTAGATTGACTCACGAGAAAATACGTTTAATTTTACAGACCGACAAGATAATTCCAGTCGTGTCAAGTGTGCGAATGTTTAGCAAGTAGGTATACGATTTGGATGTCCACCGACAATGGAGTCTTTGTACGAATGTAGTGAATGCGGGTGAAGTAGGAGGGTGCTGAGAAGCCCCGCGTTCCTTAAAGGTTGTTGATCGAGCGACATGTATACCAGTGTGTTGAAACGTGGACTTTGCTGTTTAACCCTCGACATAAACGCGTCATCTGAATACATAACAATATACAAATACATCTAGATTTGTGATAATACTGTCGCAAGTAACGCTGTGATAACAAATAATTGGATACATTGCTTGCGCCTTACACAGCGAGCAGGACTGGACTAAACAATTAAACTTCAGTTCAGATGTTATATAAGATAAACGTGTAAGTCGGCGTCTATGCGTTATCGTTTTAATTAGCAGGACGTGAAATGGAGAAGTGACAGGTTGTGTTAACGTATTACACAATATTTGCGTTCAACTGGCAAACCTTCAACACCAATGGTGTCGTGCAAAGGGTCTTATGGAACATACAAATAGGACTCCCCAACGCAAGGGTTTCCGTTTTTTCTTTACCGCCCGAATGTTATCTCTTGTGGAAGGCTTCTTTCTCATAGACAAATTCGTCCGATATCATCGAACTAAACACACCAAAGGCGAAATGACGTCGCCACATTTTAACGACGACAAATCTTGTTTACCGATCAGATGGTCGGCATAGTCGTGACGTCACATCTACCTCTTGATTCCACGGACTGAGATTTCTCGTATCGCCTCGACGCTCGCTACTAGGTCAGATCGTCGAAGCCTGCCTCGGGTCGTTCAGTTTATCAATGCACCGCCGACGGCCATCGAGATCTGAAGATATTCGACCATGAGACACTACGCCGATAAGGCGTCGGGACAGCCACAGGCTTGCTAAATCGCCAGTGGTGACAAAAAGGCGTAGACACATCGGTGACAATTATGTCGTCTGCGCGAGTCCGCGGGTTGACAGCGCTGATAACGAAGTCAGAGAGACCTTCGTCGCAGTTACTGATTCCGACGTACAACAACAGTTTCCTTGAGTACAATCTGTGTGTAGATGTGTGAAACATCTCACAAAGGACCTTCTAATCGGGGGCGATGTGTCGAGGTTACGGCCGTGACGGGGCACGTGAGATAAGTCCACTGTGGATACGTTTTAGGCACAGATGGTCGTCGGACGGACCTTGCATGTACCTTCCGCTGCCTATCAATGACCGTCCGTAGCAATTACACACAGTACACGAAACGTTGATCAAGAACGACAACCTAACACACTGACGCTTTGTGCTAGTTTGATTTACAAAGTATGCGGTGCGGTAAACACAGAGGCCCTCTTGACGTGTTCAAGAAATGGGAGAAGATTAAGGTAAACACCGTACCGAGTTGACCTAATTTGTGAAAATTCAGTTATTGTACCCGTTTGGCTGATGTGCATAATTAGCATTCTCCTTAAAGTGGGTGTCGTTAATTCTGCCTGTCAACAGTTTGAACTTAAAGATATGACAGATTGATTGGTTTTATCGGGAAGCTCTGTGTTGTTGTCATTATAGAAACTTTTGAATGTCACAACCTTAGATCCCACAATCACGTACTTTGCATATGAGTTTGATAATTGAACATTATTCCCAACCTGAAAGGTAATCCCTGCCATTACAATATACCAAGGAACGACGTAACTTCATATCTTCACCTCGTAAGCCAGTACTAAAACACCCTAATACCATACTAATACAACCGGATTAAGCACAAAGACCACTCAACTTTGTAGTTGGTTATAATCGCCTTAGACTCTGAGTACTCGAGCTGCGTACAACTCTCACACATAAACTGAATGCTCAGACCAAATCAAGTATCCATAATCGCTTCATTGTTGCGCAAATTGCTCTAATGTGTTGCTCAACCGCTTGGCCCGGGCGAACTGCAAGATGCGATCGCTCTCAAGTGGCGGGCGATAAACACATCGCGCTGTCAGTACGTCCAGGTTATAACACTATGCATGGAAACTAGGAATAGTTGTTCACTCACCTTTGCATGATCCTGTGTGCGTCCAAATGTATGATAATTATGAGTTAGGCGTTCAGCGCGGCTGTTTGTACAAGCCGCATTAGAAGCCGTGCGATCAGTGCACGGTGACTGCAGTTAATGCCGCCAGCGAGCGTCTCTGAACCAACGTACGACGGCGGGCGTTCACGCATGACGTATGACGTCGCTGTCCTCAATCGGCGCCTGCTTGGCCGCCGCTCGCTCGCTCGCTAGCATGCCCCGGCTCCGGCCGGCCGACCGACGAGTCGAAACCGACAAGCGGGTCTTGATCAGATGTGCGCCGTCACACGCAGTGCGTATTGTTGTATTGTTGTACTGTCCGCCACGCGAGTGACGCCTCTACGACTAGAACCGTTGCAGTCTAGCACAGCTGTTGCAGATATGGCCAACGGACGATGTTTGAAGACACAACGGATTATAAAAAACGTGTATTCCTATTCGCCACTGACATTACGGCTCATGGCGTACCATCAGTTGGTGTGATTCTATCCAGCCCGCTGTCTACTGTACATCGTTACCGAAAAGGTGTCGTTCATTAAAGGGCCGCGCACCCTCCTCACTACGCAACGTACTGTCAGATGCGCACTTTGTTGGCGGCTCGGGTCGTTGCTGCTGCATCGGTTACGCGAGCGGGTGTTGCCTTACATGCCCGCCCAGGGAAGACAATCCGACGAAGATGCGCCCATCTTTGCGACACCTGTAGGTGTGTCAGTCGTGTGTGTTGTGTGAAAGAGGACGCGTTGGTTCACAGGACGCAGTAAACACACCTCATCTTCCCGGATGTGGGTCCCTCGGCTCGGACTTGATGTATGACAGACGAGAGGCGGGCTCCTATTACGTGCCCTTCGTACTGTTTACTCGCCGTCCATTATGTCGTTATTTATAAACAACGCTTGCAACGGCGCGACATCGCACTCGATGTTCGCCGTGTGCGAGGCACGAATCTGCATCTAGAAAGGGGAACAGTAAAGCAGCCGTGTGGACCTGTATTCCTATCAGAGATTAAAACAGTCTATATTGTGATTTGAATCAAAAATATAACGAATGGGTTTACGCAAAATTTATTTTAAAAGAGGGAGATTAATGTAAAATCTTATACAGTTCCACGCCATGTATGTATGTATGTATGTATGTATGTATGTATGTATGTATGTATGTATGTATGTATGTATGTATGTATGTATGTATGTATGTATGTATGTATGTATGTATGTATGTATGTGTGTATGTGTGTATGTGTGTATGTGTGTATGTGTGTATGTGTGTATGTGTGTATGTGTGTATGTGTGTGTGTGTGTGTATGTATGTATGTATGTATGTATGTATGTATGTATGTATGTATGTATGTATGTATGTATGTATGTGTGTATGTGTGTATGTGTATATGTATGCCTGCTGATATGTTGGTGTCTAGAATGCCCCTCGTATTCATAGCACCAACATACATTCGGCGTTGACTTTACAGGTACAGTATAATATTCTCAGTCTGACAACAGGCGAACTGAGAAGATTGCGTTGCTGACGTCAGGCATACTATACCTTTTATTTCTCTTTAATTAAGAAGAAGCAATATATATATATATATATATATGTGTGTAAAGAAAGTTATTTATAAGTTTGAATATACTTCATAACAGTACAGTAACAGTCGTAGGAAGGAAACGTTGCGTAACTTTTAAACGTTGCATGCCTAATGCTCACACGGTGTACTTCTGACACGTAAATTACTACGTTGTCGTTCAGTGTGTCTCACAGAGTAAATGCTGTGTTTACCCCGGCTGTTCATTCATGGTGTGTTATCGAGACATCCACCGCAGCACTGAATGTTTTTTCATCGCATTACATTTCATTCATACAAATGCATGTCAACCGGTCGTTGACAACATTCACCGAATGTGATAACAGCAGTCAACAATGTGGGCACAGAGTGTCGCGTCATTACACCACATGATTACACATATTTGTCTCTCACCCAATGGGATTCAATCCGTGTGAAAACTTTAACTTTGCTGCTGCACAATGGATCGTTGTCAAAGCTACGACGAGAGTCGCCAGACCTTTAAGGGAGTAACACCTCGACACCTGCTACCAGGTGTCTAAATCCTGCGTCCCACTTCTCTCTGTTCTATTTTCTCCCTGCCTCCCTGCCTCCCTGCCTCCCTGCCTCCCTGCCTCCCTGCCTCCCTGCCTCCCTGCCTCCCTGCCTCCCTGCCTCCCTGCCTCCCTGACTCCCTGACTCCCTGACTCCCTGACTCTCTGCCTCCATGCCTCCCTGCCTCCCTTCCTCCCTTCCTCCCTTCCTGCCTGCCACCCTTCCTGCCTGCCCCCTTCCCTCCCCTTCCCTCCTTCCCTCCTTCCCTCCATCCCTCCCTCCTTCCCTCCTTCCCTCCTTCCCTCCTTCCCTCCTTCCCTCCTTCCCTCCTTCCCTCCTTCCCTCCTTCCCTCCTTCCCTCCTTCCCTCCTTCCCTCCTTCCCTCCTTCCCTCCTTCCATCCTTCCCTCCTTCCCTCCTTCCCTCCTTCCCTCCTTCCCTCCTGCCCTCCTTCCCTCCCTCCTTCCCTCCTTCCCTCCTCCCCTCCTTCCCTCCTTCCCTCCTTCCCTCCTTCCCTCCTTCCATCCTTCCCTCATTCCCTCCTTCCCCCCTCCCCTCCTCCCCTCCTTCCCTCCTTCCCTGCCCTCTCTCCGTCGCTCCGTCGCTCCCTCGCTCAATCAATTTCTCAGATCTAACTTTAATAAACAAAACAAAACATATCGAAATCCCTGATTCTACACCCTTCTTTCCTAGATATTTGCTTGGTCAGTCATTTCCACGTAACAACCACTTGCTAATAAAACACCGTTAATCGTGTCATACTACATATTTAATAAACGGAAAATGAACTTTTGTGCGAAGAAAGGTTTAAAAAGTACAGTTAAAATAGAATAACATCACGTTTAGGGCAAATGGTATCAAATGAACACCCTACCAATGCTACCAACAAACTCGTCACGTTCATCTTTGCTGTGGGATCTATTTGCGGCTATAGAATCTCAAAACAGACACAAGGGAGAGTCTAGACTAGCAGACGACACCATCGTGACAGATACTTTACACAGATATTCATGCTGTCTTCTTAATTTGTACGTATCTTCTGTAGTGTTCTCCAGCTCTGATAGGAATGACGATATCGCGTATCGACGCGTTGTCCTACAACAATACTGCGCCCATTGTTCATTATCAGAAATGGATAGTGAACAGCTGTGTTTGTTTATAGATAGTTCAAAAGGTCCTATTTATAGACGCATTGCATAAAAGGACACGTCAACAATGAGTTGTACAATAGAAAGGAGGCACTATAGACTCGGGTGAAGTGATCGACCTGTCACGGTGAAAGTGAATGGATGGAAACAAGACACTAATTGTTCAGTCTCCCTTTCATTGCAGTCACGCCCAGGGCTGTGACAGGTTCACACATCTACACATGGCGGCGACGGGGGAAAATGGAAAGCACATTTGAACAACTGGCATGTGGACGAACAAGACGACAACGATGATAAATGCGATGATGATGGTGGTGACAATGGTGATGATGTTGATGATGTTGATAATGTTGATAATGATGATAATAATAATAAATAAGTTGATGATAATAGGTGGAACGGACGACGACGACGAAGACGACGACTACGATCGCGACAATATATAACTATATCAAACTAAATAAGTCACCGACACGGGTGCCACGTGACAAGTGTCTGATATATATATATATATATATATATATATATATATATATATATATATATTTATATATATATATATATAAATATATATATATATAAATATTTATATATATATACATATATATATATATACTATTATATATATATATATATATAATATTATATATATATTATATTTATATTACTATAATAATTAAATATATATATATATATATATATATATATATATATATATATAATATAATATATATATATATATTATATATATACTAATTTATATATATATATATATATATATATATATATATATATATATATATATATATATATTATATACTAATTTATATATATATATATATATTATATACTAATATATATATATATATATGTCAACACTCACAGCGATAAAAACACGTTTATCATCATCTCTTTACAACCCAAATCATTACTTATGCATACAACCGGCCGAGTACATCACAAACAACGCGCGTCGTGAATAAAGAATACGACGGCACAAACACACACACACCCCGCCCCCTGAACTGTGTCAGCTAGGGCGAAGACGACGCGTGCAGAAGCGTCATGAGGCGTCTGTAAGTGACGCCTGGTGACGATGGGCGGGCGTAGAGACAGCCGTTGTGTGACACCCGACACAACGCCGTCTTTGTCACCACACGCAACTCCTGTGCAGGGTGATTGCTAACTCGATCGAGCAGTCGTGAAACGGCGGTTATCGCATCGCGACAAATGACAGACAACGCAGGACGGGTTTAATTACCTGACAATGCAGTGTGTGCGAAACGCTTAGCCGCACGGCGCATCTTTTAGAAACTCGATGTGAAACGTAATGGGAAAGTGCGCCGTAAAATCGCCGGCAATCTCAGGTTACTAAATGCTAAAGAAAAGGAGAAAAGCATTACGATAACGACACGGAGGGAGACAACTGCGGTTACGTTTAACAAGAGCTATCAATCTTGAAGCGTAGCTCAAAGAAGTGAATGGAAACGATAGCGCTCAAGATTTGTGGAACGAAATAAGAAAAAGGAAGTACACACACACCCCACACACGCACGCACACACGCACGCACGCACGCACGCACGCGCACGCGCACGCGCACGCGCACGCACACACACCCGCACACACACGCACACACACACACCCGCACACACACACACACACACACGCACACACACACACACACACACACACACACACACACACACACACACACACACACACACACACACACACACACACACACACATCAGGTGATTCGCCATCTATCTAAGCTGTCAATATATATACATATATATATATATATATATATATATATATATATATATATATATATATATATATATATATATATATATATATATATATATATGTAATTGAACATTGCAGATATATTTAAAATGGAACTATCAAAATTACTCGACACGAGTTAAGTAGTGTGTTAAAACAAAACGAAATTTAAATACCCACCATAGTAGTATCAAACAAATACGTTTGTGACGTGCTTAACTGTGTATTACAACAATGTTTTTCAAATATAGATTTTCGCTGAATTTCACCGCAGATGTCCACTTAAACACTTGAAAGTTCGAGGTTGTGCAAATACAGACAAGTAGCATTCAGTGCACGTAACGGTCCGTGTGGAAATTACCTGCTCGATTCGCCGCAAGCAATGGAAGAAAAATAAACCCGTCACACTATGTTTCGTGTATACAAATTGTGATTGTGATATACCAGTGTGTTACTCAAATAAGTACATGCATAAACTGTTGTCTATAGCATGAGAGGGTAAGTTATATCGGATCATAATGTTTACCAGGTGTTGCTGTTCTCGTTCTTGTCCCTAAAGTCCGGGGTTATCCTGGCCTGGATTCGTATCTTCAAACGACGATTGTTGGAAGTATTTATTAAACCACGTCGGAGCAACATTACAATTAACGTTTGACAACAGACTTGTCACATCTTTGGGATGGCAATCCGTATTTCTGACCTAAAATGTTGTAAGAATCCGTATCAATCCGTATCATTAATCAGATCTTCATGTCAACTGGCCTAACTAAGTTATGAATTATAAGGCCTTTTCAAAACGGTTTTCCCACAGTGTTTTCGATTATTGTGGACAGTTAATAATAATTGGAAGATTACCCAAGTTTTACTTCACTTCAGCACGTTTAAATTGCGAACAGCAAAACAGGCATTGTCATCAAAATATGACAATTTCAGCAGTTCGCGCGTTTATCGAAGTTTCACTGGCAACCATCAACATTTTCACGCCAGAACCAGATAACGATAGAGAAATCACCAAGCTACTTTATGAGCTCGGCATTAGCTGCACCTCGCATACACGCGATGAACGCCTCCACCAAGATCATTCTAATTGTTCGTGATCCCGTCGCCAGAGCGGTATCTGACTGGCTCCAAGTCTGTCGCAAATTATATCAAACGCACGTCGAGACCTTTCAGACTTTCGAAAGGTCCGATATTCTAGCGGCGAGCGGACATATCAACCCCAAATGTGCCCAAATTAGACGCTCGTCATACGCCCTGGAGGTGGATAAGTGGACAACGCTATTTCCTCTTCGTACGCAGTTTCATGTCGTCAATGGTGAGAAGTTAGCCTTGGACCCCGTCTCCGAACTCAAAAAGGTTGAAAGTTTCCTTGGGTTGCGTCAACACATCACTGAGAGGAACATAGCGTTCGAAGGCAAACGTCGATTTTTCTGTATGGTCGGCGAAAGGGGTCAAACATCCTGATTTAATTCCACACGTCCAGGCGACATTGAGAGCTTATTTCAAACCACTCAACCAACGGTTCTATCGTCAGGTCGGACAAGATTTCGGATGGGCGTAAAGTGAATAACGTTATGTAGAGATTGGCCATTGTGGTAGGACACGCTTGATGACACTGGCACCTCAAGTCATTACAGATATTACAGTGCTGACCAAACCTTAGTTACGAGTGGGAGGCTCGATCCACGTCACCACTGCGCTAATTCGAACACTACAGGAGAGCCCGGGTTTGAAACGTGTGCTGCGGTGTAAAACCTTGGGCGAGGTTTTTCATTCTACATTGCTCCAGGTAACTAAGCCATATAGCTGGGTACCTGCCTATACACAGTGGTGGATATTTGTGTACGAACAGTCTATCCACATTAATTGCAGCATGGTTGGATGCCGATTGAACAGGTTTGCCGGGGAGTAAAAATGGTAAAACGCCTAGAGTAATCCTGAAGGTAGGATACATGTACCTTTACGACTTTATTATTAATGTTAAGTATGCATTTGATATACTCAGTGTGCTGTTATGGACTATCTGGTACAGACTGTTTTATGTGTAATGTACTATTCTTACTTGCTATTTACACATTATTTGCTGTAATATGTTATTCTTGTTATTTGCTATTTACACATTTAATTAAATTGTAGCTCTTATTTGTATACTAGTATAGTATTATGTTGAATCAAATCTGGATATTTAATAATATATCAAAATAAAATAGTACATGGCAATTGTCGATGTGATAATAGTGTACTATCAATAGTAAATTTGTTTAACTGTCAGTTTTTATTCAAATGAGCTACAATTTAACTAAACGTGTAAATAGCAATGTCCAGTGGGGGTAGGCTCCACTGTGTCAGTGGGGGGTCGGGTTGTTTTCCCCCTTTACGGTTTCTGTCAATTTATACATTCACTTCACGACGTAAGTAAGCCAGTGTCATATGGCGCGAGCAGTTAGCGCAGCCCAGACACATTGGGGTTTCAAGCCCCGGCTTGGTCAAGGGCGATCTCTAGCGTGTGTATTGCGAAGTCGAAAAAAAAACAATTAGCCGTATCTTATCAATTTATGCTTAAAACAAATATATCTGCATTATACAAAATATAAATTAATGATGTAGCCTTAGTTTTGGGGACATATTCGCAAATCGCAAGACATCGCTTTCGTCGTGCGTCTGGGGAGCGCTTATGTATTGTTCACGCCCAGTGACATCCGACTTCTTTTTAGCGCGTGTGATGCAGAATGACATTCCAAACACATACACATCGAAAACACCGTGGTAAACCATTTTTTAAATGCCCTAATACTTTAGGCCAGTTAACTGGAAAATTACTGAAGTTTTACTTCACTTCAACACGTTTAAACCGCAAAACAGACAGTGTCATCAAATAATAACAATTTATTTAAGCAGTTTGCGCTTATTTCGAAGTTTCACTGGCAAGCGTCAACATCTTGAAATCAGATATGCAGGCGATTTCGTTGAATTCGGCGTCGAGCTCCATTTGCTGTACTGCTTTTCATAATCGTCACGTGCCTGCCACGCGCCCCCTTCCTATTCGTTCGTTTCGAATCTATTTACTTAGTCACTAACAGTAAACGATTATTCCATTATGCTCTATAGGTTTGTGACGAATACAAGGACATAATGTGGTTGAAAATAATGTCTCCATCAATTTAGTTAAAATCCGTATCAAAATGGAATACGGCCGTATCACTTTAAAAACCGCTAACATCCGTATCGGATACAGGTAATCCGTATCATGTGGCAAGTCTGGTTTGACTAAACTTGTGTAAATAAAACGATATAAATGGTTGCCATCTCGGTCAATCAACCCAGATATTAAAGAGTGGACAGCGGCGATAGAGCTTATTAAGGTCTCGATATTTATATATTTTATGTATTACTTATTTTATTTTAGACGGGAGATGTGGAGAGAGAGGCCATTGAAAGGGGGAGTTAGGCAGGGGATTACCGAAAGGGCGTAATAGAAATTGCAGTGCACAAGCGCAGCACTTTGAAACTCACCATTGTATAAGGGAATTAAAAGGAAATATGCGATTAACCCATCCACCTCAGATACGTCTTTCTTTTTCATCAAAACATTTCACGCATTTCGCACATTTACACAAATCAGTATAGGTATTGCGTTCCACTAACGCCCTCTGTGAGATAGCGAATGTTTTCTTGTAAATAACATCCAGAGTGTGTTTGTTAACTAACACAATTTTGTCG
>OZ024862.1:32978690-32991190 GCA_964017155.1 Oasisia sp. SBJ-2009 | reverse complement strand
AACACCTGGTGTCTAGCGATAAAAAGAACACGGAGATAAATGAAACTACGACACATGTACACGTAATGCCTTTACACGCAATAGCTGCAAACGTCGTAACTATCGTGCTGAAGTTAAACAATACAACTCTTTGTGTCTCGTTGACATTACACTGAGTGTGAAATTGTGCTTTCTTTCATAAAAGGTCGCTAACAGTTCTGCTTATAGTCAAATGATACAATTTTATTTTAGGGACTGTTTGTCTGTAGGAAGACAACATTGACTGTTTGTGTCAGAAACGGGATATGAATTAAAACAAAATGTACTAGTAGCATACACCATATAACAGACACGCACGCGCGAACACTCACACTCACACTCACACACACACTCACACACACACACACACACACACACACACACACACACACACACACACACACACACACACACACACACACACACACACACACACACACACACACACACACACACACACACACACGTACATATATATATATTATATATATATACAGTGTTCATATATATATATATATATATCATATATAATATATATATATATATATACAGTGTTCATATAATATATATATATATATATATATATATATATATATATATATATATGTGGCGGATTATGCTATTCGTACATACATATATATATATATATATATATATATATATATATATATATATATATTATATATATATATATATATTCATATACATTCATATATATATATATATATATGATATATGAATATGGTGGTTTATGCTATATATATATATATATATATATATATATACAGTATATCTTTGTGGTCAAGTTGTGATGTCATTATTGCATATAAGATTACAATATTCAATACAATTCCTGTAAACTGTTTCTGTATTACCTTATTCTTAATTAGAATTCCGTTGTATATGTGTACTAAGTGTGTGTGGTGTGTGTGTGTGTGTGTGTGTGTGTGTGTGTGTGTGTGTGTGTGTGTGTGTGTGTAGATGTGTATATAAGTGTGTATATAATACTGTATACGTAGATGTGTACATGGGTAAATGAGTGAGTGTATATCTATATGTGTATGTGTATGTGTATGTGTATGTATACGTGTGCGTGTATGAACAAACCTAATGGTGTAACCTTGCAAGTAACAAAATACGTATATGTAGAAATAAGCGAACAATACTTGGCGTAGGTCACCTGACCCTCTTCTGCCATCGACACCACCACGAGGACAGCTGCCGTGAGCAGCGCCGTCGACCTCCGAACATGGCATCCCATCTCGCCGATAGTCCAGTACGTAGTGGACACGAGCGTCACACAACACAGCTTATTTCAACTGGTGTCCCTGAGACTGTCCGTTTCATGGACATCTCAATTAAGTACGGCTGTCGACGACACGTTAATGTTATAACAACATGTACGATAATCGATTAATCGTACGCCTTCTGCTAATCGGCCGTTATGTGGAAAGCATCGTGCGTCAGGTGCACGTAGTGTAATAGCGTGGCAGTTTCCTTTATACGATGATTGCTGTTATTTGCTCGTAAAATGGGTTCCTCAACCACCGACTCCGTCACGCCTACGAATGTGTGTTTTTGTGAGTGTCAAGTTTGGACCAAACGAAAAAAGACGTCACTGTATATACAGTCCACTATTTATGTCACTATTTATCAAATACGTCAACCCTGATATAGTTTATTCGCTTTATCTGCGATACCAGATTCTGCATTTGCATTTGACAATTCACCGATAAGATAGTCATGGGTGTTTCCGACACAAACGATCTTGGAACAATGGGCTTCCTTTCAGCGTTTATGGTCATTAACACGCTATTCCCAACAGCTTGTATGGCCGATATCGCTGAATGTTAGACTATCACTGGCGAGCCAGAACACTGGACTGAAGTAAACCGGCGATAAGATATTAAAGTTTATCTGACCACAGAATGTTGCAAATACCGAGCCTGTCAGCCAATCGTCAAGAATAATTTTTTCACAGTAAAGATGGCTGTTGCAAGCGACTGACGCCATGCCGTTAGCCCGCCCACATAGTGCTTGCGATCACGTGATCATCACTCGGGTTGATGCAGGCTACGAGCATAATCACCAATCGTTGCAGAGTTTGTACATTTGTACAGTATATTGCATCACAAGTATAATTAGCATCGTCGAGGGTGATCGAGGACTATTATATACTATATATATACTATACAAAGCATGGTACAAGTCACACGACAGTTTTTTGGATTGAAATTGGCGAAATATGACTTTACCGACTTCTGTCAGCATGCTGTGACTCACGATTACAGCAGAGCAAGAACAAATATTTAAAGCGGCTACTTCATAAGACTGTTGTCTTACTGGTGTCAGTTCATTATCGTCATCATTGTGCAGCCATAGTATCCCGTGGTTGGGCGAAGACCTAAGCACGTTGCTTCCACATCTGCCTATCTAGCGCTATACTCTGCCAGATGGTATCCTTCAAGTAGTCGTGTAGTTCGTCTCTCCAATGTCTCGCCGGCCTTCCTCTAGGTCTTTTCCTTTCGTAGGGTTTCCACGCAGTGTCCATCAGTTATCTCGTATCCTGCTGACGTGTCCTGCCCAGGGCCACTTCCGTCTTTTCTCTTACCCATATATTTGTTTTTCTTTCCCGGTGTGTGATGTTTAACACACTCCTTTCCATCTTTGTTTGTGCGGCTGCTAGCTTGTTCTTAGCTTGGGTGGTGAGTGCCCATGTTTCAGCGCCGTATATCATTGCTGGAAGTACGCATGCATTTTCCGTTGTTACCCTTGAAGATTTCGCGGTGCATGGCGAATGCTGTCCACCCGGCCGTGATTCTTCTTTGAATATCTTTGTCTTCGTTTTCGTCTCTGGTGCTATATCTCTGTCCCAGGTAGATGTAGCTTTCAATGTTCTCGATCTGAGTGTTGTTGATATATATTGGCGTGTTGTTTTCCGTTATCATCTTTATCTTCGATTTGTTCATCTTCATAGCCTGATTTTCACGTTCAGCATCTAATTACTGTAGTAATTATTGTAGCTCATGTGGTATATTCGCGCATATAAGTATGTCGTCAGCGAAGCGATGATTAAGACTAAGATATTCGCCATCTATCTTCAAGCCTCTGGTTTCCCAAGTTGGTCGTCGGAATATGCTTTCGAGTGCTGCCGTGAACAGCTTGGGCAATATCTCCCTGTCGTACTCCTCTCCTGATGTTGATCTTGTTGCTGTCTTTGTATAGATGACTGTCATCGAGTTGTTGGTGTAGATTTCCTTCAGGAGTTCGATGTACACATCTTCTATCCTCAGTTCTTGAAGCGAGGACAGTATAACTTGAGTTTGCACTGAGTCGAAGGCTTTCTCGTAGTTAACGAATGCGATGCAGAGTGGGATATTATATTCTCTGCACTTCTCCTTCAGTTGGTTTACGGCATGGATGTGGTCTGTCGTTGGGTATCCGCTTCTGAAACCAGCTTGCTGTCGTGGTTGATTTTCGTCGAGTGTCTTCTCTAGCCTTTTCATTACTACTTTCGTGAGTACTCTACAGATGTCTGATAGTAGACATATCGATCTGTAATTCTTGTGGTCTTTTTTATTTCCCTTCTTGAACATTATTATCATCTTAGCGTTCTTCCACGCTGTGGGTATTCGTCTTTCTGATAAGCATTTAGTGTACAGCTAGCAAGTGTCTTCGACATGGTATCTTCTCCTGTTTTCAATGTTTCGACATTTTTCATATCTCGGAGTGCTGTTTCCACCTCTCATGGTGTAATCGCTGGCACATCGTTTGGGCCAAGTAGCGGTAATATAACTCGGTGTAAAATTCCTCTATTCTTTCTATGACTTTATCTTGATCAATGATTTCTCCACTCTCTGCCCTGCTTGTCTAGGAGTGTGATCTGTCTGTCCTGGCCTAGCTGTTGCGTTCTTCGGACTTTCGTCAGGCTCTTTGATGTCAAGGTTGTTTCTCGTATGATTTCTTGGTTGTATTTCCTGATGTCCTCTCTTGCTTTCTTTTTGATGGTCTTTCATATTTCTGCATACTCTATTCGTTGTTTATCGTCGCCGTGTTTCACCATTTCTCGTCGTTTCTTCATCAGGGCTCGTGTTGGTGACGATATCCTCGATTTCAGTGGCTTAGCAACTCTTGACGCGCTTTGTTGGATCATGTCTGTGGCGGTTGCGCTCAAGCTGTCGATGTCGTCTAGTTATTGTAGTGTCTCGAATCGGTCTCTCAATTCGAGTTAGAATTCGATCTTCTTTGATCCTATTTGTGCGGCATCTACTCTTAATGGCCTCTTTACCATCAATTGTTTCCTTTCCACCTCTACGACCAATATTTGATGTTGCTCATAACCAGTGTGTAGACACCAATGTTGACTTGGTTGATGACTGTTACTTCTGTGACGATGTATGGCCTGTTTGTTAGTATGTAGTCAATTTCGGCCTTCGTTACACGGTTTCGGTGCCGCTGGGGACAGGGGGCCACGATGTTGGTGTTGTTGGCCTACCCTTCCACACTGGCCAGTGTGGGTTGGAAGAGGTAGGCGATACAGGGTGAACGAAATTGCCCACGTTTCGACACGGTGGGTGTATAATACGAATACGAATACATTTATTTCAGGTAAAAACCCATATACAATTGGTACATACATTAGCACATCTACGTAGATGTAACACTTCAAATATGTTAAAAAATGAATAGATAAAAATATAAAGTTATAAGTTAGATAAGTGTAAAATTGTATAAAAAACACCAAATAAAATAATTAGTAATTAGCAGGATGTGATTGTATAATAAATATGCAATTAATTCAGGTAAATAAACGCCGTTTGGAAAATAAGTTATATAAACAACTTACTGACTTTAAAAATATATATAATAATAATAAATAAATAAATAATAATAAAGTTAATAGTAAAGTTATTGCCGGTACCGGGATTCGCACCCCGGTCCCTCTAATCGGGAATCGACTCGGCCACCGCGCCCATGCTGTCAGTTACGTGTTTACAATTTCCAAACTGGAGAGGGTGACCGATATATATGTTAGTGTGCCACGCTGGAACATATTGTTTTTAAACTATTCTTATTCTAAAGTCAAATAAGCCATGTTTCAATATCCTTAATATTGCGATTACTATTGGTATTGTTGTTGGTGATATTATTATTATTATTGTTGTTATACTTAACGTATTAAGCCTTCACAGCTAGAACGGTTTCTTACCTTTCCCACACGATGTCGGCTATGTCAATTTTAACATTTTAATGTTCACTGCAAATTTAAATATAGTCCAATTTCCAACGGTGCACATTAAACACTATGATGCCCACCTGGCAACATTGAAGTATGGGACATTAATTGTGGTCGTCCGCTGTTATGCTGTACATCTAGAGCATCATTGTGCTGAATATGACATATAATAAATTACAAGGTCGTCAATAAACATAACGTTATTCGACACAAGCAAGCGTTTATGACGAGTTTATTTCTCGTTAAGTTGATATATGCTTAAGTTTACAAGTAAGGTGCCGCGTTAATGCTTTCTCTAAGCCATTCAATAGATCATTGTCATAAATAAACTGTTAAATACGCTGTTTTATCGTATTATTATTGTAATATAGTAAATCATACAAGTGCGCTAGTTGATCACCAATAACGTGTGAGTTGTACTCTAAGGCAGTCGGGACAGCAAATGAGTCAAAAGATCGAAGGATGCTGGCATTTCGACATCGGTAAAATGCGGCAAGATTTTGCATTAGATGACGGTGTAATGGGATACCAAGGTTTATACGATTAAAACAGGATAATCATCGCTCAATCGATATATTTTAAATTGAAATAGTGAACTCAAATATTCATGATAAACGTAACATAGAAATAAGCAAAGCTAAAGAAATACTTGTGTGTAATCATATGAAGTGTTTTTAAAAAGTATAAAGAAAGAGAACTTTCCAGATTAGCTCAACGTCGATGGAGAAATGAATAGCGACAAACGTGGTATTGCGAACATAATAAATAAGTTTTGATTTATGCTGGTCTAGTCACTAAAACAATTTAAAACTAAATTATTTATAACATCGTAAGCAAGACATAAATATGGAAACTGTTCAATCTAAGAAATCAACTATAAAACAAGTATTATGCTATTCTGTTCGTATAATGTAAATATTATGTTTATTTTTAAGGGGTGGAACATCCACTAGCGATATTATGTATTTTGTACTTTAATGGTAGTCTCCTGGCCTAATCTAGTACTGACATTATGTGTTGTATATATAATATTATATCTACAGGTCAAATAAGTAGATTATGAGTGTTGAGTTCTTTGTAAGTTTTATATACAGTAGCTGTACATTCGAGAGTACTGTATCGAAATATAAATACGGTCCCAGTACTTTTATGCTACGTTTGTTTTGCAAAACTGAATAACTTGTGTCTTATCACGACATAAATGTATTTGTGCGATTCACTTTGAGCTTGCTGCCATTTGGGTTACATGCAAGGGTGATTCCTTACGCAAACCGATTATTGTGCGATTCACTTTGAACTTGCTGCCATTTGGGTTACATGCAAGGGTGATTCCTTACGCAAACCGATTATTGTGCGATTCACTTTGAACTTGCTGCCATTTGGGTTACATGCAAGGGTGATTACTTACGCAAACCGATTATTGTGCGATTCACTTTGAACTTGCTGCCATTTGGGTTACATGCAAGGGTGATTACTTACGCAAACCGATTATTGTGTGATTCACTTTGAACTTGCTGCCACTTGGGTTATTTGCAAGGGTGATTACTTACGCAAACCGATTATTGTGCGATTCACTTTGAACTTTCTGCCACTTGGGTTATCTGCAAGGGTGATTACTTACGCAAACCGATTATTGTGCGATTCACTTTGAACTTGCTGCCACTTGGGTTATTTGCAAGGGTGATTACTTACGCAAACCGATTATTGTGTGATTCACTTTGAACTTGCTGCCACTTGGGTTATTTGCAAGGGTGATTACTTACGTAAACCGATTATTGTGCTATCCACTTTGAACTTGCTGCAACTTGGGTTACTTGTAAGGGTGATTACTTACGCAAACCGATTGTAATGCATATCGTGCAATGGATAATGCAGTGACAGTGGACTATAAACGCTTGTACTAGTCGAATAAAACCAAAGTCTGGCGAACTGAACCGAATAGTCATGACCATGCCATATACGAATAGTAGAGGCTGAGTCGAAACTAGCAAGTCCGCATACTATACGTGATTAAGATAACACATTTGCAATGAAATGAAGGCATAGAATTACATAAAATAATAATTTTAACAGGATTAGTAAAATGCATACATTACAAAGATTGGAACATTTTCCAAGAATCCCTTTAATCGTACAAGCCCAGCAAGCAGAGGCGACTTGACACACGTTCACAATACACCTCAAACATATTTGAACAACTCACTTGTAGCAGATGTTTCGTATAGGCCTAAAAATACAGTTGAGTAAAACATACTCCTCGGTATTACTACAGCTCTACAGCTCTACAGCACAACAAACATTCCCGTCGTGTGAGTAAGGGCTAACCAGGAAATAGGGATACAAGCACATTGTTGGATACCATATTGTGCACGTCCCCATTAGAACAGTTCGAGTACGTTAATTAAAAGTCATTACTGAAATGCCAGTGACAGTCGCAGTAATAGAAAGCGAAATTAATTATAAGGAGTAGTACCAGCCACCCTCACTAAGTGCTCTCGATTGAGGGAGCAGAGTCGTAGACATTATTAGACCATCCGCTGCAACATTTAAATGTATTTTACAGTCGGCGAAATGCCAACCTCTGTTTACCATTTGACGCATTTGCTGTCCCGGATGCTCTAAAATACTTCTCGCGACTGACAAAGACGTCAGGTACGAAACATAAAAAATGAATATGATGTGTAGGTGAATCGACAGTTGGCTCTTGCGATAATAAATAGAATACAATGAAATTGATTGATTGATTCAATGTGTGATTGAGTGACTGAGAGTGAGTGACTGAGTGACTGAGTGACCTAGTGACCTAGTGAGTGAGTGAGTGAGTGAGTGAGTGAGTGAATGAATGAATGAATGGTTGATTGATTAATTGATTGATTGAGTGATTGAGTGAGTGTGTGCGTGAGTGATTGAGTGAATGCGAGAGTGAATGAGTGACCTAGTGAGTGAGTGAGTGAGTGAGTGAGTGAGTGAGTGAGTGAGTGGTAATAAAATATTACCCCTAGCGTGAAACGACTTTATTTATGAACCACTTACTGAACATTTAAAAACTAGACGCCCTGCCCTGCGAACTTTGTTTATGCCATCGTGACATGGCTGAGTAATTACTGCCTTGGTATTTTCCTGCAGTGGATTTTTTGAATTTCAGCAAACTTCAAAGTGGTTTTACAACTTCCTCGTTACTACCTCCCCTAACAAAGACTATGAGCGTTGGTGGCGTTTGTTAAGTTATTCCCTCAATAAAGATATATTTAATGATCTGATACCGTTGCCTCTTGCTGCGTTTCCATACGCAGTTGGTTGCCACCATCGTTGTTACCCTGCACGCTGGAGCTGTGTATCGTCGGCCACTATATGGTACGTGGTACTATCGTATAATTCATATGCTATATGTAAGTGGGTCACGATACATGACGAGACCCCGCGCGACTGGAGCTGATTTGGGGACGGGTTACAAGAATAATATTCGATGGATGACAGTCGTAACTTCCGACTGATGAATACTAGGAAAATCAGGACATAAATATCTTGTGTTATACCTTTCTTATCTGAAATGTCCGATTTAATGTTGAGTTTACCACACTATCATAGACATAGCGATTTATGTAGTGCAAATAATAGACACTCCCACAATTTTAGGTCGTATGTGTCTTTTACGGGATTTGCATTTTACATAGCTGTACATTGTGGTTTCGATAAGCACTTATATCTGACAAGTTGTCTAAATGCACGTAATCGTAACACATGTATACGTTTGCCCCAAAAGGTTGTACTGCGCGAAAAATGGCACTCTTCATTATTAGTCATGATCGCCAAACACAAGTACAAGCCGGCGATGCCATGGCAACCACCATAATAATCGATTAAAATTCATGATTTCCGTCAGCATTGTCACCAGCCAAGTGTTCCACTGCTTCTGCTTATAATCATCCTTCGGACAGTATAACTGAAATAGTTAGACTGGAATAGTTCGATTATTACAACCAAAAACAAAAAGTCCTATACGTTAACATGGAGAATATGGACTTTCTGCCCCCAACTGCCCCCAGTCTCGTTTTCGCGCGCGCGCCCTATACGTTACGTGTTTTCTGGAGACGTTCCGCATGCTATGACCAGGAAACATATGGCTATGTCACAGTGGCGCCACACTGTGGCTTCGTTAGACAATACCATTGATCGACGTGAAGCATCTGCTCTTGTGGACGTGCGCTTTTCGCAAAGGAAGAGAAGACCAAGATGTATTGAATGTTGTTTTTTCGTTCAATATTTAAGAAGTTTACATGGTTACGGGAGATTCAGAACACCGTTTAGTACTGTCCAGTTGGCATATAACACCCTGTAAGGAAAACCCAATTTTCAAAACCGTATAAAAAATACCGGTTCAACGGTATGCCAGTATCATAGTTCACATTTATATTGCACACGAACCTGACAGGCATTAGTCCATGTAGGTGTGCAAGTAAATGTATAATTTTTCGACACAAACTAATGTTGCCTCTTTGCAAATGAATGCTATATGTAAAGTATTTAACATACACATCTGTGCATTTCCTCATACCATTGATATTAACCCAACGTCACTTACTTTACAGCGTAAACTATGTTAACGGTTGCCAAAACAAACAAACAAACAAACAAACAAACAAACAATCAAACAAACAAATCAAACAAGCATATATACAAACATGTAGATTAGTATACTTCATGACATCTACTCAGGTTAATAGTGTTGTGCTTCAGTGTTTTTGAGCCATCTTCTTCCGTGTTTCGCATTACTTTGATGCTACTTGTTTCCGATAACCTTTCAATACAGCTACATTTAAACTAAGCAAAGATAGGTCGACACAAAAAAAGGTAACAATAAAGGAAAACTACAACAAATCCTATATTGTTACATTCTTACTCGTGTATGTCCGTACACATGCACGACAACACACACACACACACACACACACACACACACACACACACACACACACACACACACACACACACACACACACACACACACACACACACACACACACACACACACACACACACACACACACACACACACACACACACACACACACACACACACACACACACACACACACACACACACACACACACACACACACACACACACACACGATACATATGTATTACCTTTTAAGATAACCATACAATTGTTCTTGTTTGCTTTTGCTGCAGGTCGTGTGTTTGCTGCTTACTCGCTCTTGTGATATCATCTTAACATTCAGGCAACTACGGAGTTGTTAGATGACCTCTAGGTTTGCGGTTACACACTGTGTCTACAAACGTTACAGTTTATAAGCCCATAGTCTTTGCAATGGGGCCAACACATTTAAACTTGAGCTCACTTATATTTCTCAAGAGTCGACTCTTACCATGTGTTCATTTATGTTCACCCCATGTCAGCCAATGGTCGACATGGCATCACAGCTAGGGAATTATCGGCCATTTTATGTCAACGTTATCCTCGCTATTGTTTAGGATATAATAATAAATGTCCGTAGATAAACGCTACTTTTACGTTGCCCTACATATATAATATTCCATAATGGACTCGATAATTTCGCCGGCCAAGAAAGCTAATGGAAGGCATTCATTTTCACTACCGACAGACCTAAGCAAATTGAAATAAACAGCATTTTGTTACAAAAAACGCCATAATAGTTTTTTTACGTACGTTTTGGCAATGGAACAATTCCAACAATGTGAGCAGGTAATACAGTTTTCTTTAACGCGACCAACTGCAGTGCAAAAGCACCAACTCGCTTATTAACGTTTAAAAACGGCAGCAAAAGGATATGAAAAAGTATGGAAATAGAGCTTAATTCGAGTCTTATAAGTTGTGCATTTAATACTATTAATAGTGTATTCCAAGTGGAAATAAAAAGACAACGGCAGTTATTTTATAATAACGTATATATGTATACGTAGAAGTAGAGGAAGGTAGAAGTGTTGTCGTTACTAACCACTTCTGCCAACTTGTACAATGTTTGGAAACATTAGAAAAACATTGTCATACATCTTTACGAAACATTCGGATACATTTATACATACGATCACATGTTCTGACACGATCACATGTTCTGATTAAGACGTTTTTGAACTTGTGAGGTTAATCCTGACATGATTCTGTGGATTAGGCAGTTTCTATGTCATCGGCCACAGCGCGTCAAACTGAACGATCCTCTGTGCAGAGATCCTGTGCTGTCAGATAAAATCGTAGTAAATACCGGAACTCCACAAGGGTGAGTCCTTTCGACAATCCCGTTTTCAATTTATGCGAGCGACATATCGTGTAACAATTCATTTCTTAACTTGGTAAAATATCCAGATGACATGGCCCCTGTAGGTCGTCTTAGAGATGAATTAATTCCTTCTACGTATCGTCTCCAAACCGATGCGTTACGTTGTCAGTTTAAGTCCAGCTTTCTTAAACTGACTACAACTAAAGAGTTTTTGGCACGCAGTGATGCACTCCATACGTACATTTGATAAGGGTAATTGTCCCAAACAGTCGCACATAAACGTGTCGTTCCTATATATATTTAAATATTGACATGTTGCTTTTGGGGAAAGATTAATCAGACACAAAAACCGATATCCATAGGTAATCAAGAAGTGGATATAGTCAAGAGCTTCAAAGTACTTCACTTGATGACAGTTTTTCATTTTGTGATTATGTCAATTATGTTTACACGAGAGT
This sequence comes from Oasisia sp. SBJ-2009, assembly GCA_964017155.1. Classification (NCBI taxonomy): domain Eukaryota; kingdom Metazoa; phylum Annelida; class Polychaeta; order Sabellida; family Siboglinidae; genus Oasisia; species Oasisia sp. SBJ-2009. The sequence continues at coordinate 32,979,218 of OZ024862.1, read as the reverse complement.
CCAACCACACATTTTCTTACTGAGATGGCTAAACATTTGCCCACGTCACACCCTTGCAAGTCACAAGTGCTCCTTAGACCTTTAGTATGTGCTCGCAGTCGATCTCAAAGGGGCGCACATTCATAATTGGAATAGGTTTCGTGACCTTAATAAATTATGATTATCTTCTCAAGAATATTTAACGTAATATCATATTTAAAATTTCAATATATGATATAAGTTAAAAGACCCAACATAACCTAAAGCGAGATTTCTAACTTAAGAAAGTGAAGTGTCTTACTACTCATTTGTGCCGTGGTGAATGTCTGTGTTGCACCTTGCGCACCGACCGCTTACTTGTAAAGAGGTCAATTTGAAGTACTCGTTAATTTGAAGTACTCGTCACGCGACAGACTAGACAGAACATATCGTCAGGCAGATAAAAACCCAATCGTTTTATTGAAACAGACATATCAGCAGCCGAACATAAAACAAGATGAGGTTTTTTCTGGTGAGTAGCCTGTCTGATGTCCGTGGAAGAAATACATG
>OZ024862.1:32968690-32971190 GCA_964017155.1 Oasisia sp. SBJ-2009 | reverse complement strand
TGATTTCATATTAAGGTAACTATAACTCCTTTGGTGTGATGTCAACTGGGAAACCGAAATAATTTATCGTTATTTTGTCCAATGTTTTGTATCTGGCATCTTGAAAAATAAACGTATCAAAAAGCTATTGCCATAAATAATAGTTCTCGACATTCCTGATTATTTGATACTACACTTAAATTTGTTGTTATACAGTTACTGTGAAAATGAGGAAAGAGAAAAGTATACAACTGGGCCATTAAGGGCATGGATATAAACGCAATTTTCGGAGTGAGGTACACTGATTTGAGAAGGTTGCCCTCTGGAATATTGTTCGGGAGGGTTTGACGTTTAATAAGATGCACGACAACCAAAAATAGCACGAGGTGGCCACTACCTCCAAAATTTGGACCCGTTCGCCCCGACTAATTCGGTAATTAATGAGTCAAGGTAACAACAATTTAGGAAGATCCAGGGAAAGTGGAGCCCATACGTAAACACTCATTATTGGGTTCATAGTTCTAGGTGTTGCTGAACATAATTTACATATAATAAAACTTATTAAAGATCACGTGAATGTGATATGAATCATACAGTGGTACACTAAATATTCAGTAAATTGTAAGTGAAAACATTAGTTGCATTTCACTGTCTTTAGATGAATCAATACACGTAAGACTAATTTGCTCATGTCAACATATTGCGCATAGATCATTCGTGCAAGCACTGAAGCTACTGCATGTAATGGGAGCCTACCCATTGTAAGCTATGGAAAGGTGAATGAATTGCTATTGAGAGTAACTTCATGATGCGCTACTAGGTGACGTTTGAATTGGATTGTGAATAAAGCAAATTGAAACACGTACAAATAGAGAGCATCTCCTTCACCATCAATCCCGTATCATGCCCTGAAATCACATAGCTTATAGCAGCATGCCTGTGTCATCCGGCAGATTCATGGGCTTCCTTGACCGACCTTCTGCACTAAAATGGGTAATTTCTTTCACGTCTTGTCATCGGAAGGGTTCTGCCAATATTAAAACCAATACTACGTAATCAACCATACAAAACACATGCATGACATATATCAGATAGAGAATGGTGTTTAGAACATTTATTTATATGTAAATAAGTTTAACAAGGAATCGTAATCACTTGTCCAACAATCGATAATGGGTCATGAAAACCATAACATAAGGGGTTCATCTGGGGAGCATTGCATTGTTATTTCAAAATAAAATGCAAAATCCCACTAATTTCACGTACATTGGCTTTGCAACAGAAGAAATAGCAAGGTGGAGTAAGATGAAATTAATGACCACTCTAAAAGATTACTACACATGACAGTACATGTAATTATCTAATGAGTGAGCAAGGTATTGTTCTTAGATAAACAGACGGTTATCTGCGAACGGCAAATGATATGCATTGTTAAGGCACTTTCGGAAGAGTGTTTAGATAGCAACGACTATTGTTAAAACAATAACATAGTTGTACACTATGTGCTATGTAACAATAATAATAATAATTAGGTAACTCCCATTGTGCCTAAATCCTTAGACACCAAACTCAATGGCGCATAGTTGAAGAAATTTTTGTGGCCTTAAGTATAAGGCCTTAAAGGTGAAATGAACATGCTAGATTAAAGGCTGTGGTTAATAGAATATATGTAACATAATATAACCGTGTAGTATGAATACTTGAAAACAAATATATTTTATAAAATCATGCAAATAAGAATACTTCCTCACACACCGCCTATGAAATTTTGCCTTCGGGTGTTTCCGTAAATGTGACGTCATATGTACCATAGACGCTAGCAGCAGGTTGAGGATTTCAATGGTATTATTTCTTGGTGTATGGTGTCTTGCGGTGTTCTTCTTCATCGAATAAAACATAGTATTCTGCGTGGCTTTTGGATGCAGCAACGGGGATAATTCCGGAAAGAGCTTCTTTAGTTTTCGATAGAGAAAGAGCCAAGGCGACGAAGGCAGTGGATCAAACAAGTCGGTCTAGTCAACTGGACACCGACTCGTTGTCCGTGTTTTCGCTTATGCCAAGATTATTTTGACAGTTCGTGTTTCGTCACAGATCCAGCTGTTTACCAGTCTGTGTGTTTTAAGCCAGGTCGACAACGTTTGAAGAAATCAACACTAACATGCCCAATAATCCCAACAATTTTTAAGTGAATCCGGGAGATAGAAACGAAGGAAAGGCGAAGCTTGCCTTTCCAGAAACGGCGGAACTTGGTCTTGGAGATAAGTCGTTCCGATTCTAACACAAATGGTGGCAAGAATATGTATCAAATGTTGGCAAATATAAGGTTATAATTGCACAATTGAGGTTGGTCCAAATTCTGCGTAAGTGCCCTATTTACGAATGGCTACTATAATGTCCAACTGAAAAATCAGTTTATTATTTAATTTTTAGGGAGCGCATGTTTGTCAATGATTAGCCTCATGCTCAGGTCAAGGACCATTTCATGTTCTTGTCGTCGTTCGATTCAACCATCATTGAAGAG
>OZ024862.1:32931190-32963690 GCA_964017155.1 Oasisia sp. SBJ-2009 | reverse complement strand
GAAAGAGTTTGTATGTAAATGGCAAACAATACTGGTTCTATAAATGGTATGTTCTTTTGCACTAACTGACTTCACGCTGAGACTTGAACGTAACAGCGTAGGCTATTTTCATTCGATGTGAGACTGATTAACTAAACCATACCTGTACTAATGTACCGTTGCATTCGGTATACTGTGCGTATATTGGCTGACCTATTGTGCTGAAATTATGTTTTCCGTTTGCACACAGTTTGCCAGAAAGTAAACATTTCAGAATGTATACACGTAAACATTACCCCGATAACATATAACGCGCGGATAAATGTAAGCGCGACACTTGTAGTTGGTGCTGGAGAGACTGTCTGAACAACTGGCGCAATATTAGTACGTCTCAACTCAGTCGCTATGAGAATGAAGGATAGCATTCTGAATTCGCTGCCAGTTCTAGGTTATAGTCATGTTATTTGGATAATTGTGTCAAACGTTTTGTATTAATATATGCATCGAACTATCACCTGCATTTGGTACCTTTGACCAAAATGTTTGATTACATAAATTAAGATAATATACGGCTTGAATGGTTCAACTTATACATTTATTTGAAAATTACATTAGCAACCGAAGACAGAATGTAGAAAAATTGACGAAGTACAATGGGACATCGTACCAGTGCAAGTCTGAGTTTCATAAGACTAAATGTAGGACCTTTATTATGTACTATGTGCATTAATGGTTTCCCAGAGTTCAGAAATATAATTATTTACCTTCATTATGCATGCTGATGATATAACACTCTTCAGCATAAAGTCATCATAAAAACAAAGTTATAGAATTTGTAATAAACAATTACTTCTAAGACATTATCGAATGGCTAAACATTACATGCAAACCAATAGTAGAGGAGGTGTTTTAAAAGATCTTGCGCACATCGTACAAAGACCATGTTACAAGATTTAACAAGATTGCCACCTAGATAATCAACTCCAAATGGCATGTGGACAAGGAAGCCCTTTGGCCTATCGAGAGTCCAACCTACCTATCTAAATGTACCCCGCTCTTCTTGTGTATATGTCGATTTTATTTTTAAACATATTTACACTACTAACACAATCAGCTGATAATCTGTTCCATTAATTTACTGCAACAAGATCCAACGAGCCATCACTTTTACGACGACCTTCCTACAACGGGCAAGAAGTGCAAGTTGAAGTTGTACGGCCACGTCTCACGACCATCTGACCATGCAATGCCTATCTTGCAAGGTATAGTGAGAGGGTCGAGGGACCTCCTATTCTTGTTGTTATTGTTATATTATATTACGTTTCGTCAGATATTTTCTAACTTCATGAGATGATCACCAGGATGGCGGCATTGTAGTTCTCGGTGAGTGGTTGGGTGTGAAAATATTTGTGGATGAATTCAACATCTTCACCATTCGTTAAAAAATACCTACGTTTGGATTGTTTGTTATGTGTATATGCTTGCCTGTAAATAGAAATCTTCTAGATATCCAATAACATGCATGTATTACTCGACAGGTTCCATGGCCTCCTTGACATTCTTCACTAAAATGTGAAGTGTATTTGACATTTTGCCTGCAAAAGAGCGTTGCTAACATAAAACGCAACGAGGCTGCAAAAGCAGTGAACAACTGGATAAAAGTATGGCCGAGATAACCACGACATAATATAAAGCGCAACGAATCTGCGAGAGCAGTGAACAATTGAAAAAAAATATTGATGACAGAACCAAGACACAAAGTAATAATACAATACGTAATTTCAATCTAGAAATCAGTATTATGTGGGGACTTCTGAAAGATGATATACCAATTTAATGATGTACCAATTAATTTAATGATGTACCAATTAATTTAATGATGTACCAATTAATTTAATGATGTACAAATTTAATTATGTACCAATTTAAGTATGTACCAATTTAATTATGTACCAATTTAATTATGTACCAATTTTCACAACATACATAGGAAGGGACGTAAAATCTAACGATTCGGTTAGCAATGTAGATGACATCAATAATAACTGACGGATAAATGTAAAGCACACATGCAAAACACTGGCTGATTCTTGATAAAATATTCCTTGTTCACACCTTGGGCTCAGGCCCTGTAGTTTTGCATTTGCATAATTGTCCTTATAACGCAACTGTCAACACAGTCATTTTATTGCGCAATGTATGATATATAGCAGCAAAAAATATACTGAAAAACAAAAAGGACTTTGTGACTTGAACCATCTGATGTGGTGCTATTCTTAGTTGTGGCAGCAACGATAGCGTTGTCTCAATAGGCCAGCATGAAGTACTACTTTAACAAGGCTCAGGTGATCCCAAAGTGGACATATAAACAACATGCCAAGCAGCCACAACGCATAATCGTTATATTGGAAAAGTCATATGAAAAAGTAACAAGAACACGAGATGAGGCTCGACTTAGTGAGTATAATATCAATATAGTCTACTACTCGAGTACCGTCCTCCTTAAAAGGGGCAGAATCGCTTGAACAACCATTGCCAAAACATAAGGTGATGCCATTTAAAGGGAATAACAACAAGGCATTATATAAATTTCTGTTATTGCATATACATGAAGTATACTACTATATGTAACATTTCAGTGTGTTTAAAAAATACATAAAAATATCTATACGTTTAAAATGTTATATTAAACACGGCATGCCCGCAGATCCCGCAGAATTTTCAGATTTAATGAGCTAAGCGTTTTACCAACTATGACGTCACATCCAAGCATCCATAAAAGCGCGGCTTTTTGAAACATGCATATTTTTGCCGCGCTTTTACGGATGCTGGGGTGTGACGTCATAGTTGGTAAAACGCTTAGTTAATTAAATCTGAAAATTCCGCGGGATCTGCGGGCATGCCGTGTTTAATATAACATTTAAAACATATAGACATTTTTATGTATTTTTCAAACACACCCAAATGTTACATATAATAGTATACTTCATGTATATGCAACAAAAGAAATTTATATAATGCCTTGTTGTTATTCTCTTTAACGATTATGTGACCATGATTTCTTGAGCACGTAACCATCAGGTAAACGTGTAATCAAACATTATAATTATAATGTCGCGTTAGTATACTGTATACATTTGAATTTGATATAACTTTATTTCAGGTTGCCTGCATTGTGTTGGCCCTTATGCTGAAAGTGAACAGTCACCATTCAGGAAGCGGCCTCACGCATAAGAGAGGACAACCCAATTTCAAAAGGTCCACTGACTCCGTAATGATGTGCACATCTTATTGTACAAGGGAATATTTTAAGTGCTACGAGAAAAGCGGATGCCGCAAATCAAAGGACAGGCAACGACTTCAGTTCTGCAACGACAAGCTTATCGAATGCAAGAAGAGGTGCCTTAATGACTTTGTTACTCTTGATTATGAAACTTGGGCGAAAAAATATATTTGGTCGAGTAAGTGGGTAGTGATTAAAATCTAGAAGGCATACTTACAGGGTTGTTAGTCGCAGTCCGTTGCCTATTGTATTTTCAGATATATCGAAGAAGCCTTGCCAGAAATTATATGATGTATGTAATCACAAATCAATTTGTTGTGCAAGAGTAATTTTGTTGATTAAATTCAATTCCGATATCTGAATGTAACGATGTCAACGTTATTATTATCTGAATAAAAAATACTATAGGCTTAATCATCGCGAGAAACCACATGCACAAGCAAGCAAACGCACACAAACATACACGCGCACGCACGCACGCACACGCAAGCACGTAAACACACGCACGTACACATTAATGCAAACGACACAAGGTATTGAGTACGTTGTATGCGAGCGAGTGTGAGGATGTGTTTGCGTGTGAGCAAGTGTGTAATGTATGTAAGTAAGTAAGTAAGTAATGTATGTGTATGTGTGTGTGTGTGTGTGTGCGTGTGCGTGTGCGTGTGCGTGTGCGTGTGCGTGTGCGTGTGCGTGTGCGTGTGCGTGTGCGTGTGCGTGTGCGTGTGCGTGTGCGTGTGCGTGTGCGTGTGCGTGTGCGTGTGCGTGTGCGTGTGCGTGTGCGTGTGCGTGTGCGTGTGCGTGTGCGTGTGCGTGTGCGTGTGCGTGTGCGTGTGCGTGTGCGTGTGCGTGTGCGTGTGCGTGTGCGTGTGCGTGTGCGTGTGCGTGTGCGTGTGCGTGTGCGTGTGCGTGTGCGTGTGCGTGTGCGCATGTGTGCATGTGTGCATGTGTGCATGTGTGCATGTGTGCATGTGTGCATGTGTGCATGTGTGCATGTGTGCATGTGTGCATGTGTGCATGTGTGCATGTGTGCATGTGTGCATGTGTGCATGTGTGCATGTGTGCATGTGTGCATGTGTGCATGTGTGCATGTGTGCATGTGTGCATGTGTGCATGTGTGCATGTGTGCATGTGTGTGTATGTGCACGTGTGTGTGCGTACGTGCGTGCGTGCGTGCGTGCGTGCGTGCGTGCGTGCGTGCGTGCGTGCGTGCGCGTGTGTTGCCAATCAATGGAACTATAGATGGCAAAGTATTACAAATTTGAATAGATTTAAACTACATTGAACTCGCTTATGAGAAAGTGAGGAATGGAGCACGTTGAGTAATGCTGCGGGTTACAGCACTTTCAACAATAACCTACCGTTGAACCCACCCTTCGTTTTTGCAATGTAGTTGACTGATGCACTCTACCTCCCGCTCCGCTCCCATGGGTACGCCCTTGTTTCATATTTAGCAGTGCACTTTCAATAAATGTAAGTAGCTACTGAAACAACAACAACATCAACTGGGTTTGCGTCAGCCAGTGTATGATATACACTACTAGTATAACACACTTCTGAAGACATACCTTTTTAGATTAGCGCTTCTGGGACGTGATCATGTGGACTTTAATTACATGCATTTACCCATAAGCTATACAATTTATATCACATAATTATTACGCAATTAGTGTTAATTGTGTTATTTTATTTTACTGTTTCGTGTATAGGCTTATATTTATAATGTTTATATATATATATATATATATATATATATATATATATATATATATATATATATATATATATATATATATATATATATGTATATATATATATATATATATATATATATATATATATATATATATATATATATATATATATATTACTAATAATTTATCATCCATAATATACATATATATTTTAATAATAATTTTTCATCATATTTTAGTTACTATTTATACATTTATGTAAAACGCCTGAGAGCAATACTGTTGATTCGGGCGTTATACAAATAAATTGTATTATTATTATTATTATTATTACTAATGTCTATATATATATGATAATTGGATATTGGAGTAGAGATATGTACCAAAGCATATTGGGAACTTACAATTATTTAAAGACGTCCACCGTGGCTGGAATACAAGTGTTTCGGTTAGTATATTCCACTCATTTACTGGTCTATTAAAACAGCTACTAGCGAAAACGTGAGTTCTAGCATGCATTTCAATAAATCGCTCACGGTGACCACGAGTGTTGTCCGTTGAAGGAGCTAGGTGACACGGCATTGTATTTTCTCATGTTCGTTCGTTTCATTTGTTTTGAATGTAGATTCCATGCAGTGTTCATGTATGCAAGGATAGGACTAGCTCAGGTGAAGAAGGTGAAGAAAGCAGATTGTTTAGTTTCTCTGAGCATTTGTGATAATGATCTCTACATGCCGTTACAATCAGCATACCGGCAAAACTGCAGTACCGAAACAGCACTACTACACGTGCATGACAGCGTAATCCGGTCCATCGACGAACGCAAAGGTGTGATTCTGTTGCTAATCGATCTGAGCGCAGCATTCGATACGATTGATCACGATATTCTTCTAAACACATTGAGTAACACCATCGGCGTCAAGGATCGTTGCTTGTCATGGTTCGCTGCCTACTTACAACACAGACAATACACGGTGTTGATTGCCGGCGAGCAGTCAAGACCACACAAGCTGACATGTGGTGTCCCGCAAGGGTCAGTCCTCGGACCACTGTTGTTTACGATTTATATGACCCCTCTTGCGTCACTACTCAAACTTCATGGCATGACTTACCACCTATACGCCGACGACACCCAACTTTTTCAAGAATTCAGCCTAAGCGACAACACTTCACCCGAGATTGCCGTCAGGAAAATGGAACGCTGTGTCACCAATATCCGTCAGTGGATGAAGACCAACATGCTGAAACTGAACGACGACAAAACAGAGATCCTCATCATCCGTCCGAAATCTGCAAACCAACACCTCCTTCCCGAAAGTGTAAGAATCGGTAACACCGTGTCACACCCAACACGCATGCCAGAAATTTGGGAGTGACATTCGATTGCAATATGTCCCTTGAGCGACATGTAACAAACATTTCTAGAACAGCATACTACCATCTCCACAGCATCGGACGCATTCGTCGTTATTTAGAACAAGGACACACAAAACAGCTAGTGCATGCCCTTGTCATATCACGAATTGACTGTTGCAACAGCCTCCTGAATGGACTGTCAGTGGCGGTAGTTGAAAAACTACAGCGCGTCCAAAATGCTTGTGCTCGTGTTATACTAATTCGATCAAAACGAGACCACGTCACGCCCATGCTCTTGGAGCTGCACTGGCTTCCTGTTAAGTGTCGCATCACATTCAAGACCCTACTTCTCACCTTTAAATGCCTCCATGGCCTTGCACCTACATACTTATCAGCACTTCTCTCTCCCTATTGCCCGACACGCAGTCTGCGGTCTTCTGACCAGTTACTACTTAATCAGCCCACTTCCCGAACTAAAATTGGCGAACGATCCTTCTCTTGTGCAGCTCCAAGGGCATGGAACCAACTACCCATTGCTGTGCGACAATGTACGACTGTGAATCATTTCAAAGTAGCACTCAAGACGCATCTGTTTACAGTTTACTATTTTGACAGCCTGTGATCACAGTTAACCAGTCAACGATTCATACATTTATTTTAATTAACTTATTCATTTAATTAGCATATATTTATACTATTTTATTTTATTTACTATTTACAACATATTTATGCTATTTTACTTATTTATTCATTTTAATATAGTGTGTAGTTGTGTGCCAATTTAAGTCTGTATTTTAAAGCAACATATTTGGTTTATTAGTATATCCTCATTTTATCAAAGTAGTATTGCATTAACGTTTTAGTATTATTATTATTTATACATATATATTTATTATTATTATGTTATTAGTATGTATTTTTAGTATCATTATTTTAGGAATAATCATTGTAAAGCGCCCCAGAACAATTATTTGGATGGGGCGCTATATAAGAAATAAACTATTATTATTATTTGTACACATGTCTCTTAATAGAAACCTAATGTACAATGTGATATAGCAGATAGGTATGATGTGTGAATGTTCCATCTGAAGTCATCCAATGATTCCACACTTGTGTACTGGTGGTGATGTACAAGTCCCAGGTTGTCTTCAATGATGGCATACCGAGACTGGTAGACAGCTATCTTATTGGAAATATGTATAACTGAGCATTTTATTTTTTAATATTAAAACAAGTTCCAGACCATTTCACTACCCTCTTCAGGTCGGACTGGAGACTTCAGGGCCATTACTGTTGTTGACACACCCATATAGAAAATAATCGTCATCGGCAAACAGCTGGATATTAGACGTGATTCCTTCTCCTATATCATATATTATATGGGTCCAGTACAGTGCCCAATGATAACCCATACTCAACTGTCACTTCTTCAGGCGACCCTGTTTTCTGACCTTAAACCCATTTGAAATCACATTGGTGACTCCATCATCGACCCCGTAATAATGGTGTTTTCTCATAAGGCTTGCATGCTTACCTTATAGTACAGTTTTAAAATAAAACGCGATTACCTACAGTGGCATTGACAGAGAGCATGGAGAGATACGACGGCAGTTGGCAGACCAATCCATATTGCGACATTCACGACTGTGCAGTTCCTTCGTCTAGTTCTTGTTCTCCTAACAACGTTCTGCTACAAGAAGACAGTTGGCTGGGTGAGCACAAATGCCCGTCTGAGAGGACACCGTTCACCACGTTACATGCAAGCTTAGCTATCTTACATAGTTATCTTGGAAAACGTCGGAATAATAATATGACGGTGTATAAGACGGCCAGCAGCATTTTGTATTTTTTCCTAATGATCTAGGCCAGTAAGTTATAATACACGCAAGTTCAAAGTCCAAACGTCAAGTTGTGTAAAATTCACTTACGCCACTCTGAATGATAGAACATATATTGATCTTCAGTTATATTTGTAACAAACCACTCAGTTGATTATAATCAACTTGACGTTTGGATTTTGAAATATCACGAAATAGCTCCTTTTAATATATATATATATATATATATATATATATATATATATATATATATATATATATATATATATATATATACTAAAACGAGCTATTATAATCAACTTGACGTTTGGACTTTGAAATATCAAGAAATACCTCCTTTTAACACACACACACACACACACACACACACACACACACACACACACACACACACACACACACACACACACACACACACACACACACATACACACACACACACACACACACACACACACACACACACACACACACATATACACACATATACACACATACATACATACACACATACACACATACACACATACACACATACAAACATATATATATATATATATATATATATATATATATATTAAAAGGAGCTATTTGTTAGCCATTTACACCGCTCTGAATGGTAGAACATTGTTACAAATAACACTGAATATTAATATGTGGTCTACCACTCAGAGCAGCGTAAGTTGACTTCGATCAACGTAACGTTTGGACTTTGAAATTGCGTGTGTTATAACTTACTGGCCGATCAAATATATTTTACAAAGACTTTTTTGTTATTGAGTATATGTCCCACCCACGAACGTTTTTGGGTTTCCCTGTATGAAATGAATCAGCAAGAAACCGGATTCTCAACACAGTCAAGTATGTATAGATACAAATGCTTCGGGATGAAACAATCTATTGCATTTTTAAAGGATGTTCTAGATGTTCATTATATATCAAATGGATACATGCACCACACGCTACGTCTCAACGCCATAAACCGGTCACGCCTTCTCTGGGAATTACCTGAGCTCGCCATTTGGGGATTTGTACATTCAAACGTTGAATTCCAAAGTGCTTTAAAATATATTTGATCAATAGGTGTGCTAACCGTTTATAGTCCATGCTCTGCCATATAGGCCCGTACAAATGTTGAGGTAAATGCAGTTTTTCTTTTGATTTGTATTCTACATACACCATGCCTTTCAACAATCCAGGAGGTGCTTTTTGAAAATCGGTGGCATAAAGTCACTGGAGCGTGAAATCCAAAATGGCCGCCGCTGACCAGATTTTCATCTATAACTTTGGATCTAGAAGGGCTAGACAGCCAAACTTGGTATCAATTCCGCCTAAAATTGACATTCCCGACAAGCTTGACCTATCCATTTTACGATTTGACGCCATATTTGATGATAAATCCAACGTGGCCGCTCATCCACGACAACTGTCGACTGCAGAAACACAATAAGCCGTAACCTTCGATCAAAATGAGCTCGAAACTGGATTTCATGTCCCTCTCGATGGTTATGAGGATCCCCAATCAAATACATTTCCTTTCATGACCTTTCGGGTTGACTATATAGGTCAAAGGTCAAGTTAATGGATTAAAATCAACATTTTAAAATCATATCTGGTCACAAATGGGATATATAACTGGTATATACAAGAGCTAGAGGTCGTATCTCAGTTGCTATCATCATAGTTCTGCTAAGATAAAGTCAAATTGATGAGATTATATTAACCTTTAAAGGTTGTAAGCGCTATTTCAAGGTCAATAGGTCGCTCTTCCCTTCATGAAGCCCGCTACACTGCGCAGTTGATTTACTTGATGATTTGCGTTGGTCTTCCCTATGTGCCCCATGGATGTTTACGTCCACGTGATGGCATTCATCACCATTGCAGATGTTCTTTTGATGTGTGGGGAGTTCCCGCCAGCCCCCCCCCCTCCCAACCCTGTGACAGATTGTACCATTGCGAGAAACGTTCTAATGTCCGCATGCAGCTGTCTCAGACAATGATGCCCGTGTTCTGAGATGATGGCGTGTTTCGCACGGTTGCAAATATTCTGAGTGGTGGACATCTATGGCATGTTTGGAGTGTTTCACTATGCGTAGATTCTACCACGATGCATTGGATGCTACATCAGTGGTAGTGACCTGGGCGATGCCCTATTCGAAGCAGAGCTCTTCGTGAAGCAAGTCCTGATTTCAATTATCACCGTAATTCACTACTAAAGATCAATGCAAATCATGCTGATGATTTTTAAGGTGACTGATATTTTAAGTTGAAAGGTTTCGTCCTCGCCAACGACACTCAACTCAATGATGATCGTGAAGAAGGCCGAAGTAGCACATTTTAGAGGTCTTTTCACTTATACAGACCTTGCTTATCAAGTACAACTTTCCCGATTGAGTATCAAGTCAAGTTTGATATGGCTGCATTCAACATAAACATAAAGAAAATATTCAACCTATTCAGGTATATCACAGTCTCAGATCGGGAGATATGGTGGTGGCTATTACATGTTTCCTGCATGCAAATATTTGCGGTAATTATTCAGGAGTTCGATGAAGTCAATTGCTAGGGGCCCGATCTACGTTAGGAAAACTCAGTTGTTAGAGGCGAAAGACTCAGAACACTATATTTATAGTGCCAGACCGGAGTGACATCTTCAACTATGTCGAATTAGATATAAAGTTGGAGCAGTCCATCCAGCGGGCATCAAAGAGCCAGGGAGGCATCGTCGGCCAGACACGAATGTTCGCAGTTGTGGTGGAGTTTGAGCTGATCACCCATGAGATCCTGCTTATACAGAACAACTGCCGTAAGGTCACAAATGAGCGGATGATGGACCATCATGTATCAGGAGCTCAGGAGCTCAGGAGCATCAAGGCCGTTATTTTTATGTCAATGACTCCCGTCTTCTTGATTTTGTGCGAGCTGTAGCAAATCCTTTCATTGTCAAAGCCTCTGGCGTCAGATTGCATAACTTCGCTACCGAACATTTAATCAATGATGAAATAATGGATGTTTCGATAATGGAGAGAAGATACAGACGAGAGAGCTGTTTTTAAGACAAAGAAGCTTGCGGTAACAATACACAGGTGTAACCTGCCGAAGTGTGATACTGTTGGTAATTGACACCAAATCTAGCTACACGACCTTATACCTAAACTGCTCGGATCTGCCGAGCGGGACATTGAGATCGCCCGGGTACGTGGAATAACTCTCGCGGAAGTCTTCTCGCATGACGACCACCTCCTCACCAGCCACCTGTTTGATGGCGACTTTACCTCTGTCACACGTGGCTCAATTGGAGGCATATCTCATCGATGAGGTTGATGTTGGGATTGAATATAATTATAACGTAGTTCTGTAGTGTTTGACGACACACAAAATATAACTACTGGAGACCTATCTCACGAAGGGTTGAAACAGTGACCCTGCTGGAATTTATGCCAAAGGTTTGCCAGTACCCCAACCTATCATGCTTCGACCATTTCGTTCGAGATGTAAATAAAGTCCTGTCGGTCGGATAGCTGTGTCTTCATCTTGCGAAGCCATGTTATATGTGATAGCTATATTGATGAGTTATCGTGTTAGCAATATAGTCTCAGGGTAGTTCTATCCCGGATGAGTCCACAACGCAGACCGAGAAATGTTGGGTATCACCGGAGAAAAATAATCAGTTGCTGCAACGTATTAAGAAAATAGTGGTTGGTCAGTCTTTCTGTAGTATCGGTTGTGTTGAGTGTCATGGTAGTACGTTCCAGCTCCCCTCCACAGTACAGAATCGACAGAGCCAATAGTGATTCCAGAACATGCAAAATTTGGTCGTTAAGTTATATGACAAACAGAAAACAACGATTTCGATATATTGTGCACACTGATGTATAAACAGGCAATTTTGTTCACATAAACAAAGGATATAATTGTGTTCTAAAACGTGCATTAGTCACTTTTAAATGCAGATATGACAACCGATATGCAGTTTACAAAATAGCATGTTAATTTGAAATATCTAAGTACTGTAATACTAAAGGCAGTGACAAAGTATTACAGCTGTATGTTAATACGTTTAAGAGTCACACACACACGCGCGCACACACCCACACACACCACACACACATACATACACACACATATATATATATATACATATATATATATATATATATATATATATATATATATATATATATATATATATATATATATATATATATATACATATATATATATAACATGTACGTATGAATATATATGTATACATTACCTATGCGGATTTCTGTCACATATGGCATATATGGTTGTTATCCCTACTCATCCACCAACCTGGCCGGCATGCAGTTCTGCGTGAATACATATTTACTCAAGGTTATGGTGCCCTAATTAAAGGTGAGCTTAATTTACATATTCATCCGTATATATAGCCGCATATTCTCAACAGGCCAGCGTGAAGTAGTGTTTCATCACTGTGTATGAGTACAAGCTGGGACATACAAGTCCATCAAGACGGGTCGTATAAAAACCCGAAACATCTGGAGATTGGGACAGACATTTCAGCTGCTGAACAGAAAACATGATAATCTTCTTTCTGGTAAGTGCTATAGCAGTGGGTAATTTTTCAAGCAATTTCCGTCGTCGTTGCCCATACATTGAAGTTAGTGCGGGGAGCTTGGCGTAAGACCGACACAAATTTAATAATTATCAAGTCTGACCAAAAGTGAATATAATTTAAATGACATTTCTGCTAACTACGGCGATTTTGTCACAGCCACACTCAGAAGTGTAAGCGTAGCAACGAAACCACACCACGCCAATACGCAAAGGGGAAACACCCATAACCAACTAATTGCATATACAATCAATCAATCAATCAATCAATCAATCAATCAATCAATCAATCAATCAATCAATCAATCAATCAATCAACCAATCAACCAATCAATCAAACCAACCAACTAATCAATCAATCAATCAATCAATTAATCAAACTATCAATGAAATGCAATTACTTATTTTATTTTGCGATGAATTATTTTACAATGGTTATGTCGCCGTAGTGTAATATTCCACAGCCTGAGACAAGAGGTGTTGGGGAACACATCAGTCATTCGAGTGGCTATATGCCAACACTTCGTGAATCATAAAACAGCTGGTGACAGTAACATGTTAGCATTCACGATAGAGGCAATGTGCCCCAGGCCTGTTCCATACCTGTTTTTCTGTTTGGTGACCATTATTTGTATTATTGTGGCAGCATGAAACTTGCTTTGATGAAACATGTCTTCAGTTTTCAAGAATATACTGCTGAAAAGTGATATTTTCCTATCATGCAGTTTATAACGTAATTGTGGGCTAAAATGATAAATAAGTGAATACAAAATAAATATGACAAATGTATAATAGATACAATTAACTGTACATAACGAGTCTGCGTGCGATTTCACGTAGCGTCCTTCTCTTTATCTATGCATTTTACTTACTAGTACCAGCCCAGCTCATACAATATGAACATGCCCATGTGCCCATAATTTAAAAACAAACCATATGTTTGTTGTGTCACATTGCTAACACATCAGGTCCTGCATTAAAATCTAGGTCAATATAAAAGCAAAAATTGCACGAATGGCACCTGAATCAAGCTTAATTACTCTTTGCACTTCTATAAAGCTGGTGGACGCTTGAACGTGCATACTCATGTTTACATACATACTCTAGCTTGTCACACACCCTTACATTTACACTTACAAAGGTCATCTGGCAAGGTTTTCTGTAAGAATGTCACACATGCAGTACTTTGAATCTGATTTATTAAATGGATTGGCAGAGCATTAATTTGTAACTGTCTAGAACGTGGGAAATGTAAACATTAAAGGGTATTGCGATTAACTCTGCTCGTCTCGTCATTATTGTCAATAAATTTGTTTATGAAACTGGATGTTTTGTTTACCAATTGACCATGTTGCAGGCGGAATCTGTCCAATTACGAACATTGTTCCGAGCTTAGTAAAGTAATTAAACACAATTTGGCACGGAGTAAACCTTCAACACCTGTGTCATTGTCATAAAAACGTAATAGTAACTATAAAACAAAACAAAACCTGGAAGCATAAGCATTAAGCACGTATAAGCATTACGCATGATTGGGGGGGGGGCGCACTTTACCCATCCTGAAGACAGCAATTTACTACTGTTAAGTCCATCTGTTTAGTGTTCAAGCTCGTCATATACATTGATCTTGACTTAATCCATTATCCTGATTTGGTCCTGTGCAATACAGTGTTGTTGAAAATTAATATAACAGACAAAAGCAAGTGTAGCATCAAAATTTATTTTCGTATTTAGTATACTACTGAAGGAAATTACGTAATGCTCATTTCATATTTAAAGCCATATAGGATTGAGTAAGTAATTAATTAAGAAAGTAATGTGTTTGTTTCCAACCTTTATAATTAAGGATTACACACACCCTTATACAACATGTTCAACACATAAACAAGTAAGCATGAATGTTGGTGGAAAGAGTGTGAACATAAATGTAATACTTATGATGGTTCACCCAAACCAGTATTCTACATATGTGTTGAATAAACAAATAACGAAAGATACATAAAACAGTGACGACACGACGTCAGAATTTTGTGTGAAATGTTTTCTGATATATAGACTGGGATTGGAGCTTTTTCATGTGCCTATATAATAAAATACAATATTTATATAGCGCCATAATCACACGGTGCTCAATGGCGCTTTACAGTATAATAATAATAATAATAAATCCACAGGAAAATTAAAACATTACAATATTTAGTTAAATCATTTAAAAGCTAAACAACAATAGTCGTAAATTGAATTAAAGAGTAAAAATACAATTCTATATAAGGATAGTAAATCTAAAAGGTATAGGTGCAATAAATAATTAAGTAATATATTACATAACAACTATCAAACAATAATAAACAAATAAATATATAGAATTAAGGGGAATACAAAATAGTAAGATTACGGATAAAATGTACATTCATGGCATTAAAATAAATGAACTAGTAAGAATAAATATTAAGTGCTATTAAAACGGTTGCTAAGTGGATTACTTGTCTACGTATTGCTGCCGGAACAGAAATGTCTTCGTTTGCCTTTGAAATTTGATGCAGCTATCACTATTTCTGATGCTAACAGGCTAACTGTTCCATAGCGTCGCCGCTGCTTTCGTAAAAGTTATGTCTCCATATGTTACAGTTCGGGTTCGTGGCACGGTCAACAGGATAGTTGATTCTGATCGTAAAGAGCGTGTAGGTCTGTAGACGGATAGTAGATCACTCAGGTAGACTGGTGATTGGTGGTGTATCGCAAGATAGGTGTGTGACAAGATCTTATACTCTATTCGGCGGTGGATTGGAAGCCAGTGAAGTTCTTTTAGAACAGGAGTGATGTGTGAGCGGCGACCGGTTCTTGTGATGACACGCGCGCAAGCATTTTGTAGACGTTGCATCTTCGCAAGATGATTCGCGGGCAAACCGTAAAGTAGCGAGTTACAGTTATCCAATCTTGACGTCACCAAGGCATGTACCAGTGTCTTTGTTGCATCTAGGGTGAGATACCATCGGGTTCTCCCAATATTCCTCAGGTGGAAGTATCCTGTTCGACATACCGAATGTACATGCTGACTCATATTCAGGTGTTGATCGTAGATAACCCCAAGATCACGGACGGAAGATGATTGTAGTTGTTGTTGTTCTCCGACGGCAACAGTAATATTAGATAGTGATTTAAGTCCATGTTTGAATGTGAACAAGATCACTTCCGTCTTCTCCTCATTCAACTTGAGCATATGTCTCGTTAGCCAAGTACGAACGTCTCTGATGCAATCATTCAATCGGGTAACTGCTGCTGTACGTTCTTCACGGTCAGTATTCATGAAAGAGACATATAATTGTGTGTCGTCCGCATAAAAGTGCACGTCTAATTTATAATGCCTTATAATGTTTCCGAGTGGTCGTGTGTAAAGTGAGTAAAGTTTTGGGCCAAGCACCGATCCCTGTGGGACGCCATATCCCAGTGTTACATCAGCCGAAGCATCTTCATCAATGATGACTTGTTGGCATCGCTGGCACAAAAACGATGCAATCCATAACAGTGCATCGCCAGAAATGCCATGTGTTTCTTTCAATCTCTCGAGGAGGATGGCGTGATCAATCGTGTCGAACGCTGCTGACAAATCTAGCAAAACGAGCGTTGCAACACGTCCACTGTCCAGTGCCTGGACGATGGCATGTTGTATCTTGATTAAAGCTGTTTCGGTTGAGTGCTGTTTTCTATAGGCAGACTGCAATGGGTCGTGCAGATTGTTTTCTATCAGATGTTGCTCGATTCGAGTATTAGCAACTTTCTCCATTATCTTGGAGATGAATGGCAGGTTTGACACTGGTCGGTAGTTGCTTAGTAACTCTGGATCAAGATAGGGTTTCTTCAGTCGAGGTCTAATATGGGCGTACCTCAGCTCTGCAGGCACTTTGGATGTTTCAAAAGATCTATTCACAATAGCCACTATTATTGGTGCTAGTTCACGAGCATATGATTTCAGTAGTCAAGTCGGAATGGGGTCCAGTTTGCAACACTTATCAGGCGAAGATTTTATGATGCCTATGATGTTTTCATTTATCGTCGGGACAAACGTATCTAGTGTCACTTGAACGCCATCGTCTGTTGGTGTCGTAAGATACGAGGTGTCTTCAAGACACAGAGAGTCGCGGATCATCGACACTTTTGCAGTGAAAAAGTGTGAAAAATCACTGGCGAGTTGAGCATCTGACGTGTGTTTAGGCAATGGGCATCCTCTGTTGTTTCCCATCAGGGTGTTTACCGTTCGAAACATCGCCTTAGTGTCATGCCAACTCTGCTTGATTTGTTTCTCATAGTATTTAGATTTGGCGGCACGTAGTGACTTGTTGACAACGACACAAAAATCACGGTAGATGTGGTGATGTACCTCCAGTTTTGTTGAGCGCCAGCGACGTTCTAGCTGCCGTCGTTTGCGTTTAGCGTCACGAAGAGTGTCCGCGTACCATGGGGCGTGTGGTCGGAGCGTTATTGTTCGATTTAACAGTGGTGCCTGGGAATTGATGATATCATTCAACGAGCGATTATAGTTCGTTATGAGGTCATGAACAGGTGCTTCAATGTCACATAGGTTTTTGTCCTGACAAATACATTCTTTGAATATTGTAGTATCGATCTCACGTAATTTTCGAAATTTAACAATCTTTCAATTTGTGCGTGGTTTTGACAAGCGAGCAGAGAACGATATTGCGTAGTGATCACCACTGATGTTTCCAGACGTATCACATAACACTGGATCCGTCACTGCTTGGTTCTGTATGATGTTATCGGAATCTTCATTTGTTATTACGACATCCAGCGTATGACCTTTTATGTGCGTTGGTTCGTTGAAACGTTGCTTGAGTCCGCAGGTGAAGAGCGAATCTTTGAACCTATGTGCGTCTGCGTTGGTGTCCGAGTCAAGATGAACGTTTAAATCCCCGACGATGATGCTGTCTGCGCATTCAACTGCAACATGCTCAATAAAAGATGACCATTCTTGGAAGAAAATGCTTGTTTTGAATCCGTTCTGAGTGGATGTTGGCGGACGGTACACGACAATAAAATGAATTGTTGCACCGTGATGTTCAACACGGCAGTTTATATATTCGAAGTGTGATACAGTAGTGTCAGTGTGAGATGATGACACAGTTGTCACCGACAGTCCTGTTTTAAACATGAGTCCCACGCCGCCACAGATTCTTCCAGTATTTCGTGGAACGTGGTAAAATGGGGACAATCTCACTGATGCAGACTGCGTCAATGTCACTGCGAAGCCACGTCTCTGTTAAACACATAATGTCGTAATCGTGAGAGGTGACATAGTCCAAAATTGAAAGAGTTTTGTTTTTCACATAACGAGTGGTCAGGCAGCACACGTTGATATGGCTTGACTCCAAATACAAAGACGGTGTAGTTACTCGCGTTACATGTATTAAGTTGTCCCTGCCAGCGGTTGTATGTCGACATGTACATGTAGTCAGGATTTCATTTATTTGCGTTTTACTTGTTGTGCGCTTGGTGATTGGTCGATGACCGATCACTGTGGATATTCGTTGTTGTTGTTGTTGTTTACGCCCCCCTCGGCAGCCGCGCTTGGTGGGAAGTCTAGCAGCAATGCCAAGTTCACGTAACAATGTCCACGTGGTGGTATTCAACCGTGACTTATAGGGCCCGTAAGTGAGTCACGATACATGGCGAGACTCCGCGCGATTGAAGCTGATTTGGGGACTGGTCATTAGAATAATATTCGATGGATGACAGTTGTAACTGCCGACTGATGAATATTAGGAAAATCAGGACGTAACTATCTTGTGTTATACCTTTCTTATCTTAAATGTCCGATTTAATATTGAGTTTACCACACTATCATAGACATAGCGATTTATGTAGTGCAGATAATAGACACTCCCCCAAAATTTAAGCCGTATGTGTTTTTTACGGGTTTTGCATTTTACATAGCTGTACGTTGTGGTTTCGATAAGCACTTATATCTGACAAGTTGTATAAATGCACATAATCATAACACATGTATGCGTTTGCCTCAAACAGGTTGTACTGCGCAACAAATGGCACTTTTCAGTATTACATCGCCAAACAGAAGTATAAGCCGGCGTTGCCATGGCAACCATCATTATAATCGATTAAAATTCATGATTTCCGTGAGCATTGTCACCGGCAAAGTGTTCAACTGCTTCTGCTTGTAATAATCCGTCGGAGAGTGTAACTGAAATAATTAGACTGGAACAGTTCGATTATTACAACCAAAAACAAAACGAAGTCCTATACGTTAACATGGAGAATATGGACTTTCTGCCCCCAACTGCCCCCAGCCTCGTTTTCGCGCGCGAGAGTTACACGCCCTATTGGGATGTCTGTATTCGACCAGTTGATAGGCAGTGTAGAACAATTGGTCTTGTGTTGTCATGCTTTATCGGATACAGCGAATTGAGGGGGCCACTGAAGCGTGACGGCCAATCTGCCAGCAGGCTGGGTGTGCACTATGGTTCCAGGTGTCCTCAAGTTTGACTGATCACCAATGTACCAAAGCAATGTCTTAAAATCCATAAAAACTCACATATATGGCGTATTTGCATGAAATTTTCCGATTAATTGTAGTGCAGGTACTTCACAAATCACACCTCATAAAACCTGTAGATGTACGACGGTCTCAACTTATATAAAATCACAATAATGTACCGGCAGTTGTGATATAAAAACTGGCTCTCAACATTGGGGACTGTGTATCCCTCGTGAATCGGAGAATCACGTTAATGTCGGTTCCGTCTGAATTTGGGACGTAAAGGAACCACTGAGGACGACAAGCACCCTGGCAGTGACCATCGTCAGTGACTCCTGCGTTAGCCCAAGATTGGGCTGTATGGAGTATATAACATGAGAATGAGAGACTGGTTTTATTGCTGGTAATGCTTCTGTGCAAAGTATCCCAAAGTCTTACTCCATAAACATAAATACACATTGATTTTTAAAGGTAGGCACATTACGAATCTTAAATGGATAGTCCAGTCAGTGAGAGATTCACACCATTTACTAATATATATGTATATATATATATATATATATATATATATATATATATATATATATATATATATATATATATATATATATATATATATAATTTGTGGTGCATGGTGATTGTGCACAAAGATCTTTAATAAACAATTACTGGTATAATTGGTAATTGTACCAGAAACACTCCATGTTGGATTCAGGGCGCTGCCATATTGAGACTTATGCGCCAGTGACGTAAACCACTTATGTCACTGGCGCATGTACGTTCGAACATCCTATGTCTGTCCAATGGTATTTGACAATGCTCCAGTGACGTAAACGAGTTGGCTTACGTAAACGGTTCTGTGCCGCAAGATGGCAGCGCCCTGAATCTAAGATAGCATGTTTGTGATACCATTAAACTATAACTAATTGTTAATTAACGATCTTTGATCTTAGAATTACTAGGCACAACCAATATATTATACATATGTAAGTTAATACTGTGAACCTCTCACTGACTAGAGTATCCCTTTAAAGGCATTCTTCTTTCTAATACCATGCGCTGGAACATACCGTTTAAACACAGTTTGCAAACTTTTCGGCAGTTCGTTACAATATGCCTTATGCATTACAATCGCTGTCTTATATTTAACTAAGTCTACAAACGTCAAAATCCTAATCTGTTTAAACAGGATGCGGGAATGTCGCGTCGCGTCGCGTCGCGTCGCGTCGCGTCGCGTCGCGTCGCGTCGCGTCGCGTCGCGTCGCGTCGCGTCGCGTCGCGTCGCGTCGCGTCGCGTCGCGTCGCGTCGCGTCGCGTCGCGTCGCGTCGCGTCGCGTCGCGTCGCGTCGCGTCGCGTCGCGTCGCGTCGCGTCGCGTCGCGTCGCGTCGCGTCGCGTCGCGTCGCGTCGCGTCGCGTCGCGTCGCGTCGCGTCGCGTCGCGTCGCGTCGCGTCGCGTCGCGTCGCGTCGCGTCGCGTCGCGTCGCGTCGCGTCGCGTCGCGTCGCGTCGCGTCGCGTCGCGTCGCGTCGCGACGCGACGCTACGCTACGCTACGCTACGCTACGCTACGCTACGCTACGCTACGCTACGCTACGCTACGCTACGCTAGTTACGACGACATTACGGCAACAACTGACTATTTATTAATGTTTTTCGTGACATATATTGTATTGTGTTGCGTTAAATAAAAAAATGCTCTAGACGACTGCACTAGGTGTTTGTTCTTTAACTTAACTAGTTATTGATCGCATGTATAAAAATGCACTGCTTTCTGGTTGCAGATCGTGCATCTGTTGTTGATTCTGACACTGGCCGTGAATGGTCAAAACAAGGTCGGCCTCAGCAGACTATTTATTCCTAAAAGGGACATTAACCCCAGAATTATGTGCAAATCGTTTTGTATGAAGGAATATTACATTTGTCTAAAGAAAAACGGCTGTCAGAAAACAGAAATTAAGGCTTGCACCAATTCGTACAAAGAATGTGGGAAGAGGTGCGTTGTAGCGTTCTATAGGATATATTATGAAAAGTGGATGAAAATATATCTTTGGTAGATTAAGAATGAAATGAAATGAAATTATGTTGCATTGTGGCACGTTATAGGTATTTATGAAATTAATGAACTAAACGTATTTGATAATGCAATCTATTGTTGCAAATACGTTTTCCATTAAACGTATCCTCGCAAGTCTGAGCGATCTTCTCCGTAAAGCTGGGAATTGAGCGGAGTCGAACTCTACAATTACCGCAATTGATTTCTCCAGTCAATGTTGCTTCAGCCGTGGGAACAGCACAAGTACCCATCCCAGATTAAAGACGACTATACGACTGGTGGGAATCCCAGTATAATGACTTATTGACGTCCTAAACGTTGCATGTAACACGAGCAACGTGTGGATGAAATCACACAAAATATGATATCACATGACTGGAGGCCGGCCACACACATCGTGGGCGATTTCATTGGCTGACGTTAAAACAGGAGTTTTTAAAAGGGATGTGCCAGGGGTAGAAAAAGAGCTGGTACTGACGTAATCAACCGCAACAACCCCTGGCGCGCCATGGTGATTAAAGGCAATTATTCGCAACTGGTTGTTTTAACCCGGTAAGGTCGTGTTATGATGGTAGATAGGCAGGCAACTCAGCATGCAAAGTTACAAAAGTTGGTGTGCATACAATGCCAAACCTACATACATACATACATGCATACATGCATACATACACAGATACACACATACATACGTATACATGTACACACGTACACACGTACACACGTACACACTTACACATATACACATATACACACATGCACATGCACATGCACATGCACATGCACATGCACATGCACATGCACATGCACATGCACATGCACATGCACATGCACATGCACATGCACATGCACATGCACATGCACATGCACATGCACATGCACATGCACATGCACATGCACATGCACATGCACATGCACATGCACATGCACATGCACATGCACATGCACATGCACATGCACATGCACATGCACATGCACATGCACATGCACATGCACATGCACATACACACATGCACACATGCACACATGCACACATGCACACATGCACACATGCACACATGCACACATGCACACATGCACACATACACACATACACACATACACACATACACACATACACACATACACACATACACACATACACACATACACACATACACACATACACACATACATACATACATACATACATACATACATACATACATACATACATACCTACATACCTACATACCTACATACCTACATACCTACCTACATACATACATACATACATACATACATGCATATATATGCATATATACACACATACATACATATATACATGCATACATACATACATACATTACACACACACACACATATATATATATATATATATATATATATATATATATATACATATATATATATACATACATACACACATACATGCATACAGAAACGCATACACACATACACATGAGGGGGGTCCAAAATCAAGAAATAGCTCCTTTTAATATATATATATATATATATGTTCTATATATATATATATATATATATATATATATATATATATATATATATATATATATATATATATGTTCTATATATATATATATATATATATATATATATATATATATATATATATATATATATACGTATATATATATATATATATATATATATATATATATATATATATATATATATACGTATTAATCAGTCTGTTCGCAATAAACCGCCCTGACACTTGATCAGGTTCGTGAACAAATAAGAGTAAGACAGGGTTGTGGGTGAACTTGTAGATCTGCATTGTTTTAATGTTATACAATAACCACATGTTCAAATAATCACCATACATAGTAAACATGTGCAAGTATACAGACAATCGCCACCTAACAATGCAAACTCCCTGATCTACAAGTCAGACTACCTACTAACTATCTGCAGACTACTTACTAACTAACATCTACACAATACATTTATAATAATTGAAAGAAACATAGGCACAATTAGACAATAATCGAACTACATACATAAGTAAAACAGTCAATAAGGGAGGGTGGGTGGGAGCCTAAATTTAACCGGGTAAAATAATACCAACGGTGTCGATGAATATTGATTAACTGAGTAGAGCGGCTGCTGAAGCAAGTGAGGCCGACTTGCCGCCAAACACCAGTTTAAATAGGACCGTGGGCCTATTGCGAAACACCAAACCAGGTCTTGTGAAACACCCAACCAGATTGTGAAACACCAAACAGGAAACCACAGTGTAAACAGAGCCGTGCCTATAGACATTGACTGATGACCCTGGCTTTGCACCAGTTTAAATAGGACCGTGGGCCTATTGCGAAACACCAAACCAGGTCTTGTGAAACACCCAACCAGATTGTGAAACACCAAACAGGAAACCACAGTGTAAACAGAGCCGTGCCTATAGACATTGACTGATGACCCTGGCTTTGCAAGTCTGGGCTGTAATTAAGATTCTGAGTAGACTGGTGAATAACAAGTACATAGTACTGCAAAAGAAACCACGTTTCCACCACCCGTGATTAATACATAATTAAATATATTTTAATTCTCACACACACACACATATATATATATATATATATATATATATATATATATATATATATATGTACTACCACTCAGAGCGGTGTAAATTGCTAACAAATAGCTCCTTTTAATAGGGATTAATATATACATTAAAATGAGCTACTTCGTAGCAACTTACACCGCTGTGAGTGGTAGAACATTGTGACATATCACACTGAATATCAATATATGATCTACCACTCAGAGCAGCGTAAGATGAGTTTAATCAACGTGACGTTTGCGTGTATTATAACATACTGGTCGCTCAAATATATTTTACAAAGACACTTTATTGTTATTGAGTATATGTCCCACCCACGAACGTTTTTGCTTTTCCCTGTATGAAATGAATCAGCAAGAAACCGGATTATCAATACAGTCAAGTATGTATAGATACAAATGCTTCGGAATGAAACAATCTATTCCATTTTTAAAGGATGTTCTCGATGTCCATTATCAAATGGACACATGCACCACACGATAGGCCTACGTCTTAACGCCCTAATATGGCCACGCCTTCTTTGGGAATTACCTGATCTCGCCATTCCGGGATTTTTACATTCAAACGTTGAATTCCAAAGTCCTTTAAAATATATTTGATCAATAGGTGTGCTAACATTTTAACAACACACACAAACTGACGCACCCATTGGTGAAACTATACTTGCAAAAAATTCACTGTTAATGTTGATCCTGTCACGATCCTGGACAAGGGAGTTTGATAACATAGGGCACTAACATATTTAAATAGTTAACAACGTTCATAACGATACTATTGTGCACACTTATGTATAATCAGACAATTTTGTTCACATAGACAAAGGAGATAATTGTGTTCTAAAAACGGGCATCAGTCACTTGTAAATGCAGAGATGACAACCGATATGCAGTTTACAAGATAGCATGTTAATTTGAAATATCTAAGTACTGTAATACTAAAGGCAGTGACAAATTATAATTACAGCTGTATGTTAATATGTTTAAGAATCACGCGCACACACACACACATGCACATGCACACGCACACGCACACGCACACGCACACGCACACGCACACGCACACGCACACGCACACTCACGCACGCACGCACGCACCCACGCACGCACACACACACAAATATATATATATATATATATATATATATATATATATATAACATATGTGTTTGTAATACATATATTACCTATGCGGATTTCTGTGACATATGGCATATATGGTTGTTAACCATACTCAACCACCAAACTGGCGGGCAAGCAACTCTGCGTGAAATACACATTGACTATACTGTACGCTCAAGGTTATGGTGCCCTACTTACTGGTGACCTTAATTTACATAATCATCCGTAAATAGCCGCTTATTCTCAACAGACCAGCGTAAAGTAGTGTTTCCTCAATGTGTATGAGTACTAGCTGGGACATAATAGTACATAAAGACTGACCGTCAAAACAAAACATCTGGAGATTGGGACAGATATTTCAGCTGCTGAACAGAAAACAAGATGATCTTCTTTCTGGTAAGTGCTATATCAGTGGGTAATTTTTCAAGCAATTTCCGTCGTCGTTGCTCATACATTAAAGTTAGTGCGGGAGGCTTGGCATAATACCGACACAAACATAATAATTATCAAATCTGACCAAAAGTGAATATCATTTAAATGACATTTCTGCTAAATATGGCGATTTTGTCACAACCACACTCAGAAGTATAAGCGTAGCAACGAAACCACACCACGTCAATACGCGAAGGGGAAACACCCATAACCAACTAATTGCATATTCAATCAATCAATCAATCAATCAATCAATCAATCAATCAATCAATCAATCAATCAATCAATCAATCAATCAATCAACCTATCAATCAATCAATCAATCAACCAATCAACCAATCAACCAATCAACCAACCAACCAATCAATCAATCAATCAATCAATCAACCAACCAATCAATCAGTCAATTAATCAAACTTTCAATGAAATGCAATTACTTATTTTATTTTGCGATGAATTATTTTACAATGGTTATGTCGCCGTAGTGTAATATTCCACAGCCTGACACAGTCATTCGAGTGGCTTTATGCCAACACTTCGCGAATCATAAACCAGCTGGTGACATTAACATGTACTATTATTCACAATACAGGCAATGTGCCCCAGGCGTGTTCCATTCGTGTTTTTCTTTTTGGTGTCCATTATGTGTATTATCGTTGCAGCATGAAACTTGCCTGATGAAACATATTCTTCAAGTTTTCAAGAATATACTGCTGAATAGATCATGTACAAGTCCATATAAAGAAAGACAAGGGGAAAGCGGTAGGTACATGCGCACATGTCCTCGCCCTAAAACCCCTTGGATGACGTAACCACCCGACAGAGCAAAAAAATACAAAATAAAACGACACAGCAAACATAGGAAGCCGTGAAGGAAAGAGGCAAAACCAAGCTGGGGCAGATGGGGTAGGTGGGAGGGAAAATTGTGTTTAAAAACGGGCTGCTCCGTGAAACGCACTTCCTCTGCTGACAGAGGAATTAAAACTGAAGTCTCATGATATGCGATGCCGGGTGGTGACTGTGTCCAGCCCCGCCCCAGCTTCATCGTGGCCTCGTCTAAGGTGACATAGTCCAGATGTGACTGGACAATGTTTACGAGTTAGTTGGTGCTGTGAGCAAAATGTATTTAATCCCTGCTGGATTAAATCCATATTTTGCTCCCCTCACCAGTATTGTACTAAGTAAAGGTAATGGGAGCCTGCTGTGCTTTGCTAGGTTTATGGAGCGAGAGATAGCAAGAAAAAACAGAAACAAATGTGGTTGGAAAATGGCAATGCCCTTTAATTACACCAGTAAAGATAAGTCATATAGTATACGCATTGAGCATTGCCGTTGGCCTAGATAAATAAAGCAAATCCCCTTAAAATCATATAGATGTCATGTTTGTCAATGGGGATTGCACGAGAAATTATCTAAGCAACTATAGCTCTCTAAGCAAAATAAATGTGGGGGCCAGAAACCACCTAACAACCCCCACACAGTCATATGGAGTGCATCGTGAGCACCCTGGAGCAACTGCAAGGCAAGCAAAAAAATAAAGGTGTGGTCAACAACAGCCAGTCCAGGCAGACCGACTTGAACGCATACAAAGGGTGTGGCACATTTCAACACCACCCTGGCCTGGGCCGACCACTTGTGCCAGCCCAACAATAAATGTATGGTCTCTAACAGCCTGTACATGCATACCGGCTCGAATACGCAAAAGGGTGTGGAATATACATCATCACCCTGGGTCCAACAATAAACGTGTGGTCTACAACTGCCAGTTCATGCAAACAATTTCAAAGCATATATGGATGTGGAACACAACAATATCACCCTATGCCGACAACATGTGCAACCCAACAATAAATGTGTGGTCTACAACAGCCAGTTCATGCAGACAGGCAAGAAACAAAAAAGAAATGGTGTGAAACACAACTGTGAACATCACCCCATGCAGTCACGTAGCCAGGCTGGAAGCAAAAATCGGTGTGAATCACATCGCCACCACCCTGGACAAGGACACAAATCTAGACGTGGCCCGTAACATGGCCTATGCCAGACGGAACAATGTAGCAACGCAAAATTAGCCACATCCTGGAAGACCACCTACAGACCAAAACAAAAACGCATGCAGTTTTAGTGCATGGAAAAAAACAGAGCCTTGCACCAACTACTGTAAAACCATAGAACATACATATACGAAAGAAAATAATGGTTAGCCAACCTGGCAACCTGGTCCTGAAAGAATGACATGGTGAAATAAAACCTCCCTGATATGTGAACAGTAACAATGGGGAACTCCTGCACGTAGTAATGTAGCATGTGCATTTGGTGGGCATCCTAATCAACACAAGGTATCATCAATGAAAAAACAGTAAACAGGAGCACAAGTCAAAGGAAACATGAAGGTATGACCCGGCAAACACAGCTGTTGACCCGCTGACACCCTAACGATGGAATGAAGTTGCCAACAAAGTTGGGAGAAGAGCATTTAATAGCAGCACGACGCAGAAATAAATAAGACCAGGCCAAACCAAGATCATGCAAATGCACGTCGTCGTCCTAAACATATGCATACCGGGGGCCGGTTGCATCACTGCTCACTAGCATAACGTAATGACAGATACAACATGGTCAGCAAAAGCGACTGGGCATGAAAACCCGCCAGTCGACAAGCCGACACCGTAGGCATCACTGAAACGAGAGGGAAATTAGTAAAAATAAAACGATGCGTGCAGACCTGGAAGCCAAGCAAGGGAAACACAAGGACGGATCGTGGACCCCAGGTACCCACACCCAACAACAAAATAGCAGGGATGCTGCCAGGATAGCCGGCCGCCCTGAGCAGTGGCGAGGAGATTCCTGAAAAAGTAAGTAAAAACTACAACAAAAAAGGCAAATCAAAACGGCAATCAGTACACAAATACGCCAGCAGGAGGCGCCAGGTGATACAGCCGCCATGCGCCACACCCCACAATGGGTTAGAGATGCCCAACTATCAAACAGTAGCAATAAAGTGAGCAAAAATTGTGAGCAGACTGGAAAGACAGGCAAGCTATACAACATGGACAAAACAAGCAAGCAACAGTGAAGCATGACCTATAAATACAGCACCAGCTGGAGACAGCACCACCTGAATAGCACAAAGGACATGCAACAACAAAACAATGGCCAACAGCATCAGTCTGCACAACATGTATCCACAACGAACGAGTGGAAACACATAAACATATACCACTCCAACCAAACAAGGCCCAACGACAAAAACGTGCCAACAACAAGTTAAAGCCACTCAAACCGCCAGGTCACAACAAACAAGGGTGCGGAAACACCACATCACACCCTGTCGAACCACAGTGTGGACCTA
Source organism: Oasisia sp. SBJ-2009 (assembly GCA_964017155.1). Classification (NCBI taxonomy): domain Eukaryota; kingdom Metazoa; phylum Annelida; class Polychaeta; order Sabellida; family Siboglinidae; genus Oasisia; species Oasisia sp. SBJ-2009. The sequence goes on along the minus strand of OZ024862.1, from coordinate 32,934,889 downwards.
ACGCTAACACTGTAGGCCCAATACTATATAAGTGGTCGACACCATGGCGAGGGCAAACACTAGCCAGGAAACACTAAAGGGTGCGGAAACTCCACATCACACCCTGTCGAACCACAGTGTGAGCCTACGCTAACCTAACACTGTAGGCCCAACACTATACAGGTGGTCGACCCATGGCTAGGACAAAAAGCACGTTATACACACCAGGGCGTGGTAACACAACATCACAACCCTTGGCAACACAACACACGTTTTGGGCAAACACAGTGGCTAACACAACAAAACACAGGCCAAACACCAACCAACGGTCAGTAATACAACCAATCAAACAGCCACACGACAGACGGGATAAAACACTGTCACACCGCAAGCAAGCAGCAGAAAATCGACCACAGAACCTGGATAAGGAAACAAAACGACATCATAAAGGCATATCAACAAGGTATGGCAAAACAAGGCCCGCTGCACCACCAGGTGCGCCAAAACATGCCCACAAAGACACACACGGCCAGGCAGGGTGAGCCGTCGCCAGCAGCTGTGTTCGCGGCCAGAAGCCCCAGGAGAGCAAACACACAGGTATAAATGGTACAAAGAATACACCCGTTATGCGTTAATACGGCGCCATGACAAGAAAAACAAAACAAAACAAAGGGCAAATGTGACAGCACCAAACCGAGTGCCAGGCATGTTGTCATTCCTCCACCTAACGAGAAAATTAAAAACCACGTGACAGCCAAACAAAACAGCAAACGCAATAATAAATACGTAGCACACACCAAGAGCACAGCACGCATAAATGAGCGATAACTGACCAACGCACAGGAAGCAAACAGACAGCCGAAGCCTGCAAAAAACAAATGTCGGAAGCCAGACAGTGGGAACTGAAAAGCATACAACAACAGAAAAACCGATCATATAACGCGGTGTAAAAGGAAACCAAGTCAAAGGTAAAAGACATCAACACAGAGGCAAATACTCTGGAAACCCGCCAGACGGCGATATCGTCCGTAGGGCAAACAGGCGACAGCGACGGGTGGGCAAGAAGCGCGTGGCGTTAGTGAAACAGTGAACAACTATATCAAATTACAAGCCCGGGCGCAAAGGAATGTGATTACGGGGCACCCAGAAATACGCCCCGAATTACAACAAACAACGACATGGCACACAAAAAACCGACGGAGAATCCGACCGGCAACGCGCGAGACTTAGATAAACGATCTCAATGAGTGGCCAGCGATTACGCAACGCCCACAGCGTTAATTACGGTACTTAAGATAACGGCGGGAGCATCGCGTAACACACAGCGCGGTACTAAGAGACGACCGCAAATGCGGTGACGCGGGTAGAAACAAACCACAAACAAAACATGCCATTACCCGACAGAAACTAAATGCAAAAACAACGATTAACTCACCAAAGTGTACGCAAATGCAGATCGCCCGAAGGAGCAGCACCCGTCAGCCAGCGTCGCCCACGTACTGCGCACTAACAACGTATCGCCGGCAAGAAACGGGGCCGGATAACGCCGGCAATCACAAAAGATGACGTTGTCAACCAGACCCAACAAGGCAGCGCTGAATGTTCTGACTGTATGCAAACTACTACCAAAACAACCAAACGCTGACAAACAAAATTGTGTTTAAAAACGGGCTGCTCCGTGAAACGCACTTCCTCTGCTGACAGAGGAATTAAAACTGAAGTCTCATGATATGCGATGCCGGGTGGTGACTGTGTCCAGCCCCGCCCCAGCTTCATCGTGGCCTCGTCTAAGGTGACATAGTCCAGATGTGACTGGACAATGTTTACGAGTTAGTTGGTGCTGTGAGCAAAATGTATTTAATCCCTGCTGGATTAAATCCATATTTCCCTATCCTGCAGTTTATAACGTCATTGTGGGCTAAAATAATATATATGTGAATACAAAATAAATATGACAAATATATAATAAATACAATTGACTGTACATAACGTGTCTGCGTGCGAGTTCACGTTGCGCCCTTCTCTTTGTTTATGCATTTTACTTACTAGTACCAGCCCAACTCATAGAATACGAACATGCCCATGAACCCATAATTTAAAAAACATGTTTGTTGTGTCACATTGTTATATTCGATTCGCTAACACATCAGGTCCTGCATTAAAATCTAGGTCAATATAAAAACAAATATTGCACGAATCGTACTGTATCCACCTGTTTAATTACTCTTTGCACTTGTATACAGTTGGTGGACGCTTGAACTTACATACTCATGTTTTATATACATATGATTATGTCTAGCTTGTCACCCATCCTCATGCTTACACTTACGAGGGTCGCGTCGCGTCGCGTCGCGTCGCGTCGCGTCGCGTCGCGTCGCGTCGCGTCGCGTCGCGTCGCGTCGCGTCGCGTCGCGTCGCGTCGCGTCGCGTCGCGTCGCGTCGCGTCGCGTCGCGTCGCGTCGCGTCGCGTCGCGTCGCGTCGCGTCGCGTCGCGTCGCGTCGCGTCGCGTCGCGTCGCGTCGCGTCGCGTCGCGTCGCGTCGCGTCGCGTCGCGTCGCGTCGCGTCGCGTCGCGTCGCGTCGCGTCGCGTCGCGTCGCGTCGCGTCGCGTCGCGTCGCGTCGCGTCGAGTCGCGTCGCAACGCAACGCAACGCAACGCAACGCAACGCAACGCAACGCAACGCAACGCAACGCAACGCAACGCAACGCAACGCAACGCAACGCAACGCATCACGCTACGCTACGCTACGCTACGCTACGCTACGCTACGCTATGCTATGCTATGCTATGCTAGCTACGACAAAATTACGACAACAACTAACTGTTTATGAATGTTTTTCGTGACATATATTGTATTGTGTTGCGTTAAATAAAACAATGTTCTAGACGACTGCACTAGGTGTTTGTTCTTTAACTTAACTAGTTATTGATCGCATGTCTAAAAATGCACTGCTTTCTGGTTGCAGATCGTGCATCTGTTGTTGATTCTGACACTGGCCGTGAATGGTTATTACATCGGCGGAGTTAAAATCAAGAAAATCACTGATCATAAAGAGGACATTGACCCCAGAATTACGTGCAAATCGTTTTGTGTGAAGGAATATTACAGTTGTTTTAAGAAAAACGGCTGTGTGAAAACAAAAAACAGTGAACAAATTAAGGTCTGCACCAATTCGTACAGAGAATGCTTGAAGAGGTGCGTTAGAGAGTTCGATACGATAGATTTTAAAACGTGGGTGAAAACATATATTTGGTAGATTAAGAATGAAGTTATATGCATATTTCTTATTGACGTTTGAAAAATCTGTTACGTATTTGATAATGCAATCTATTGTTGCAAACACGTTTTACATTAAACGTATCCTCGCAAGTCTGAACGATCATCTCCGTAAAGCTGGGAATTGAGCGGAGTCGAACTCTACAATTACCGCAATTGATTTTTCCAGTCAATGTTGCTTCAGCCGTGGGAACAGCACAAGTACCCGTCCCAGATTAAAGACGACTATACGACTGGTGGGAATCCCAGTATAATGACTTATTGACGTCCTAAACGTTGCATGTAACACGAGCAACGTGTGGATGAAATCACACAAAATATTATATCACATGACTGGAGGCCGGCCACACACATCGTGGGCGATTTCCATTGGCTGATGTTAAAACAGGAGTTTTTAAAAGGGATGTGCCAAGGGTAGAAAAAGAGCTGGTACTGACGTAATCA
>OZ024862.1:32918690-32923690 GCA_964017155.1 Oasisia sp. SBJ-2009 | reverse complement strand
GTCGGCGGCGTCTTCTACAATTTCGGACCGAAGATCGTTGCCTTGCATGATGTCATCTGGGTGATCACTGTCATCACCAAACGGGAGTGCGTGCAGTGCACACAGACCGCACAGATGTGTAAACTCGCCGCCGCTGCTGCAGAGTTCATCGTATGCGTCATTTGATAAAACTCCAGCACCTTTGATGTGTGTCCACTGGTCGCAGGAGTCACATGAGATGGCTCTAGTGCGACCAGTGACACCCTTGCCACAATGGCTACATGGATGTTTGGGGTTGTATATCCTGTGACGGTGGATACACGTGACGACGGAGCATTTTGGTGAAGAGGCGGACGTCACTATGATCTTCTGTGACACTGAAGCTGCCAACTCTAGCAAGCGTGTGATCCGTGTTGTTAGCGACGACACAGACGTGTTTGTGCTGTTGGTGTATTGGGTGTATTGGGAGGGGATGAGGAGCAGTGTCCAGATGAGACGGTGGGATGAGACAATGCTGGATATCAACATCGCCCACTCTGGCCTAGCTTCACAGTGTCTGCAGTAGCATGGCATGCACGCCATCAGCAATTGCGACATGACCTAATATCCACACGTCAAAGTCAATAGCAATGCTCTAAAATAAAACACATGGCTCAGTGGCGATTTCCCAAGATAATATAATTGCACTGGGGAACTGGGCTCCACGCAGGCAGGACTGATGGAAACGGCAAGAATCTTTTTTCATTGTAATGTATGGCCAGCCCCCGGGAACATCCATCTAGTCTGCCTGCAGCACACTCTCCATCCAAAAAAAAGTCCCTAAGTAAAAGCCCCGCCTCCAACAACAACCAACCAGTTTCTGCACATGCGGCGAGCCAATCTTCAGGTCATGCAGTGGAACGCGGCAGACCAGCAAGCCCCACATGATGAGTCAGCCGATATCACTCAGTTCGGCTATGCATTTTGGGAGGGCGGTCCAGCTCCTATTGAAGAACCTTCTGACATTAAAATATCTGGAAAACCACTAGAAGTTGTTGAACATTTCCCGTGTTTAGGGAGTCATCTACCCTAGAAGGCCACCATTGAACCACCGTATATGCTGTGCCAGCACATTCTTCAAGAAACTGCGCAACCGAGTCTACGATAACCGCAACCGCAGTACAGCTACTAAAGTGATGGTCTACAAAGCCGTTTGCATTTTTGGGTTAAATATCGATGTCATCTGGAGACTCTGGAGAAATACCACCAACGTTACCTCAGAAAACGTTGGTGGCCAAATTTGAGACAAACTGTGAACTTCACGAGTCGGAGAATTGGCATGAAAGGAGAAAGGAGAGGGAGTTGTCTCTCAACATCTTCACCACTCCCTTCCATCTGGCACCCCCTGCCCACAGTGAAGCAAGATCTGCAGATCAAGATTCTGGCTCTTTAGTCACCTCAGGCACCCCCTAGTATGACAAGGGGGCATAAGGCAGCGTTAGTCAAGCCATACTGTAGGTTAAATAAAAGCAAATTATCCTTCTCCCAGAGAACAATAAATGATTGGAATCATTTAAGTCATGATTGTGTAAATGCCAGCAGCGTAAATATATTTAAAAATAAAATTGACTATTATCTGGTAAGGGCGGGCTATACCTAGGTTGAACACTTAAATGTTTTAGAAATTATTTTAATACTGGTTAAATTATTTATTCATATTTTTATTTTAATACATTTATTATTATAACAAATTATGTTATTGTAGGACATTTTATGTATTTATTTATTTTACTTGTATATTTTTACAGACAGACTTTCTATTTTACCTATGTATTTTTAGAGACAACGTATTTTAATTAGTAGCATTTCAGTACATTTTATAATATTGTATATTTATAATTTTAAGTGAACACTCGATAAGCCATAGGCTTCCTTGTTCACATGCCGTCTGGAGCTTGGTTCTGGACGGCAACTTGTTAAACCTTGTTAAACCACATGCCCGACCATTGGAAGACGTCATCCTCGTTTCGAGGGACCGCTGATGAAGACGGTTGCTGCAATCCATGCACCAACACTTCAGAGGCTTAGGCTGAAGACGAAGGGAGTGTCGAGATGGAGAATACTGAAGAGGAAGATTTGGAAGATGACAGGATGAAAATATAGACGAAAAGCGTGGATTGCTTGAAGATGTCTAGTATCGTTTTGTTGATCCTGATTATTTGGATGATGAGTGGGAATAGGTAAAATGTTATTATGAATATTATTAGGCGTTATCTGTACTTATTATGATAACATAAACCTTACGCTTATAGCTTATTGTGTTAAGATACCTTTTATGTATTGTAATATATTATATATTTCCTTGTAAAATACATCCAATCATTTTCACACATAATTACTTAATGCAAGATGTTTTCTCAGAGATAAGTCTGAATGTCAATATTAGTAATGATATTGGCAATATATACTCTTTGCAACAAATGTCACCACGTGTTTCAGATAATTTAAATTATGAATGATTTTGTCATGATCAAATGTGTGAAATATTGTAAGATTATCCATTTATGTTCATGATTAAACTTAGCTATGCTCTCATAGAAGCTTCCAGAGATTTTTTATATCATTCTAAGATCAATGGTTTTAGAGTAATTTTGTTAGATACTACCAGTCGACATCTTGGATTTATGCAAATTACCAGAGTTGCCCAAAGTTGCCGTTTGGGCAACTAAGCTGAACTTGTTCTAGGGCCCGATATGTAATGAGTCCAAATCAACAAAACATGTCATAGGATAGAGCACTTCTAAGTTCGTTATTGATCACATGTTACTGTCTGATGGACTTATTCTTATAGTCCGGACGTTAGTCAGTGAAGCGTTAGGGTCTGCTTTTTTATTTTCGAGACTTCCTGACCCACTAGGTCAATACATCGACCCTGACACCCTTACGTTTTAATATGCAAAATAGTTATTGGCTATTACTATATTGCAAGTTTACAACAAATCTTCGGGTACTTAATTTGAGAGGTCTCTTTCTCTAAGCAGATTTTCCTGAAATTCTACCACGGTTGTTTTCTCAACCAAAGTCACCATCCTAGCCCATAATTGATGCGTTATTAATTTTAAACATATGTTCTCACCATGTAAAATGTGGCCACTGTAATACACACATACACACGTACATACATACATACATACATACATACATTCATCTATATATATACATGTACATGTACATGTACTTGTACATGAAAAATAGTGTAAGTAGTGTAAGAAAAATGGAAATACAAAATGTTTTAAATGCATGTGATAATAATTATTAGCACTGCATCCTATTCGAAACAATATCGTATTTTCGGTTACTTAACCTCTAATTTTCCTAGTACAGTTTTCACACCTAGATTCTAACGATCTCGTATGCGGCAAAAAAACAGCGCGTTATATTGTTATATAAGTCAGTTCAACCACTTCACTTTGCGCGCTTGCTGGTTGGTTGTGTGTATTACTCTTTCGTCAACGCTCCCACCTGCCAGGTCGCACTGTCTAATATACGTGGCGCATGTTTAGCTCCAATAACCAATCGCAACCCAGATAACATTGCAAACAGTGCCGTAGAAACATTTGTATCCGGAAAGGCGAAGTCGCAGCCCGTACACTTCAATTTAGGCAACCACAGCAAATGATCGTCAGTTTGAAAGGACACGACACCAACTGAAAGGATGAAACTCAGTTTGGTGAGTTAAATATCCAATCATAAATTATTACCGACAATCGCCAGTTATGTCTTACTAATTGCTTGGAATTGTTTAAAATAAATTAACTAGCTATTCAAATAATTGGTCTTTTGGCTTATTAAGAGTCTAACTGTGCTGACGTTTAAGCATATATCCTGCCCTGCTGATGTCTATGTGATGCTTAAATATGTTTCATGGCTTTTCTCTTTACGTTATTTCAAGAAAACAGCTTCCATTAAAAGCTGCAAACGCGTATCCTCAGTTTTTTCAGTATCATTTTATAAATGTTCTTTTTCGCTGTTATATTTACCATTTCAAAATACATGTGTGACACGCAAAATTATGTACCATGCCTGTTTTACCATTGTATATATAACTGGTGATTATTGAGGATAGTGTAATATAGTTACCATACTGATCCTTGTGAAACGTTTATGAAATTATAGCTCACTAAAAGAAAAAACCGCTATCGCCAGTGCCATGTTAAAAATATTGTCGCAATGTTTATAAGAAAACATTCCTCTGAATTAATTTATGTTTTTATATGTACGTTATGTTTTTTTTAAATACGGTTCGTTTGTATCGAGTTATATGTATTCAACTACACAAGAATTATCACGTGTTGTATTTTGAATTACAAATTCACATGTTGTACGTTCGCACCCTCGTCTTTGAAATAGAGCACACATACGTCAAGTATTATTACTCAGACGTAATACACGAACTTACAAGTGTCATTTCACATTGTCAACCTTTGTACATGAGGGTCAGGCGTGCTTACAAGTGTCAAGTCACACTGTCACGCTTGTTATATGAATCGCTTTGGAAATATGCCAGTTACGGTCGTGACAAAGTTTTTGTGCATGCCAGTCTACGTAAATGTTGCATACATTGACGTAGACAACTGCTGGCATTTCTGCGTACGCTATGACGTATGTTATCATTCGGCACCGAAACAAATCAGTTTCAATACTTTCAACACTTCAGTTCTGTTAACTAATCAGCAATTCTTTATGTCTAATCTTAATCTGTTCTATATTTTAGTTGTCTTTTTTCCTTGACACCCTAAGAAATTTCGTGTAATATTTTATCTCTAAGTTTGTATTCTTCTCATAGATTCACACACACACATACACACACACCCACACTCAAACACACACAAACACACACACACACACACACACACACACACACACACACACACACACACTCTCTGTCTCTGTCTCTGTCTCTGTCTCTGTCTCTGTCTCTGTCTCTGTCTCTGTCTCTGTCTCTGTCTCTGTCTCTGTCTCTGTCTCTGTCTCTGTCTCTG
>OZ024862.1:32901190-32916190 GCA_964017155.1 Oasisia sp. SBJ-2009 | reverse complement strand
CTCTTTATTTCTCAAGATTGCGAAGAATGTCGCCTTTTAGTGTCAAGTATTAACAAGAAGGTGTCCCAACGAAAACTGTTCAGTGTCTCAATGCTTAAGTGAAAAACCAACAAAACGTCACGTGACCAAGTGATACGAAGTGTTACTAGACCTAGAGAATGTTTTTGTTTGAACATTACAACTCAAAATTACGGCCGAGAATGTCTCTCTCGTAATCGGTCTGCAAACAACGGTGTCAACCCTTATAGTATTGTGCATCCGACCAGCCAACAAATAAGCCCATTGCTATAGAAAGTCGATTGCTATATAAATAAAAACGTGGCCTATCGTTACGGATTCTAATTACACAGGAGACGGTCCTCTATTCGCTGTTTCATTGTGAGGAAAGAAATACAAAATTGCATTGAACATGCCATGTCTAATTACGCACATACGTAATAGTTGACCCAGTATAATTTCTCATTTGTGTACTACAGCATGAATATAAAGCTAAACACTTCCTGAACACTGCTGAAAGACGTACACGTAGCCCAAACATAATTATAGACAATGATCACGCAACTAACTTCTTCTTCTTCTTCTTATAGTTAGCTCATCACTCTATGTTAGCCACATGTTTGTGACTAGAGTATTGTCGAGCTTGGTTTTTAGAGTTACACATGTACCCCCTGTGTGGGATCTTTTACACCAGATAGAAGGGACCACCGGCTTTTAGTGTATCTTCCGAAAGACACAGGCAATGTGAGGTGAACGAAATTGCCTAAGTTTCGAAAGGGCGGTAGGTGGGATTGAACCACCGTCCCCTCGATTGACAGTCCGGTGCTCTACCACGCGACCACCGCTCCTCACATTGGATTGATGGCTGCTAAATTCGCACAAGTCTCTAAATTCTCTGCATTGGCTTCCTGTCTGATACCGTATTTCTTTAAGATTACTTCCCAGGCACTAACCTGTAGCATCTATCGTGCTTAAGTTCTTTGCTTACTCCTGTAAGAAAATCTGTTCAGCTTCGATCGTCTAGTTCTGAATTACCTTTGTCCCTAAAATCAATACTACTATTGGGACTAGGCTTTTGCTGTGGGTGCGTGTCCTCTTTGGAATATGCTTCCTTCTGGTGTTAAATCAGTTGTAGATATTCCATAGTCGATGAGGCGGCGGCAATGATATCGTAATAATGTTATGGCAACAGCCAACCTCAAGATCACCGGTTGTTTACGAACACATGCAGAATAATTCCCTTGTATGAATTGTCAAGTAAACGTCAATGGGGAAAATGTGTATTTATAGTGGATTTGAGGACCACGCTTAGCGCCGACTGTCAGCTGACATGGCTGGCGGGTAACCAAGTCTTTAGAAAGCGGTATACTATTTTTGTTCTACTCCCGTTGAATAATCACCGTTTTCTATTGTGTGTTCTTAAAACAGGCGCCACAATTAAGTGTAATTATGCTCTACTTTGTTTCCCGCTTCCAATAGGATTCGCCATTTATCTTGTCGCTGGTGGCTCTGCTACCGGGCGCATAAATTATAGACCATAAAAATCCGCAAAGCGGCGCTAGCGGTGAACAACCTTTTAGAGATTTCGTCGGATGCGGCGGTTTAAATTTAAAAGTGAATGTTACTTGGAGAGGATAAATATATGATTCTTTAAACTGATATCAAACACAGTTTGACGATGTGAATTTCCTTGCTAGAACATTGGCCAAATTCTTAAGCCATTTCGTCGTGAAGGCTGACGGCGAAGCTCCGACTTGCTACGTAAATAATTTCGTGTGTGTGTGTCTGTGTGTGTGTGTGTGTGTGTGTGTGTGTGTGTGTGTGTGTGTGTGTGTGTGTGTCTGTGTGTGTGTGTGTGTGTGTGTGTGTGTGTGTGTGTGTGTGTGTGTGTGTGTGTGTGTGTGTGTGTGTGTGTGTATGTGTGTGACGGTACACTGTATCTCTTTGGATCTTATATCAAATATCAAATGTATGTCTGCAAGCAATGAATCTAAACGTCATAATGGTCATAAACGCTACGTCGTAATCATAAACACTCTGTCATAAACGCTAGCCATATCTATTTTCTTTCTTTGTTCGTTTGAGCAACCACGCTACACCTCAAACGACTAACGATTTTCACAGACAACACCTTATTTCATGCTCATGCTTTTATTTGTCTTGAAATCCGGCATTACACATTGCAGGCAATACCATCATGTTCTTTTGTAATCTATACTTAGACTAACTAAGGAAAAGAAGTTACAGGTTTTGGACTGTGTTCATTCGTGTCGTACCGACGAATGTTTAGTTCCACTATTTATACTACAATTTCAGAAGTCAAGTTGATTAAAGGTATCACAGGTTGAGAATATTCGAAAGCACACCAGTATCAGTACTTTATCCTAGTTGACAACATAACACCAGTAACTCATGATATATTTTGTTATTTTTTGTGAAATGTCCGAAACAAAACAATTAAATTGCACTTCATTATATTCGAACAAAACATGATATATATGTGATATTCAAAAGATTATGGTTCAAGCAGGTAAAACAGTTTAGTTAATCTGACTTGTCATATTTCTTGGCACATGGTGGGCTTATCATTATAAAAACAAACACAAAACCTATATATCTTATGTCGTACAACAATAACATGCAGCAACGTGATAGTTCATCCAGCTGATATGTGTCGAATAGGTTATTTATAATATCCATATGTTGATATCACTCGCGCAGCAGATGATCGCTACATCCGGCGCTCTCTTCCGTTTGTTACATTAGTTGATTTCGTTACACCATGACGTAGACCACGAGGGTGACCAAGGCTACCAAGATGGCGGACACGTGAAGACCACTGGCGGCGCTGTCGCCGGAGGATTCGTCGTCGTCGCCAGCCACGGTCGGGTCGTAGACGATCTTGTCGGTAAATCGCGGGAAGCGCACGATGAAGCGAGTTGAATCCTGCGGGTCCATCTTTGGGTAGCCGTCGGTCATATTAGCCCAGCCCTCTGTGTCCATCTTGAACTGTAATACACAAGACACCTGTTGTTAAGAATAACGTTCTACCTACATTGTTACGAAGACAAGACCTCCGGAACATTCACACAAAAAGTGTATATGTATATATATATATATATATATATATATATATATATATATATATATATATATAAATAGTTATAATTAATATAATTTATAATTTAGAGCCGACCACAGAATGGTGTTGGTTCTGTCGTACTGAAAATGTGCAGAGTTTGTGTTTTGCAGTTACCATCCAAACATCCAAGAACAAGATGGAGTGAAGACTGAAACAATTTGGATTTCCGATTGTCCAGTAAAGCGATTTGCCCATGAAGAGTAAAGTCTCAATAATGTTGTGTTAAAACACCCCAATAATAGTAAAAACAACAAAGATAACGTCCTACTGTACACACCTTTCCTGAGAAGCTCATCGTCATGTTGTCTCCGAGGTCGAACGATGCCGGCACAGTGGCGCTGCGGTCACGTTTCAGCGATGGCGTTTTCTTTCCCTTCACTTCGATGTAGACATCCAAGAATTCGGCAGATCCGCTAGCACCAGACTCTCCGCACCAGTTCCACTCAGACAGCTCCAAGTTGAACTTCATATCACCCTTCTTAAGGATTTGCTTCTCTTCTGCAACGGTCACCACGCCAGCCTGTTCTGCGAGCGCTAAATCGATAGATATCTTGCCAACATCATCTCCAAGATTTGCTTCGAACTTCGTCATTGAAGCCTTCATTGTGCCGGCGTTAGTCAATGTCTGGGAACTTCTCGTTGATTCAATGTTAAATGCTTTGCCAGCAAAGCTGTCGAATTTCTTCTTCGGGATTTGAGGGGCCGTTGACATCTTAGAACATGTCGTTACCTCGGAGCCGTCGGCTTGGACCTGTACCACTTCTGCCATCTTGATCTTCACCGGGTCCGTTAGTGTGCTTCCGTCCGCCAGCTGACGTCGGAACTGCATCTCGCCGGAGTCAGACAAGATCTTCACTTGGGATTTGTCCATGGCCATGTCTTTGTAGCTATTCTCTGTGGTGGCTTCAGCAGACACTGTCGGGTCGTAGATCAGCTTAGAGCCGAATCGGGGGAAACGAACAATGAACTGGTTGGCATTTTGCGGGTTTATCTTCGGGTAGCCGGTGGGCATATCTGTCCATTCAGCAGCAGAATCTTTGTTGACCTAAGTAACAATGATAATAGGCGAATATTACAATAGTTATAGGTGCGGTCATAAAATATAGACAGTTCCGGTATATAGCATTGCATTATAAATTAGATTGCACCATACTGTTAATCACTGGGTGTATCAGTCTCGTCTGTGTTACTGTGTGGGAATTAAAGAAAAGGTATAACTCAAATAATTTGATAAACATACATCAACAGCACAGTGCGTTTGAAAAAAAGATACACATTTACACAATTATTTTATTACGCTTATAATTAACACAGATTGTGTGTCTACATCACGGTCAAACATGTTAAGGAATAAAATACATTCTTAAAAAACACCTGCATAATCAGGTAACATATACACTACCCGTATTCTAAACTATTTTAAATTATTCTGGAATATCCCCCTTCAAAGGATACAATAGCATTCAATCGGCACTTTTGAAATTATTAGGCAATTTATTTTATAATTTCAGTATGGACGAAGAAGACAACAAAGATATCAAAATTCGTCATATTTTCATGACATACCTTCCCGGAGAAGCTCATCTTCATTCCGTCTCCGAGTTCGAACAAGGCTGGTGCCGTGGCGCTGAGAGCGCTGTCGACCGCCGGCGACTGCTTGGCTGCCACCTCGATGTAGACATCTAGGAAGGCGGCTGCTCCAGTAGCACCGTCGTCTCCGCACCAGTTCCAATCAGTCAGCTCCATGTTGAATTTCATGTCTCCTTTCTTCAGCGTCTGCTTCTCTCCTGCGATCGACACTTCTCCTTCTTCTTCTGCGAGCGCCAGGTCAATCGACATCTTACCGACATCGGCTCCAAGGTCTGCAGCAAACTTCGTCATCGACGCTTTCATGGAACCTGCGTTTGGCAACGCCTCAGCACTTCTCATGGCTTCGATATTGAAGGCCTTGCCTGCGAAACCGGCGAAGTTCTTCGTGGGAGCTTGTGGGGCTCCGGACGTCGTCGTGCAAGTCGCTACCTCGGTGCCGTCTGCGTCAACCTGGACCACTTGAGCCATCTTGATCTTCACCGGGTCCGTTAGTGTGCTTCCGTCCGCCAGCTGACGTCGGAACTGCATCTCGCCGGAGTCAGACAAGATCTTCACTTGGGATTTGTCCATGGTCATGTCTTTGTAGCTATTCTCTGTGGCGTCTTCAGCAGACACTGTCGGGTCGTAGATCATCTTAGAGCCGAATCGGGGGAAACGAACAATGAACTGGTTGGCATTGTCCGGGTTTATCTTCGGGTAGCCGGAGGGCATATCTGTCCATTCAGCAGCAGAATCTTTGTTGACCTAAAACAACAAAACAGTTTCGTATTACAGAAACGATATATATGTCATTATTCTGAAACAGTTGCATGTCGCTTCGAATTCGACGGCGTGTTTTGGTAGTCCCATTATATCTTAGCTTTTTACTAAGATCTATCGTTCAATTAGGTTCTTTGATTGCAACTAACTTCATATGTGTTATATCGGATAGCGTCATTCAATTTATGGGCCTATTTATAACAAAAATTAAACAATCTGAATAAGTCAATTTACCGCCCAATTTTTCTTTGAAGAGATAACCGAATATAGATTAATCCTGTTATGTATACGCTATTTATCCGTATAACATAATCTGTTAAGAAGCACATGACACATCTGTAATTTTTCGATGTTTTATTATACAATGCCTCATATCCTAATAATGTATGGCACAATGCTACCAACAAAGGACGGCTATCTGCCTTGTGAAAAAATAGTGTTCATACGTACACGTACATAATTTCGTATATTATGCAATTACAAATGTAACCATTCGTTTCTCTGATAGTTACGTTTCTGTTCACGTACCTTTCCGGAGAAGCTCATCTTCATTCCGTCTCCGAGTTCGAATGAGGCTGGTGCCGTGGCGCTGAGAGCGCTGTCGACCGCCGGCGACTGCTTGGCTGTCACCTCGATGTAGACATCTAGGAAGGCGGCTGCTCCAGTAGCACCGTCGTCTCCGCACCAGTTCCAATCAGTCAGCTCCATGTTGAACTTCATGTCTCCTTTCTTCAGTGTCTGCTTCTCTCCTGCGATCGACACTTCTCCTTCTTCTTCTGCGAGCGCCAGGTCAATCGACATCTTACCGACATCGGCTCCAAGGTCTGCAGCAAACTTCGTCATCGACGCTTTCATGGAACCTGCGTTTGGCAACGCCTCGGCACTTCTCATGGCTTCGATATTGAAAGCCTTGCCTGCGAAACCGGCGAAGTTCTTCGTAGGAGCTTGTGGGGCTCCGGACGTCGTCGTGCAAGTCGCTACCTCGGTGCCGTCTGCGTCAACCTGGACCACTTGAGCCATCTTGATCTTCACCGGGTCCGTTAGTGTGCTTCCGTCCGTCAGCTGACGTCGGAACTGCATCTCGCCGGAGTCAGACAAGATCTTCACTTGGGATTTGTCCATGGTCATGTCTTTGTAACTATTCTCTGTGGCGTCTTCAGCAGACACTGTCGGGTCGTAAATCATCTTAGAGCTGAATCGGGGGAAACGAACAATGAACTGGTTGGCATTGTCCGGGTTTATCTTCGGGTAACCGGTGGGCATATCTGTCCACTCAGCAGCAGAATCTTTGTTGACCTAAAACAACACAACAGTTTTGTATTACAGAAATTATATGTGTCATTATTCTTAAACAGTTGCATGTCGCTTCGAATTCGACCGCGTGTTTTTGTGGTCCCATTATATCTTAACTTTTTACTAAGATCTATCATTCAATTAGGTTCTTTGATTGCATCTAACTTCATGTTGTTGATATCGGAGAGCGTCATTCAATTTATGGGCCTATTTATAACAAATATAAAACAATCTGAATAAGACAATTTACCGCCCAGTTTTTATTTGAAGAGATTACCGAATATAGATTAATCCTGTTATGTATACGTTATGTATCCGTATAACATAATGTTTCAAGAAGCACATGACACATCTATCAGTTTACAATGCCTCATATCATGATAATTTCTGTCACAATAGTACCACCAAAGCAGGACTATCTGCCGTTGTGTTGAAATAGTGTTTATACGTACACGTACATAATTTCGTGTATTATGCAATTACAAATGTAACCATTCCTTTCTCTGATAGATACGTTTCTGTTCACGTACCTTTCCGGAGAAGCTCATCTTCATTCCGTCTCCGAGTTCGAACAAGGCTGGTGCCGTGGCGCTGAGAGCGCTGTCCACCGCCGGCGCCTGCTTGGCTGTCACCTCGATGTAGACATCTAGGAAGGCGGCTGCTCCAGTAGCACCGTCGTCTCCGCACCAGTTCCAATCAGTCAGCTCCATGTTGAACTTCATGTCTCCTTTCTTCAGCGTCTGCTTCTCTCCTGCGATCGACACTTCTCCTTCTTCTTCTGCGAGCGCCAGGTCAATCGACATCTTACCGACATCGGCTCCAAGGTCTGCAGCAAACTTCGTCATCGACGCTTTCATGGAACCTGCGTTTGGCAACGCCTGGGCACTTCTCATGGCTTCGATATTGAAGGCCTTGCCTGTGAAACCGGCGAAGTTCTTCGTGGGAGCTTGTGGGGCTCCGGACGTCGTCGTGCAAGTCGCTACCTCGGTGCCGTCTGCGTCAACCTGGACCACTTGAGCCATCTTGATCTTCACCGGGTCCGTTAGTGTGCTTCCGTCCGCCAGCTGACGTCGGAACTGCATCTCGCCGGAGTCAGACAAGATCTTCACTTGGGATTTGTCCATGGTCATATCTTTGTAGCTATTCTCTGTGGCGTCTTCAGCGGACACTGTCGGGTCGTAGATCAGCTTAGAGCCGAATCGGGGGAAACGAACAATGAACTGGTTGGGATTTTCCGGGTTTATCTTCGGGTAACCGGTGGACATATCTGTCCACTCAGCAGCAGAATCTTTGTTGACCTAAAACAACACAACAGTTTTGTATTACAGAAACGAAATATGTGTGTGTCATTATTCTTAAACAGTTGCCTGTCGTTGGGAATATGACTGCAGGTTTTGATGTACCCATTATATATTAGCTTTTTACTCAGATCTGTCATTCAATTAGGTTCTTTGATTGCATCTAACTTCACAATTTTTATATTCGATGGCGTCATTCAATTTATGGGCCTACTTATAACAAAAACAAAACAGTCTGAATCACTCAATTTACCGCCAAGTTTTTATATGAACAGATAACCAACCGAATATAGATTAATCCTGTTATGTATAAATTATTTATCCGTATAACATAATCTGTCAAGAAGCACATGACACATCTGTAAGTTTTCGATGCCTCAATGCCTCATATCCTGATAATTTCTTGCACAATGCTACCACCAAAGCATGACTATCTGCCGTTATGTTGAAATAGTATTCATACGTCCACTTACATAATTTCGTATATTATGCAATTATAAATGTCGTCATTCGTTTCTCTGATAGTTGCATGTCTGTCGACGTACCTTTCCGGAGAAGCTCATCTTCATTCCGTCTCCGAGTTCGAATGAGGCTGGTGCCGTGGCGCTGAGATCGCTGTCGACCGCCGGCGCCTGCTTGGCTGTCACCTCGATGTAGACATCTAGGAAGGCGGCTGCTCCAGTAGCACCGTCGTCTCCGCACCAGTTCCAATCAGTCAGCTCCATGTTGAATTTCATGTCTCCTTTCTTCAGCGTCTGCTTCTCTCCTGCGATCGACACTTCTCCTTCTTCTTCTGCGAGCGCCAGGTCAATCGACATCTTACCGACATCGGCTCCAAGGTCTGCAGCAAACTTCGTCATCGACGCTTTCATGGAACCTGCGTTTGGCAACGCCTGGGCACTTCTCATGGCTTCGATATTAAAAGCCTTGCCTGCAAAACCGGCGAAGTTCTTCGTGGGAGCTTGTGGGGCTCCGGACGTCGTCGTGCAAGTCGCTACCTCGGAGCCGTCTACGTCAACCTGGACCACTTGAGCCATCTTGATCTTCACCGGGTCCGTTAGTGTGCTTCCGTCCGCCAGCTGACGTCGGAACTGCATCTCGCCAGAGTCAGACAAGATCTTCACTTGGGATTTGTCCATGGTCATGTCTTTGTAGCTATTCTCTGTGGCGTCTTCAGCAGACACTGTCGGGTCGTAGATCAGCTTAGAGCCGAATCGGGGGAAACGAACAATGAACTGGTTGGGATTTTCCGGGTTTATCTTCGGGTAACCGGTGGGCATATCTGTCCACTCAGCAGCAGAATCTTTGTTGACCTAAAACAACACAACAGTTTTGTATTACAGAAACGAAATATGTGTGTGTCATTATTCTTAAACAGTTGCATGTCGTTGGGAATATGACGGCAGATTTTGATAGACCCATTATATATTAGCTTTTTACTCAGATCTGTCATTCAATTAGGTTCTTTGATTGCATCTAACTTCATAATTTTTATATTCGATAGCGTCATTCAATTTATGGGCCTACTAATGACAAAAACAAAACAGTCTGAATCAGTCAATTTACCGCCCAGTTTTTATATGCGCAGATAACCAACCGAATATAGATTAATCCTGTTATGTATACGTTATTTATCGGTATCATATAATCTGTCAAGAAGCACATGACACATCTGTAAGTTTTCGATGCCTCAATGCCTCATATCCTGATAATTTCTTGCACAATGCTACCACCAAAGCATGACTATCTGCCGTTATGTTGAAATAGTATTCATACGTCCACTTACATAATTTCGTATATTATGCAATTATAAATGTCGTCATTCGTTTCTCTGATAGTTGCATGTCTGTTCACGTACCTTTCCGGAGAAGCTCATCTTCATTCCGTCTCCGAGTTCGAACAAGGCTGGTGCCGTGGCGCTGAGAGCACTGTCGACCGCCGGCGACTGCTTGGCTGCCACCTCGATGTAGACATCTAGGAAGGCGGCTGCTCCAGTAGCACCGTCGTCTCCACACCAGTTCCAATCAGTCAGCTCCATGTTGAACTTCATGTCTCCTTTCTTCAGCGTCTGCTTCTCTCCTGCGATCGACACTTCTCCTTCTTCTTCTGCGAGCGCCAGGTCAATCGACATCTTACCGACATCGGCTCCAAGGTCTGCAGCAAACTTCGTCATCGACGCTTTCATGGAACCTGCGTTTGGCAACGCCTGGGCACTTCTCATGGCTTCGATATTAAAAGCCTTGCCTGCAAAACCGGCGAAGTTCTTCGTGGGAGCTTGTGGGGCTCCGGACGTCGTCGTGCAAGTCGCTACCTCGTTGCCGTCTGCGTCAACCTGGACCACTTGAGCCATCTTGATCTTCACCGGGTCCGTTAGTGTGCTTCCGTCAGCCAGCTGACGTCGGAACTGCATCTCGCCGGAATCAGACAAGATCTTCACTTGGGATTTGTCCATGGTCATGTCTTGGGCGTCTTCAGCAGACACTGTCGGGTCGTAGATCAGCTTAGAGCCGAATCGCGGGAAACGAACAATGAACTGGTTGGCATTTTCCGGGTTTATCTTCGGGTAACCGGTGGGCATATCTGTCCACTCAGCTGCAGAATCTTTGTTGACCTAAAACAACACAACAGTTTTGTATTACAGAAACGATATATGTGTCATTATTGTTAAACAGTTGCATGTCGCTTCGAATTCGACCGCGTATTTTGGTAGTCCCATTATATCTTAACTTTTTACTAAGATCTATCATTCAATTAGGTTCTTTGATTGCATCTAACTTCATGTTGTTTATGTCGGAGAGCGTCATTCAATTTATGGGCCTATTTATAACAAATATAAAACAATCTGAATAAGACAATTTACCGCCCAGTTTTTATTTGAAGAGATTACCGAATATAGATTAATCCTGTTATGTATACGTTATGTATCCGTATAACATAATCTTTCAAGAAGCACATGGCACATCTGTCAGTTTTCGATGTATTATTATACAATGCCTCATATCCTGATAATTTCTGTCACAATAGTACCACCAAAGCATGACTATCTGCCGTTGTGTTGTATTAGTGTTCATACGTACACGTACATAATTTCGTGTATTATGCAATTACAAATGTAACCATTCCTTTCTCTGATAGATACGATTCTGTTCACGTACCTTTCCGGAGAAGCTCATCTTCATTCCGTCTCCGAGTTCGAACAAGGCTGGTGCCGTGGCGCTGAGAGCGCTGTCGACCGCCGGCGACTGCTTGGCTGCCACCTCGATGTAGACATCTAGGAAGGCGGCTGCTCCAGTAGCACCGTCGTCTCCGCACCAGTTCCAATCAGTCAGCTCCATGTTGAACTTCATGTCTCCTTTCTTCAGCGTCTGCTTCTCTCCTGCGACCGACACTTCTCCTTCTTCTTCTGCGAGCGCCAGGTCAATCGACATCTTACCGACATCGGCTCCAAGGTCTGCAGCAAACTTCGTCATCGACGCTTTCATGGAACCTGCGTTTGGCAATGCCTGGGCACTTCTCATGGCTTCGATATTGAAAGCCTTGCCTGCAAAACCGGCGAAGTTCTTCGTGGGAGCTTGTGGGGCTCCGGACGTCGTCGTGCAAGTCGCTACCTCGGAGCCGTCTACGTCAACCTGGACCACTTGAGCCATCTTGATCTTCACCGGGTCCGTTAGTGTGCTTCCGTCCGCCAGCTGACGTCGGAACTGCATCTCGCCGGAGTCAGACAAGATCTTCACTTGGGATTTGTCCATGGTCATGTCTTGGGCGTCTTCAGCAGACACTGTCGGGTCGTAGATCAGCTTAGAGCCGAATCGCGGGAAACGAACAATGAACTGGTTGGCATTTTCCGGGTTTATCTTCGGGTATCCGGTGGGCATATCTGTCCATTCAGCAGCAGAATCTTTGTTGACCTAAAACAACACAACAATTTTGTATTACAGAAACGATATATGTGGCATTATTTTGAAACAGTTGCACGTTGCTTCGAATTCGACCGAGTGTTATGGTAGTCCCATTATATGTTAGCTTTTTACTAAGATATCTCATTCAATTAGGTTCTTTGATTGCATCTATCTTCATATGTTGTATATCGGATAGCGTCATTCAATTTATGGGCCTATTTATAACAAAAATAAAACAATCTGAATAAGTCAATTTACCGCCCAGTTTTTATTTGAAGAGATAACCGAATATAGATTAATTCTGTTATGTATACGCTATTTATCCGTATAACATAATATGTCAAGAAGCACATGACACATCTATAAGTTTTCGTTGTATTATTATACAAAGCCTCATATCCTGCTGAATTCTGGCACAATGCTACCACCAAAGCATAACTATCTGCCGTTGTGTTGTATTAGTGTTCATACGTACACGTACATAATTTCGTATATTATGCAATTACAAATGTAACCATTCGTTTCTCTGATAGTTACGTTTCTGTTCACGTACCTTTCCGGAGAAGCTCATCTTCATTCCGTCTCCGAGTTCGAACAAGGCTGGTGCCGTGGCGCTGAGAGCGCTGTCGACCGCCGGCGCCTGCTTGGCTGCCACCTCGATGTAGACATCTAGGAAGGCGGCTGCTCCAGTAGCACCGTCGTCTCCGCACCAGTTCCAATCAGTCAGCTCCATGTTGAACTTCATGTCTCCTTTCTTCAGCGTCTGCTTCTCTCCTGCGATCGACACTTCTCCTTCTTCTTCTGCGAGCGCCAGGTCAATCGACATCACACCGACATCGGCTCCAAGGTCTGCAGCAAACTTCGTCATCGACGCTTTCATGGAACCTGCGTTTGGCAACGCCTGGGCACTTCTCATGGCTTCGATATTGAAAGCCTTGCCTGCAAAACCGGCGAAGTTCTTCGTGGGAGCTTGTGGGGCTCCGGACGTCGTCGTGCAAGTCGCTACCTCGTTGCCGTCTGCGTCAACCTGGACCACTTGAGCCATCTTGATCTTCAAAGGGTCCGTTAGTGTGCTTCCGTCCGCCAACTGACGTTGGAACTGCATCTCGCCGGATTCAGCTAATATCGTCATCTTTGTTTTGTCCATCGTCATGGCCTGGTCGGCGCTGGCTACTGCGACTAAGATCGCAGCGAGCAGGAGCCGAGACATCTCTCTAAACTTAGACATCTCCCCGCGCTGCAGTACTTGTGCCGTTGTTCTTGGTGAAGTTGTGTATTGGTTGTCTCCGCTAAGCTTCGTCGGTGGCTTTGTTCGCTACTCGCTGTCGGTGTCCTTATATACACTGGAACTTACGCAAATGTTTACGTTTTGTTATGATCGTTGTCATGGATAGGCTATCACGTTTGGAATAAACGTGACTAGTATGTCGAACTCGTGAGCACCGCCACAATAGAATTGTAGGTCTGGATTTACCAAAAACGCTTTGTCACACAATGGGATTGTTTGGCGGCCCAACGCATCGCTCTATTTATATTTCGTGGTGTGGTGCGTATGTAGTGTGTATGGTTTCCTAATTAATGTGCGAGTGTGGATAGTTGCTGTATCATTGCGTACGATGTGTGTCGCGTAACAAATACTTGTACTAAACATCATATCAACTACAAGTGCTAAATATCGCATGCATTTTTAATATTCTCTCCCTCCCCAGTCTGCCTGCCTGCCTGCCTGCCTGCCTGCGTGCGTGCGTGCGTGCGTGCGTGCGTGCGTGCGTGCCTGCCTGCCTGCCTGCCTGCCTGCCTGCCTGCCTGCCTGCCTGCCTGCCTGCCTGCCTGCCTGCCTGCCTGCCTGCCTGCCTGCCTGCCTGCCTGCCTGCCTGCCTGCATGCCTGCATGCCTGCATGCCTGCATGCCTGCCTGCATGCCTGCCTGCCCGCCCGCCTGCCTGCCTGCCTGCCTGCCTGCCTGCCTGCCTGCCTGCCTGCCTGCCTGCCTGCCTGCCTGCCTGCCTGCCTGCCTGCCTGCCTGCCTGCCTGCCTGCCTGCCTGCCTGCCTGCCTGCCTGCCTGCCTGCCTGCCTGCCTGCCTGCCTGCCTGCCTGCCTGCCTGCCTGCCTGCCTGCATGCCTGCATGCCTGCATGCCTGCATGCCTGCATGCCTGCCTGCATGCCTGCCTGTCTGCCATATCCGTCCTGCCTTTTCTCTTCGAGGGTAATTTTGTATTAACGATATATGGCTTCTAAATATTTCGCATTAGTGACACGAGAAACCGAAGCCATCGTCGATCTCTTGTACCAATCGAAATGTTTTATGGTTACTTTCCTGCATCAATTGTTTCCTATTTAATTCCTATTTTATTAGTTCTGTCTGTTAGCCAGGGTCTCAGTCGCCATGATTGGAAGTTACTTGACAGGGAGAGATGGAGGGAGATGTTCAGACAAGCAGTATGACTGACGTCGTCCCACCTCGCAAGGATGCAAGTGGACGACGAAGAAGAGGAAAACGAAGGAAACTATACTTCATCCTCCGGGTTTCATTTGGCATACAAGATGAATACAGATAGCGATATAATGTTCACATGACATGTCTTAGTTACGCGAAAATACGAAGTCTAAAGAGTGAACATGTGTAACAGTTGGGTTCAATTATATACCAGAATTTAAAGTTTTACTTAGACACGCAAACATTCGTTCCTTTATAGGTACATTCACCCGTTGACACATTAGACATTGTGGAAATTGTAACAGTTACCGTTAATTGGAGGTGCGAAGGACATAGACTATATTAGTAGGGATAACATATCCAGCTGCTCTTTGCCACCTACACAGATTCGGTTCCACGAACTAATTTATTCTGGGTAGATACCACCATTGATTTCCCATAGGCGGCCATTGTAACGTTTCTTTGATTTCCAACTAGGTTTATTAATCCATGGTATTGAACATTTCAGACACTAAGTAGTTTCCATTCACACATATCATATGTAAAATTCGTGGAAATGACATATCTCTTTCTCAAACAATCCA
>OZ024862.1:32893690-32896190 GCA_964017155.1 Oasisia sp. SBJ-2009 | reverse complement strand
ATATATATATATATATATATATATATATATATATTATATATATATATATATATATATATATATATTATATATATATATATATATACACACATTCTTTTGGTTACACAGTGCAATTAGTCTTTGTCTAGAAACCGGGCAACCTTGTTGGCATCCTTGTGTTAATATTATTTATATCCATTAGGTACACTGACAATTATGACATTTTCTTTACCCTGTCACCTCTTAAGCAGCAGCATGCTGGGTACTTATCGCATACGACAGACCTGAGAGGTTTTCCACTTTGGGTAACTTAAAGTGGATGTTTGATAGAAAACAATTCGCCTTTCAAATGTATGCCAGGAAAGATAATTTAGTATTTTTCTGCGAAGTCGACATCGTAGCAAAGTTGTTTTATCGAGACGCTGAACAATCTACAAACCGCCTTCAGTGTCAGTTTATCCGCATCTTTGCTAGTTAAGTTACCGCTCAGCCCGACATTGTCGCAGTCATTTGAAGATAATAAAGTGGCGTTAATGGCAAACGTATGGTAAATTTACAAGTATTTAAAAAGCTCGTTGTTCATAAAAATAATAACGAGCTGATATGTGCAAATAAAGTTTTTGTTTTAACGACTGCTGCAGGCAACTCCGGGACATTTTGGAAGCAGTTGATAAAGCGATAAAATATCGACTTTCCTAACGCCGTACTGTACAAAGAATTCCTTCGGTAACGGTTGAAGTTAGGTTTGAAGTGGTGATCCCACTGCTCACTCGAAGCAGTAGTATCAGCCTAGTTTGATATAGACTTGGCAGCGTCACAGTTACGTTTATACATTGATTTATAATTGATATTTAATTAGATGTGGTCCGCTAGACACAATCTTTATGATCACCTAAATATTTTATGCTTTACTTATCAGTATAAGCTTAGGTAATTGGACAAACACCTGGCCCACGCCTCTAGGAAAAGGTTCACTGAACGCTGCTGTAGAACGAGTGAAACGTATTGAATCTGGGACAGGTGGGAAAGGCGGGACACCGGTGGTCAAGAGGTCGTTGGGTGCGGCGAATGGTGATCACTCGGTCGTCCCGTCCAGATGTTTGACCTTCTAATTGTGTCATAATTTCATGATGGCAACCATGTAAATAGTATTTCACTCGGCAACCCGTACAAAGACGCCGTATATTGACATGGCAACTTAAGGCTATTTTCAGGCAACCATCTCTTCACGAATCACAACACGGACGGTTTGTAGGCAAACTACATGAAGTAAACCTTTGACAAATGTAACGTTTCTTTAGGCAATAATTAGCAACGCAGCATAACAATAATACTAGTAACTGTAAACCTAAATTACAACTCTATGCCCGGGAATCTTAACTTAGAGGCGCAAAATATAAAACGTAATCGTGAATGAGAGCATACCAGAGTCATCACTGGAGTAGGTGACCGCCGAAAGGTTTGAGTAGAAATGAGATTTCAAATTAGCATAACTTGAGTTTTTGTGGATACGGCTATTGTTCCTGGTGACCTAAGGATCCTGTGGATATCAAAAAGGAACTTAATAATTATATTACACTTGGTGGCTGTTGAGTAGGCTTACTTGAACCGTTTAAGTCTAATTAAAAAACAATTTTAAGGCCGCATTTGTAGATTACTTGTAGAGTGTAACATAATTTATTTATTGTAACTATAATTCTTGTTTCTAAAATTGTTTTAATATCATATTTTATTATTTATTATTAACTTATTTTGTTTTATTAGTCATTTGTTATTTTTATTTTATATATTAATATATTGCTGATACGTGTAGTGTATACGTTACGATTTTCAGAAGCTTTATTTATTGATCTATATATATTCACGCTTATCATTTTAACATACTCTTTACCGAACCGTGTAAGCTTAATTTATTATGTACATTATATATATATATATATAATATATATAATATATATATATATATATATATATATATATATATATATATATATATATATATATATATATATATATATATATATATATATATATAATATATATAATATATATATATATATATTCATGTTTTACCAATGTTGTGTTTTATGCGTCTCTGAGCTTAAGTATATTATTGATATGAGTTGCTTCGTAAATAAAATTATTATTGTTGTTATTATTATTAGAAAGGGCACGGTATGCAATAGTTACAAATTTGAATTCGATTATATATACACATGGAAAGAGTAAGTTACAACGATCGAATTGATTATTAACAAGAGCTAGTCATATCGTTCTAGCAGCGGATAAAGACAAATAATATAGCTTTGAGAGGAAAAAAACGCACTACATTTCATACTAATTCGAGTAATAAATAACTACTGATTTCCGTGTAGTTGTATCAATATTTTATCTAGCGGTTAATGTAAATACACACAAATACAAATATATTACAAGAATGTTAACTGGTAAGAACCCTTATCACACGGTGAATTTCGACATACGTTTGGCGCACGTCGAGCACACGGTCGAGCACATGGTC
>OZ024862.1:32696190-32888690 GCA_964017155.1 Oasisia sp. SBJ-2009 | reverse complement strand
GTGCCCATGTTTCCGCGCCGTGTGTCATTGCTGGAAATACGCAGAAGTTGTAGACTTGTCTATTCAAGCATGTTCCAATGTTACCCTTGAAGATGTCGCGTTACTTAGCGAATGTTGTCCATCCGGCTATGATTCTTCTTTGAATCTCATTGTCTTGGTTTTTGTCTCTGATGCTGTATCTCCGTCTCATATAGACAAAGCTTTAAATGTTCTCGATCTGGGTGTTGTTGACATATATTGGTGTGTCGTTTTCCATATAAGGATCGTTTGTTATGAATATATTTTTAACGTTAACACTCTGCTCTTCACGAATGAGAAGTGCAGTCTGTGAGTCCCCAGCAAATGTTTGCTTGTTATTTCAAACAAAGCCCGTTTAATTTCTTAGCAGCCACAACTGTTAACTTTTTTGTATAATTACTGTTGAATACTGTTGAATTCGCAACGATGAACACATCTCTTCAAAGCATAACAGAACCTTATTTATGAAATGTATTTAGCAACATTGGCGATAAAACATAGCTATTTGTGTGCTGATGTGTTATATGTGTATGTGACATGGAACACACAGCGCATATGCTTCCCAAAAATTAGATAAGATAATGGGCAGCACAACTTTCCGTTGCGTGTATGCTTTTGTCGCATTGGCTTTCGTATACGGATATTCCGACCTACAACATCCATAATTGTGTACATGTGTTCATATGCACGTATGCTTACGTCCCAATGGTCTCACCTATATAGTATTTTAGGTCGTGTATGTATGTGATTCTATACCGCTTTACACACCGTTTTGTATAGGTTGTTGACTGATATTAATACTATCACACTCATAGGCTCTATAATCTATATCTAGAGAATGGTTGCTTAACTTAGTGTGTGGAGTTGAACTAACGTAGCCACACTTCAATTATATATATATATATTGATTATTTTGGTAAACGTTTTACACAATTCTGCATACCAACCGGTTGACAAAACACACACAAACACACTGATCCTTAAATTAGGCAGCGTTCCAAATCGCCGTGCTAATGAACTCCAAAGTGCAAGACACGTTGTAGAATAGTCAATCAAGTATCTACTTTTCCAGTTATGTGTTCCGGTGTTTGTAGAAGGCTACGCACTTGTTAATGTCAAGCCCCAACGTACGTTAAGTGTAACAATAGTCGCGATTTAGATTCCTCAATGTGACGCTATGTCAGACCAACGCGAAAACTATTCGCAAACTTAAGCGTGTTTGCTGCAAACGACAACCCTCGAAATTACTCACAAGGAACACCATACTACTTAGGTAACGAGAGCATAGGGCCCTGTGTCCTTAGTCGAGATCGTGACATTTCGCAGTGTATCGCTCTTGTTTAGAATGTACTAGTTAAATACTCATGAAATATATCTTTACACAAGCGTCACACTTTGCAAAAGATACGCCTTGAGACAATGCAATCGCCGTCTGAACTTTGTCATTGTGATAATAAAACAACTTTTAATCCAACACAAGATCATGGTATATGAAACATAAAACTAAAAAATTGCGTTGTTCATACACCGAAACACCTGATATTTTAATAAGAAACATCTGTCGTCATTTAAACATCGGTTGGATTAATCGGGATATGAGGTGTGTAAGAATGGCCGGTTGTTGTCGTTCAGCCAGTTCTTAATTCGAATAATTTGCATCATTACTATTAATAATTGAACGACGAAAAATCTGAAACATCAAACGTGGGTAATTATGCAAGTTAATGTTGCTTCATAAGTAAAATTATGTAAGCAAAGAAAGCACGTGAAAGAGTTTTTATGTAAATGGCAAATAATACTGGTTCTATAAATGACATGTTGTTTTGCACTAACTGATTTCACGCTGAGACTTGAACGTAACAGCGTAGTCTATTTTCATTCGATGTGGGACTGATTAACTATTGCTTTCGGTAAACTGTGCGTATATTGGCTGACCTATTGTGCTGAAATTATGTTTCCGTTTGCACACTCACACACACACACACACACACACACACACACACACACACACACACACACACACACACACACACACACACACAACACAACACACACACACACACACACACACACACACACACACACACACACACACACATATGCGTGTCCCAGAAGCCCAAGCCGGCGATGCCATGCCCATGGCAACCACCATAACAATAGATTAAAAGTCATGATTTCCGTGAGCATTGTCACCGGAAAAGTGTTCCACTGCTTCTGCTTGTAATAATCCTTCGGACAGTGTAACTGAAATAATTAGACTGGAACAGTTCGATTATTACAACCAAAAACAAAACGAAGTCCTATACTTTAACATACTGCCCCCAGCCTCGTTTTCGTGCGCGCCCTTTAGATCAAATGCTCATACGTACAACGCAAAAATCAATCACAAATATTTTAATGAATTATATGAATATTTATAATAAAAAAAATTCGAATATGCGTATTTTTGCAGACGGACGGACGGACGGGCGGGCGGGCGGGCGGGCGGGCGGGCGGGCGGGCGGGCGGGCGGGCGGGCGGGCGGGCGGGCGGGCGGGCGGGCGGGCGGGCGGGCGGGCGGGCGGGCGGGCGGGCGGGCGGGCGGGCGGGCGGGCGGGCGGGCGGGCGGGCGGGCGGGCGGGCGGGCGGGCGGGCGGGCGGGCGGGCGGACGGACGGACGGGCGGGCGGGCGGGCGGGCGGGCAGACAGACAGACAGACAGAAATACATACAGACAGAGAAACAGAGAAGCACTTTTTTCTAATAAAAATTCAATTATATAATTCAACAAATAAATGTATATACAATTGTGTGTGTGTGTGTGTGTGTGTGTGTGTGTGTGTGTGTGTGTGTGTGTGTGTGTGTGTGTGTGTGTATATATATATATATATATATATATATATATATATATATCGCGCGAGTACTTGTGTATTGTGTGTGTATTGGGTGCGCATGCGTGCCTATAAAATAAGACGATCACACACAGCCAAATAACCGATGCGGTAAACATTTATAGCAATACATGCAACACCGTTGCCAATAGAACTACAACGCTTAGTGAACCCAAGCTGCAGCAAGAATCGTCCGTCATGAGGTCATTCATTGCCACCACGGCTTAGTCCATATATGACATTATGCGAAGAATTACGCCATAGCAGTTCAGCAGTTACTAAAATATGTAATCTTCTAGCTTCCAAACGTATGTGTCCACCCATTCTTTGATCCCCATCGAGTCGAACTCTTCAGTGCATATCTTCCTGCACTCTCGATATAGGGCAATGCACAAGTCAGCTCTGGCCTTGTTCTTTTTCTTAAAGCAACCGTTCTTCTTGTAGCATGTAAAATATTCTTTCGCACAAAAAGATTTGCAAAGCATGTTACGGTCGAGACTTTTTCTCAGCACTGTTTCAGCACGTGGCATCGGCAAACGTGGCCCTGTTGGCATTCCGTGAACGCCCCAAACGACAGACAACATAAAACACACGACCTGCAAAAACAGATGTTTTATGCTGCCATTATAAATATATCGGGGATCAATTTAATATGTAGAGATGAATCTATGAGAAGAATACAAGCTTAGAGATAACATATTTCAGGGAATTTCTTAGAGTGTCATGGAAAAAAAGACAACTAACACATAGAACAGATTAAGATTAGACATAAAGAATTGCCGATTAGTTAACAGAACTGAAGTGTTGA
This sequence comes from Oasisia sp. SBJ-2009, assembly GCA_964017155.1. Lineage (NCBI taxonomy): Eukaryota > Metazoa > Annelida > Polychaeta > Sabellida > Siboglinidae > Oasisia > Oasisia sp. SBJ-2009. The sequence continues at coordinate 32,884,995 of OZ024862.1, read as the reverse complement.
AAGTATTGAAACTGATTTGTTTCGGTGCCGAATGATAACATACGTCATAGCGTACGCAGAAATGCCAGCAGTTGTCTACGTCAATGTATGCAACATTTACGTAGACTGGTATGCACAAAAACCTATGTCGCGACCGCAACTGGCACATTTCCAAAGCGATTTACATAACAAGCGTGACAATGTGACTTGACACTTGTAAGCACGCCTGACCCTCATGTACAAAGGTTGACAATGTGAAATGACACTTGTAAGTTCGTGTATTACGTCTGAGTAATAATACTTGACGTGAGTGTGCTTTATTTCAAAGACGAGGGTGCGAACACAGAAAATGTGAATTTGTAATTCGCAATACAACACGTGATAATATTTGTGTGATTGGACACATGTAACTCGATACAAACGAACCGTATTTAAAATAAAAACACATTTCGTAGAGTGGTAACGCTGTCTTTGTATAAATTGGTTTTAATAATACACCAATTTGTAGTCAAGTAACCGTACATGTAAACACATAAATGAATTCAGAGGAATGCGTTCTTATAAACATTGCGACAATATTTTAAACATGGCACTGGCGATAGCGGATTTTTATTTTAGTGAGCTATATCAGTATGGTAACTATATTACATTATCCTCAATAATCACCAGTTATTTGTACAATGGTAAAACATGGTTAATAAATTTGCGTGTCATACATGTATTTTGAAATGGTAAACATAATAGCGAAAAAGAACATTTATAAAATAATACTGAAAAAACTGAGGGTACGCGTTTGCAGCTTTTAATGGAAGCTGGTTTCTTGAAATAGTTATGAGACACATAGAGTAAAGGGAAAGCCGTGAAACATATTTAAACATCACATATATATCAGCAGGGCAGGATATATGCTTAAACGTCAGCACAGTTAGACTCGTGATAAGCCACAAGACCAATTATTTGAATGGCTTGTTAATTTGTTTTAGACAATTCCAAGCAATTAGTAAGACATTAGCTGGCGATTGTTGGTAATAATTTATGATTGGATACTTAACTCACCAAACTGAGCTTCATCCCTTTTCTTGTTCAGTGGGTGTCGTGTCCTTTCAAACTGACGATCATTTGGTGTGGTTGGCTGAATTGAAGTGTACGGGCTAGCAATGCTCGGCCGGCTTGTATAACTATGTATGCATACATACCATAGACTTTCATCGACGTTGAATCGCCTTTCTCGATTATTCTCACCCCGACCTAAACACTTCAGTTAATATGTGTGTGTGTAAGTGTGTCACGGACGGCGGGCCGTGACACACTTACGGGCCCTATTTCTGGGACACGCATGTGTGTGTGTGTGTGTGTGTGTGTGTGTGTGTGTGTGTGTGTGTGTGTGTGTGTGTGTGTGTGTGTGTGTGTGTGTGTGTGTGTGTGTATATGTTTGTGTGAGCGTGCGTGCGTGCGTGCGTGCGTGCGTGCGTGCGTGCGTGCGTGCGCCCGCGTATGTAATGAGTGAGTTGAAAGGAACATTGCGTCATTGTACGGTGAAAATATCTATGGACTTGGGCTGATCTTAAGTGAAGCAAAACGTTTACCCTTTTTAGACATTTCCGCCTTATCATCGAACCGAGCAACTCGTCACTTTGGATTTCAAATATTGTAGTCGCTCTTCGGAAATCATGTGAAATAAGCTGTGTGGTGATCTGAAAGCTGTAAACAAGGATACCATTGTGGTGACGCTCCCACGGAACTATGTGCTGTGTTTTCCCACTCAACAGTCTTCACTACGCTGGATATGAAACGAAACTATCTACAAGTCAGAAGATATACACAAGAGCGAGTACTACAGGAGATGACATGTGGACTTAGTGTATTGCCTTATAGAAGATTAGTTCCTCTGCACTCAAGGGCACCGACGGCTGCGTCAACTTCCTGGACGATATTGACCTCCATAGACAAACCCAGAAACACCACGATGTACATTCTGCAGCTAGTGCTTGACATGTTGGCAGAGTATCGCTTCACACGTAGGCCGGTCTAGTCGCGGGAAGTGTAATTTTGTCAGGACGCAAAACGCCTTCATTGGATACCTTGCGTCCACCAAGAGTTCCTACTACTAAATGCCAACGTGGACACAGTTGAGGATTTTAAAGAGCAGACCAGTCCAGTTACTTCGCTTCTGGGCACGACGAATTTCCACCTGCAACTGGTCCCACATTACAGGGAAACTGCTGAATCGTTTAGATGACTACTGTGCAAAGACGGCGCTCAGTGCGAATAAATGCCCGAGCAAGACAGAACCTTCCACAATTTTAAGAAGAAAATCGCATCTGCTCCATTCTCGCCACTTCGTTCCAGACGCTCCAACGATCGTGAGGACGGATGATTCGAGAATGGTATATGATTCGAGAAGTCGTGTGTGCATCCAAGACGCTTTCAGTAACAGAATAACAGTACTCCACCGTACAACGTACAGCACAGTCTTTGCATGAGAACATTGGCACGTGTTTCTCTCCAGTGGAAAACTCATGCCGAAGTCAGATCACCAGACACTCGTAACGCTGTGAGCGATGTCTGGTTCGGGCCACATGCTATTGTGAATATACCGAGTAGGTGATGGTCTGATCACCGACATCAGTATGACGTTGACATTCAGTACGCTGATAGTTCGACGAACCAAGCACGAGAGATGTTAAGGAGCTTTGGGACGATTCCACTAACGTTATTAAGAGCCCATAAACTTTACTGGCAAACGCTCACATTTGCATTTACTTTTACAGTCACACTTTGACTGTGTCCACTAATGCTTTTTTAATGGACATCAATACGGATTCTAACTATAGGAGTCATTGTAAATGGTGGGAAAGCGACGAGGTTATTGATCGCCCGTTTAGATCGTGTCCTATCACAAAATGACACAATTACTAAACTTTAATAGATTGGATAACATTTACTCATACTCATATGCTACGTTCTACAAATGTGTGTCTTTCTTTATTTCAGCTCCTGTACGTTCCGCTGCTCGCAGTATTTGGGACGAAACCAAGGAACTCGTTAGACGATAACGCTAGGCAAATCGTTCTGCATCAAGCCGTATTTCAGATGCTACGAAAGGTACAAGTGTGCCACATATGCATGCGAAGAAACAAACACTTGAATTCTGCCAGGACCAGTACGTGAAATGTATGGAGCAGTGCTTGACGGAACTCCGTTTGCCGGACGAAAGGCTGAACTCGAAGCAAATGACGGACGAAGAGAAGGCGCTATTAAAGAAACTAAAAAGCAACTGGGGGACGATCGAGCGGGGTTGCCGGGTCGGCGTGGACACGGACGGGTGAATCCTCATGAGAAGAAACGTCGTCTTCCACGTCGTCATTCTCCTCGTGTTCCTCGTGATAAGGATTGACATTTGTTGTCTTCACGGGTTCGTTGTTGGGATAACATATAACGTTTTCACCAAGGCGTGGAGTCTCTAAGCAGATACTGTCTTAATAAAAGTAATGTTCCACCGATTTGCCACTCGCCGTCAACATACTAATGTTGATTCGTCCTCGTTTGATCCAAATGTTGTATCTCCACCCGTATGTCGAATACCACACTCCTCTTTCTGTGATTCTCTCAAGTTGGCAAATATTTTTACCCGATTCTAAGAAAGGTAACTATTAACTAACTCTCTAAAAAGTTCGTAACTCGGTCGGTTGTAGACCTACAGCAGTAACTTACCGTCAGTGGTTTGATCTTGCCAATGATTTGATTCGGCTGTTCATAACCAGGTCAACTGATTTTTCATTGACAATTAGGCTATTTATAGGAATATTAACTCGCAAAAAAACCAAGATAAGATAATGGGGTAAACCGGCGTCATCGCTATATTAGTCTCGTGGTACCTGCATGTCGCTGATCCGCACATTTTGTGGTGAAAGTGGGATCAAGTTGTTTCAACGAATTATTTAAGGTTGGACGAAACACATCCGCTAGGACCCTAATTTTGCATTTCGATCTTCGCAGTTTTATCGTTATTACTATTTATTTCAGTAGTGTTTTAATGCAATAATATTGTTATGCACATATTTCAACAAATAACAGTTTTCTGTCTCGTCGTCTGTGTGTGAGTGCGTACGTGCGTTGTCTGTATGTCTGCGTGTGAGTGTATGTGTGCATGAATATATATATATATATATGCGTACGTGCGTCTGTGTGTGTGTGTAAGTGTGCATAGATATATATATATACAGTGTGTATATATATATATATATACATATGCATATATATATATGTCGTACATGGCTGCATGTGTGTGTGCGTTTAACTATGTTATGATAACATGACAACATGTTGCCAGTGAGCATTCTGGTAACAGAACAGTTTGATAACACTGTTGAAAACCTTCATAATATATCACTGTTTTGTTGTTTTACCCTGCTAGCTTTAGTCATTCATTAGAGTGTACATAAATTAATTTACACTAAAAGAAATCACAGAAACAAATACAGTTTTGCCTAGGAAAGTCACAGGAAATAAATTCACAAAATCGCCCGCCCGCAAAACGCGGGCGGGCGGGCGGGCTGAATTGTAATTTGCGGGGCGAGTTGCGGGCTCAGATTTCCAACCCGCTCAGGGCCTTAATATATATTGACAAACTACATGTAAGTCAGAAACAGTTTTGAATTGTGAAATAAAGTTTGAATGCTAGATTAGCCATGATATATACTGCAACTCATGTTCAGTTGTATTTATTAGTAACACTATGGTCTGCAAACATGTTTGTATGATGTCGTCACCAGATTTAGTCGCACACGAGTAGGTGTTTCGACATACCTCTTTACTGAGTAAGTGTTTATTAAAAACAAGGTCGTACTTAGTACTTGGGGACGTTGCCGGGACGAGAGCGCAGACTGGCTGCAGTCACTGATGTGGCTACTGCCACCATGTGCTGAGCAAAACAATTGTACAAACAACAATAGCACTGGCACAGGCGTATCGCTGTAGAGCTGTACTTTTGAACTCTGTCCTTCTGTACTTCTGCATTTATCATGTGGCAATACTGATGCACCAAAGCAAAATACACAGTTTGGTGTGGTCCGATAGGAGAAAGCATGTCAACAAAGCTTCTACATAGAAAACCATAACACAATCCGGATCAGAAAGTGTTGTGATAACGTGGTTGTGATAACGTGGTTCTTAACGTAATGTGAAATATCTTAACAACACAACAAAGGCAACAAACGCACCAGCGGCGAACCATTTAAAATCAATATATCGGCAACGGGAATTGTTGTCTATGAAATCAATCACACAATTAAAAAACACCGGACGTAAAGGTATGTTTACCCGAAGCACCATTATAAACATATATGTGAAGAAGAGCGAGAGAAGTAGCATGACACATGACACGTCTGCCATAAGATCTACACACAGTTTCTACAGGTTGATTTACAAATACAATACAAAACTCTCCAGGCTTAATATTATTGTCTTGATTTATCCTGTGTATCTTATTACAGAGTTTGTTAGACGTTAACTTATTCGTGCTAAATAAAGGATAGACAAATTACAAAATTCTGCTTTCCTCGTGCACATATATCACCTGATATCCAATTTAGAAAGGGTGCCATTTATTTAGGCACTTACAATCATGGATCCAAAATGAGTTATGTTCAAACATGTTTTTAATGAGAAATCATACGACATTCAAAGTTACACTTGCACACAAAACTTCCATAACTACATTCATGCTGACGAACAGATTACATGTTACAGGTTACTATTTGAATTTTCATTTGTGTCAAAAGTATTATCTGTCTTGCTTTTGGAAGCTACTGATTTCTTCTTTCGATTCTGTCTTGACAATTCCTGCTGTCGACAAAGGCCTTCCATATGTTGCAGCTACAAAATACAACAGAAGTTCTCATTTCTATCAGGGAACACATAATACACTGGTAGCTTTACTGAACATCTGGAAAGGTAATTATTATGTAACGCAGTGGTCGTAATATCGCCATGCAGCTGCTTTGTGACAATACCAATGCGATGCCTACAAGGCTACCTTCATAAACTTAGATGTCAGTGGTAAACATAATTGGTGAGCAGACATGGGGTCAAATACATTGAAATGTATTTAAATACAAATACTCTTGAGGTATTTAAATACAAATACTTTTGAATGCAAACGTATTTAAATACAAATACATTGGAAAGTATTTCAAATACTTTTTCAAATACTTTTTCAAATACTTTTCATTTTCAGGATATATTACTATACTCGGTAAAAGAAAAGAAAATCATATATCACAACATGCACAATTAGTGGTTACATGCATAATTAGTGTTTTATTCATTCGATGACCGGCAGACTAGTGCTAGGGGGTATTGTTATTGCTAACTACATCACAGTGACAACTGACTTAGAAACCTCTATCCACAGAGGTAAAGGCCATAATCTGTTTGTTTGTTTGTTTGTTAAGCCATGAGATCCATAATAAAATGCATATATGCTGCCTTGAGAAGAGACAATGCTAATAACTGCTAGGATCTTGTGAGGAAGTGTGACAGCTCAACTAGAAAGACAGCCTGAAGACCAGAATAACCTGGTGCCAGCTTGGAGCCTGACTAAAGAACAAAGGGGGTATTGACCTATGATCACTGCAAGTTACTAATCCATCATGTGGCTTTGAGCAAACAGAAGTTGTGGTCACTGCCAAGGCCATGTGGGGCACCTGCTGTCAAGTGTCTTCAGTAATTAGCACTGTTGGGTAAGACACATTACAGTTGTAATCAATGGGTTTTTGAAGGTTGAAAAAACTTGTTTGGTGAAAGGTGATTTGCAGTGAAGGTAATCAGTTTGGCAAGCATTACATGTGATTGTGAAACAGAAATGTTGATACTGACAATGTATTTTTAAAAGTATTTTTAAGTATTTGAAAATGTCAAATACTTTAAGAAAGTATTTAAATACAAATATTTTTCATTCCTAACTATAGGTCAAATACAAATACTTTGAAAAAGTATTTAAATACTTATAATACAAGTGTATTTGACCCCATGTCAGTTGGTGAGATATTTGGCAGTTATAGCTCCACGGTTTCATATCTAGATGGCTACGTTGAAAACCAAAAATAGAAACAACGCATTCCTGAATTCTCAAAATGTAATGGTTTCAAACTCATTATAACATGCCTATGATCAAAACCCTCAAAAATCAGTATTATTCTGTATCCAATATGTTTCTGTTTTTAATCAACATTCAACACTAGGAAAACTTATTATATTGAGCAGTATCCAGTCCTTAAGACTGCTCTTTATAAATGTTCGGCAGTTCCACGCTTCACCAATGTCTCCTGTCTGTCCCTGTTTATGTTTACGCCAAACGATTTTGTTCATTGTGCCTCTGAGCACGAACTGTCAAGGATATAGGCATTGTAAATGTGTTATAATTACTTGCTTACTCACTCGAGGCACTTCACACCTTCGCAGACCTGTTCAATCAAACACCACATCAACCACTCTGGAAAGTGTTCAGCATTTCAGCCATGGTGTAATTAATGGGTGATAACTATTTTGTATACAAATATCAACCAATGACTAAAGCCAGGTACTCATTCACATAGCTGAGTAAACTGCAGCACGATTTGATCCCGGTTTCTTTCAACCAAGAATCTGGTGCTCTAGCACTATAAGACTGCTTCTGAACTATAATCAACTAGTGTAAATCCTAATTTAAAAAAAAAAAATTCACGCTAACATAGATAACACAGCCAATAAAACTATCATATGAATGCGTAACTCAATGACTTTTTTATTTTATGCACGTTTTTATTTGCAGCAATAGTTGGTGATTATAAAACGTCAAATTTACAAAAAAAAATCAAAATGAAAGTCAATCAACATTTAATTGACCCTGTTAAGACTGCTTACTAATTTACAGCTACATTCATGGCTGGGGTCAATTCCATTCAATCAATTCCAATTCCCACTCAAATTCCTTTTATTCAATTCCAATTCAATTTTTTTCATTCAATTTTTTTCAATTCCAATTCCATCTAGAATCATTCAATCCCAAGTCTTGCTCCAATTCCACATAACAAAATTTAACCATAAAAATTATACAATAATATGCATACATGTTATGTATGATGTATTTGTATGATTTTATAATCATTATATAATATACACACATAATCAGCAATACTGGCATCGGTGTGAAAAATATCCTTCGCAGCATCACAAAAATATCAGATGCTCAATTCATCCAATTCAAATGTTTCAATTCCAATTCCCGCCGCAATGCCTGGGGTCTGTTAAAAAAATTGGGATTGATCAATTCAATTCCAATTTTTTTAATATGTAAATATATCTTTTGTGAAAGACAAGTCAGGCTCTGATATATAATTTAAATACTGATTCAGATGTTATCAAATGCCTACATATGCGTAGATTGATATAACAAGCCAGTGTGTTTACATGTCCCAAACCTGAAGGTTCCTTGCATACTGTTCATGGGTCACAAGTGTAATCAGAAGATTCATACATTTTTCAAGCAAGGAAAATTACACCAAAATAGATGCTTATGTTGTACTAACCAGCTCTGGACTCTTCCTGACGAGCAGCTTCACATCATCACTGTTCACTGTCATTCTCTTTGCATGCCTGGAAATGAGAACAATCGACACTGTTTGTTAAATCATTACGAAAGTGTAACACCAACACTGAAGGGGTACGAACAGATTTCCAGTGAATGTCGACTTGTGTATGAGGCTGTGTAATAAAAGATCTGGCTTGCTCACTAGACTTAGAGGGTGAGGCGGCAGATTATGGTGATGGCAGTGAAATAAGACCAGTATTGACAGGAGTAATATTTATAAAACAAAGAACTAAAAATAAAGCCATTCCTTGCTTAGACACTGATCAGTGACAAGAAGACAGAGTATCAAATTTAATATCCCTAATTCTTGGTGTATATAAATTGTTGATTTTCACATTGTTTTATCTTTAAAAAAATTATGAAAAGATTTATATGGAATTTATGAAAATACATCATATATAAATATATATTATGTACAATTATAGTATATGGGACATGTTGATTCAGTGGAGATTAGTATTTGGGGCAATCCCAGAATGCAACTTTAATACGAGAAGACTTCAACCATTATGCTGAAAAGCCACTAAAATGTGTTTACAATGTGTGTAAAGCTTACTGCTTCCAAAACAAAAATATATCATGGACTGTAAAATTTACCTACTTGGCAAACAATTCCAGATCAGTTGCCACAGTTTGGCTGAATTTGAATGTTGCTTCTGTAAGTACTGCCATGAACTTTCTGTCATACACCACATCCAGTCCTCTTGCCGTCTCCTCACATATCTTACCAACGGTGTGGTGCACGGCAGCCTTCAATCGCTGCAGCATGAACAAAATGTAACACTTTAAACCAGCATCAACAAATTTTATCGTAATGGTAATAAATAGTTAATGCTCACGTAATAAATTTTGTTTTTTGTCTGGGTGGGATTATGGGCAAGTGGGTTTTGCCCGGTGGGGTTATGTGGTGGTACTTTTGCAGTTTAGGACCGCACCTCCATGTGCTTTCCTTGTCGAGTCACTACCGCCACAGTGAACTCTGTCAGGTGGCGCCGAGGAAAGCGCGTTATTTACGTACACATTTTGATAGATTTCAGGCATTAATAATTATTTGTGGATCATGTGACAAGTGTATACGCGTAGTACAGGTATAGTAGATACACCATGCGAAGTTTGGTCATCGTAGGTGAACATTTTGATGGTTTTTTTCGAGGTGCGGGCCTAAACTGCAAAAGTGCCTATGTGGTTTGGGCGGGTTATATATTTTTATTTAGGCCAGCCTCCCATCAATTATATACAAGACCAAAGCCAGTACCCACTCATTTCCTGCCACTGCCACTCCGGCGTTCGAACACGTCCAAAACACACTAGACAAAGGATGTTCAAAACTAAGACTAGGAGGTCGAGGAATAAACACCGACACTGGGCTTGGTGGCCAGAGAAGTGTGGTAGGCGTTGCCGTTGGCCGTGCCAACACAGGCACAGCCACGGGCGGCACTGCCTCTACCACTGGCACTGCACTAGTTAGGACAAGACGCTCTGAAACTGAAAGACAACTAAGAAATGACTAGTGTTTAAATTGGAACAGTCGTTTCGCTGCATTGGTGCAATGGTCAATCATGTGGTTACATGCAACAACCTGTGCATAAACTAATTTCTCCTGCTCATCTTCCGCCAACGAAGATGACATATTTCGCGCCATCACTAATCTGCAGACAGTCGATGTTTACGGCATACGCACACATGTTCGATAACCAAAAGCATAATTATACAGAGTACGAACTATTTCTTACGAAATGTTTTAAAATTGAAATACTAACTTCAAGACACACAGTATTTTTTGGCATCGTGCCATCTTTTTATAAACTGAAATATGTCTTTTATTTTCTTCCTTTCTGTCTGAAGTCAGTGATGAGATGTTAAAAAAACCTTGCAAATAAGACCACTTCGTTTGTCCTACGGAACATGTGTACCTTCCCATGGTCATTAAAGCGAAATTTTGTTTTGCACTTCACAAGTAGATAATTTTTCAGCAAGATGAAAAAAATATGGGCGGCTGCACATTTTTCGCTTTCTGTCTCGCTGAATCACGTTCAATTCTCGATTGTATTCAATATGTCAGCCGCCATGGGCTGTGAATGACACCTGGGGTCAAAACTACATTTTTGTGTGATTTTTGTATGGTTAAGTAAGTATCCGTTGATTGATTTAATTTGTGAATTTTGCTCGAAGTCAGTGCCAAATAATTATACGCATTACAACGTTGTGAGATGTTTCTAATGACAATTGTACACAATTTGACTGTCGTATCAAAATTAATGTCAAAACTTGTGTGCTGTGCCGCAGTGTGCGCTCGCTACTACCGAACGATAGCCTAACTTTGCATCCCAATTCCATTAATCGTTACAGCTTACAATAGTAGACGCACTAGAATTGTATTTGTATTTAACCAACCAATTTATGAATGTTGTTAACAAGAGAAAAGGTTTATGCGAAGCAAGTTAAGTCCACAGATACACCAGTCCGGCAGTCATGCGTAGACATCATCAACGATCATGCATGTCACTTAACTTGTCTTTTTACCAAGGCTATGGCTATGTATGTTTGCAAGCATAACAATTAGTCAGTAATACAACATTTAATTTCAGTCTGTATGCATTTTGTAGATACACACTCACACAAATATATTTGAAAATATTTGTATAACGAAACTTAATTGTAATAAAAAATTTACAAGTTACATGTATACATTTGGGTTATGATCTCGAAAAAATAATGAGAAGAAATCTGATCCAGATAATGAAGGACTCGTTAAGAGCAGGGATTTGTTAAATGGTATTCTGTTACTACAAGCACCCCAACATTTTGCAACAGATTACCAGACTTTTTAGTACGAGAATCCTGTCGGATTATTGCTATATTAGTATAATATTATGATGGAAAACAGAGATTGATGTTAACAATATTCCATTACTCCCAGATCATGTGATTCATGTCTATATGAAATTTACTATATATATATAGGTATCTAAACAACATTGAATAAGCTTTGCTGTGTAACTTATCCCCAAAATAATCATGTGTGTCCATATATGGAGTTGACCATTGTTTTTAGCAGCATAAGGAGCGTCAATGATGTCTGGGGCTGTTCATCACCCAGCGGTGGATGTAGGGGAGGGAGGAAGCAGGAAGCTGGGAAACGGCCGGCAGTCTCCCACTTCGCCTCTCAAGTTGTTCGGACTGGCCAAGAAGAGGATAAATGATATCTTTGTAGATATCTCCAAATACATGCATGAAACAAATACATTCCTTGTTGGTAAGTTTACCAGAATGTTGTCATTATTATTCCATTTCTTGTGTGAACTTCACATGGTAGTGATGGTACCCATAGAGGTCAAGCTTGCAAACCCTGTATTTTATCATTTACAATCTCTGTGTTTTTGCATTAGCGAAAAGAAAGCAACTTCTATTTGACAACCGTACCATACATTAATTTTAGTTGTTTGGGCCGAAGGTCAAGTGGACTTATATCATCACTCTGTGTCTGCTGTCCGCCGTTAATTCACATATCTCAGAAACTGTCTATTTTATAATTTTGCATAAAAAATTGACATATCCTAGGGTAGTGCTAATGTGACATCAATTGTTATTTGATTGGTTCGTTCTCAAGGCTCCCAAAACTGGTAAAAGATAAATTAATTCTTATGTAAATTGTTCTCTAATTTTGCCTAGGCATAGTTCAGGGTACATATTTTTTTGTATTTGATTTAATGGATACCCAAACATTTTACATGTTCACATTTTGTCAATGTCTGCCTGGGCCTGGCTGGGAGACAATAATGTGGCAATCCAGTGGCAGTTGCTTCTCCAGGTTTTAATTAAGTTGTATCATCAAAACTTTTGATTATTTGTACATGCAGGTTGAATTTATTTTGATGCTAATTGAATTATTTGTGAATGTGGTGTATTATCATATGTATGTGACAATTAATATTCTGAACAAGTATGGAATGAACTATTATACACTTCAATTGCATTCTGGACTGGCAGAGGAGAGCGGAAGTAAATGACTTCATCTTGACAATAACCACTACTGACCAATCCTGCCACTGCATCCACACAATTTGGCTATGTTTTTGGTAATCCCATATGAATAACAAGAGAAAATGCCAATTACATGATTATAGTGAAGAGGCTGTGATTCACCAAAAATCCAAAACACATTCCATTCATAATGGGCTTCCACAAATCCATGTTAGTCGCAAGAGGCGTAATACGCAACTAGACCATACTTGTGCATCAGCGCCTCCAGCTACTAACGTGGATTTGTTTGGATGTTTTTGCTGAATGCTTGTTTAAATAATTCTCAATTAGCTATTTGCCGTGCAGGCGCGTAGCCAGCGATAGTTTGTATGTGGGCATGCCGTATGCGTGGTCAATACACAGAACAGCATACCATATGTTCAATAGACAGAACAGCCAAAACAACGTCATCTTAGCACTGAATTCAATCGAATTTCCCGCGACGTTTCATCGACTGTAAATGTACATTAATGTAGACATTATGCTTTCATATTGACGGACACGTTATACGATATCAATATTTAACTATGTGTGAAGACGTAGAAGTATTGTGTGATGCATACAGCGAGCTATAGATGATTTTAAACATCCTTTCCGGCATCGAGCCAGCAAATCTGTCGTCGGGTCACCAGTCGACGTTCCATCGGTTGTAAATGTTCATTAATGTACATATTATACCTTCACATTGATGGACATGTCAGACTGTATCCATATTTAGTTATATGTGAGGCTTCGGAGTCATGCGAGTTCAATAGCTGATTGTAGGATGATTTAAACAAGCGTTCCACAAAATGTTTGCAAAACAGTGCCGCATTTTACACACGTCAAGAATACGTAAAAGACGGCACAAAGACCCTAGTTGTGTCAGAGCGCCCTCTGTCGGATTAGTTATTGTGGTACCTCATTACAAACTCAATGTATAGTCCAAAGGACTTCAGGGCCACTTGGCCTATTTCCTAAACAAAGGACTTGAGTTGAGTGACTGCTGTTGCAGAGATCGCCCAGGAGGAGGGCATCGTGGAGCAGACTCAGGGGGAGCAGACGGCCAAGTACATAGAGAAGGTGCGGGGCATCCAGGAGATGCTGGGGCGTGACCGCATGAAGGTCGCCTTCTACGGCAGGTACGTGGCAGGAGTCCCTGTTCCGGGTAGTGGAATACAGGGTCCGTACAGGGCCTTGAAAGTCTTGAAAAGCCTTGAATTTTGTTGGACCTAATTCAAGGCCTTGAAATCCTTGAATTTTATTATAAAGTAATCTTGTGAAGTCTTGAATTTAATTGTGGTCAATAAAATATTGTTTTGACTCAATTGTTGTGACGAATAACAGCCAGAAAAGGAAAAGCCTATGCACAAAAATACCTTGTGCACATTGGGTCATTGGGCAATCAACATTTCATTGTGGTCGGCGCCATTGTTTTGTTAATCGAGTAAAAAATGTAATGTTAACTTAATTTACTGTGTTTAAAAGTAGATATGTCGTTAAAACAATCTTGAATTTCTCTTTCAAATAGCCTTGAAAAGTCTTCAATAGCCTTGAATTTCAAATGTCCAGATGTGTATGGACCCTGGGAATATCAGCGACTAAAATGAGCTGTACTATATTACATTGACAACACCATACACTGTTCTTCCTCCACTTTCTTGTGCTGTAACTTTTATCAACACCGGCATCCGAGTATCGATCAAAAATAATCCTGCTGTCATGGTCAGTTTCATTGCTAAGTTCGCCAACATCGTCATAGTTCAAATGTAATCATCATTCGATATACAGTTGTAGTTTCTTCACCAGAACTATCAAATAAACCATCTAAAACAGACGATGGCAAATCACTGGTTGAAATGCTACCTTCCGCCATTGTAGCCACCGCAGGTTTGGATAATCCTTGTTCAAAACCGAGAAAATCGGTAAACCATTAGTGAGCGATAATAAACTACAACAACAATTAAATACAGAATTTATTCAGCTTGGCTACAGTATACAAGTGGCTCCACATAGTGCATAATTATGAGTTAAGACACTTTGAATGGCACAGCTTGCCAAAACCTGAATAGTGGTCTGCCGTACAGAAGTGTCGCAAGTGGTGCAGCTGCTATAGGGGCATCCCATATGGAAATGGTTAAAAGAGAACTTCTCATAGCTAAAATATATACATGTGTGTTATTGACGCTGTTGCAGGACGTCGAATGGCAAGAGTACTGTGATCAACGCGATGTTACGCAGCAAGATCCTGCCGACGGGCATCGGCCACACCACCAACTGCTTCCTGCAGGTGGAGGGGACCGACAGTGAGGAGGCCTACATCCTCACAGAGGACCAGCCACAGCCCCTCAGTGTCCAGGTAATAACACACAGGTGATCACAGTGTCCAGGTAATAACACACAGGTGATCACAGTGTCCAGGTAATAACACACAGGTGATCACAGTGTCCAGGTAATAACACACAGGTGATCACAGTGTCCAGGTAATAACACACAGGTGATCACAGTGTCCAGGTAATAACACACAGGTGATCAAAGTGTCCACGTAATAACACAGGTGATCACAGTGTCCACGTAATAACACAGGTGATCACAGTGTCCAGGTAACACTAAGTACAGGTGATCACAGTGTCCAGGTAATAGCACAGGTGATCACAGTGTCCAGGTAACACTATGTACAGGTGATCACAGTGTCCAGGTAATGGCACAGGTGGTCACAGTGTACAGGTAACACTAAGTACAGGTGATCACAGTGTCCAGGTAATAGCACAGGTGATCACAGTGTCCAGGTAACACTATGTACAGGTGATCACAGTGTCCAGGTAATAGCACAGGTGATCACAGTGTTCATGTAACACTACATGTGATCACAGTGTCCAGGTAACACTGCATACATGTGATCACAGTTTCGAGATAGCAAAATAATGTGATCACAGTGTCCAGGTAGCAACCTACAGGTGATCACAGTGTTCAGGTAATAAAATATGTGTGATTACAATCTCCAGGTAACACTATACAAGTGATCACAGTTTTCAAGTAACAACATACATATGGTGTCCACTGTCCAGATGATAACATACAAGGGATCACAGCATCTGAATAACAACGTACAGGTGCTCACATTGCCCAGATAACAACATAAAGTTGATCACATTGTCCAGATAACAGCATACATGTGATCACAGCATCAAGATAACCTACAAGTGATCACAGTGTCCATATAACAACACACGAGTGATCACAGTGTCCCTATAACAACATACAAGAGATCATAGTGTCCCTATAACAACATACAAGAGATCACAGTGTCCAGTTGATAACAACATACAGATGATATCCATAAATCGACAAACCTGATTTAGAAAGGGCAACATTAATTGTGAAATAGATTTGAATGTTGTAGCCGTCAGTCTCTCTGTTTGTTTGTTTGTTGCTGTGATTTGTGAAATATAATTATAAATTATTGGCAACATTTCATGTGTTTGTGAATGTTGATGTGAATAAGTGAGTTGTTGCTTTCAGTCAATCAGTGGCCTTGCCCATGCACTAAGCACTGTCCGACTGAAGCCAGACAGCACTATACACATCTGTTGGCCCAAGAACAAGTGCAGTTTGCTGAAGGATGATGTCATCTTCCTTGACAGGTGAACCAGTTCTGCAAACAATTTATGTATCCAGTATCTTGCAGGTTGCCTATATCACAGTCATAATTACATGCATGGCTTTCCTCAAGCTTTACCAACCATGTTGATACCGGTTTAACATGTGTGATTTATAATAATTTATAATTGTTGCATGACAGCTCGTAAATCAAACGTTCCCAAACCACTGTCATTTTAGGAATGTTACTGTAGGTTTTTATCATTTTGGCAAAATATGTAAGTACAAAAAATGTACCACAGAATCTGAACGTTGAACGATTCACGTGTTCTGAATACCTTTTTTATCAGTTGATGTACCTGTTGTCTCACAATAGGCGGATGATCAGTTGCTGTGGTCAGGGATTGTGTAAATCTATGAAATTTGAATACAAAATATAGTGTCAGATTGTAACTGTGTGACCTTTTGTTGTCCTCAGTCCTGGCATTGACCTGTCTCCTGACATGGACTCCTGGATTGACCGTCACTGTCTCGACGCTGACGTCTTTGTGCTGGTCGCCAATGCTGAGTCGACACTCATGCAGACGGTGAGTGTCTCTCCCTGTCGCCATAGCTTTTTCTGTGATAAAACTGTTAGAAGTCGTGATTTCATGTACATGAGTGAAGTTTGATTACTGGCACTGATAGACTGATCAGATATCAAAGTCATGATTTCATGTACATTAGCAGAGTTTGATTACTTGTAATCATACTGTCAGATACACACATCAGATATGTTTGTCCAGGTTAAGTGAAGGTTTAGAGAAAGGGCAATAGGTTGCTGCAGGGTGTAGCATTAACATAGTGATGTGTGTTGTGACTGGTTATATCTTGTCCCTGATACTAAATATAATGGACTGTCTGAATTAGAACACTTTATATTTGACCTGTTGCAATACTACTCTAAAATCCCTCGTGAAGAACATCAGTAATATTATGGAAGAATGGGTTAATTTAGTTTTTGTTAATTCAATTATTGAATGCGATTAATCCAGTGGCACTCACCCAAATTGTAGGGACATACTCCTGACCTACAACCTGAATCAAGTGAGATGTTTGTTATAGTTATAGTTGTCACTACCCACAAGGGAGAGGGGGAGTGGGGTGAATACAGTGTGTAATGATTGGTGGTAGAAGTAAGCTGGTCTTTTGTCGTGCACCAACTACCAACAGTCAATAATGTGACATGTTGTCACCGCAGGAGAAGAACTTCTTCCACAAGGTCAGCACCAAGTTGTCAAAGCCAAACATCTTCATTCTCAATAACCGCTGGGACGCATCCGCCGCTGAACCCGAGATGCAGGAGGAGGTGAGTGGGAGGGTTGGGAAGAGTGGGAGGAATAGGAGAGGGGAGAAGAGTGGGAGGTGTAGGAGAGGTGGGAAGAATGGGAGAGGTAGTAGAGGTGGGAAGTGTGGGAGAAGTAGGAGAGATAGGAAGAGTGGTAGGGGTAGGAGAGATGGGAAGAGTGGGAGCGGTAGTAGAGGTGGGAAGAGTGGGAGAGGTAGTAGAGGTGGGAAGAATGGGAGAGGTAGTAGAGGTGGGAAGAGTGGGAGAGGTAGTAGAGGTGGGAAGAGTGGGAGGCGTAGTAGAGGTGGGAAGAATGGGAGAGGTAGTAGAGGTGGGAAGAGTGGGAGAGGTAGGAGAGATGGGAAGAGTGGGAGGGGTAGGAGAGGTGGGAAGAGTGGGAGAGGTAGGAGAGGTGGGAAGAGTGGGAGAGGTAGTAGAGGTGGGAAGAGTGGGAGAGGTAGTAGAGGTGGGAAGAGTGGGAGAGGTAGTAGAGGTGGGAAGAGTGGGAGAGGTAGTAGAGGTGGGAAGAGTGGGAGAGGTGGGAAGAGTGGGAGGGGCAGTAGAGGTGGGAAGAGTGGGAGAGGTAGTAGAGGTGGGAAGAGTGGGAGAGGTAGTAGAGATGGGAAGAGTGGGAAGAGTGGGAGAGGTAGTAGAGATGGGAAGAGTGGGAGAGGTAGTAGAGGTGGGAAGAATGGGAGAGGTAGTAGAGGTGGGAAGAGTGGGAGAGATGGGAAGAGTGGGAGAGGTAGTAGAGGTGGGAAGTGTGGGAGAAGTAGGAGAGATAGGAAGAGTGGTAGGGGTAGGAGAGATGGGAAGAGTGGGAGAGGTAGTAGAGGTGGGAAGAGTGGGAGAGGTAGTAGAGGTGGGAAGAGTAGGAGAGGTAGTAGCGGTGGGAAGAGTGGGAGAGGTGGGAAGAGTGGGAGAGGTAGTAGAGGTGGGAAGAGTGGTAGGGGTAGGAGAGATGGGAAGAGTGGGAGAGGTAGTAGAGGTGGGAAGAGTGGGAGAGGTAGTAGAGGTGGGAAGAGTGGGAGAGGTAGTAGAGGTGGGAAGAATGGGAGAGGTAGTAGAGGTGGGAAGAGTGGGAGAGGTAGGAGAGATGGGAAGAGTGGGAGGGGTAGGAGAGGTGGGAAGAGTGGGAGAGGTAGTAGAGGTGGGAAGAATGGGAGAGGTAGTAGAGGTGGGAAGAGTGGGAGGGGTAGGAGAGGTGGGAAGAATGGGAAGGGCAGTAGAGGTGGGAAGAGTGGGAGAGGTAGTAGAGGTGGGAAGAATGGGAGAGGTAGTAGAGGTGGGAAGAGTGGGAGGGGTAGGAGAGGTGGGAAGAGTGGGAGGGGCAGTAGAGGTGGGAAGAGTGGGAAGGGCAGTAGAGGTGGGAAGAGTGGGAGAGGTGGGAAGAGTGGGAGAGGTAGTAGAGGTGGGAAGAGTGGGAAGGGCAGTAGAGGTGGGAAGAGTGGGAGAGGTAGTAGAGGTGGGAAGAGTGGGAGGGGTAGGAGAGTGGGAGGGGTAGGAGAGGTGGGAAGAGTGGGAAGGGCAGTAGAGGTGGGAAGAGTGGGAGAGGTAGTAGAGGTGGGAAGAGTGGGAGAGGTAGTAGAGGTGGGAAGAGTGGGAGAGGCAGTAGAGGTGGGAAGAGTGGGAGAGGTAGTAGAGGTGGGAAGAGTGGGAGGGGTAGTAGAGGTGGGAAGAGTGGGAGGGGTAGTAGAGATAGGAAGAATGGGAGGGGTAGTAGATATGGGAAGAGTGGGAGGGGTAGTAGAGGTGGGAAGAATGGGAGGGGTAGTAGATATGGGAAGAGTGGGAGGGGTAGTAGAGGTGGGAAGAATGGGAGGGGTAGTAGAGATGGGAAGAATGGGAGGGGTAGTAGAGATGGGAAGAATGGGAGGGGTAGTAGAGATAGGAAGAATGGGAGGGGTAGTAGATATGGGAAGAGTGGGAGGGGTAGTAGAGGTGGGAAGAATGGGAGGGGTAGTAGAGATGGGAAGAATGGGAGGGGTAGTAGAGATGGGAAGAATGGGAGGGGTAGTAGATATGGGAAGAATGGGAGGGGTAGTAGATATGGGAAGAGTGGGAGGGGTAGTAGATATGGGAAGAGTGGGAGGGGTAGTAGAGGTGGGAAGAATGGGAGGGGTAGTAGATATGGGAAGAGTGGGAGGGGTAGTAGAGATGGGAAGAATGGGAGGGGTAGTAGAGATGGGAAGAATGGGAGGGGTAGTAGAGGTGGGAAGAATGGGAGGGGTAGTAGAGGTGGGAAGAATGGGAGGGGTAGTAGAGGTGGGAAGAATGGGAGGGGTAGTAGAGATTGGAAGAATGGGAGGGGTAGTAGAGGTGGGAAGAATGGGAGGGGTAGTAGAGGTGGGAAGAGTGGGAGAGGTAGTAGAGATGGGAAGAATGGGAGGGGTAGTAGAGGTGGGAAGAATGGGAGGGGTAGTAGAGGTGGGAAGAATAGGAGGGGTAGTAGAGGTGGGAAGAATGGAAGGGGTGGGAGGTGTCAGGTTTTAGAATTCTGTCATCTCCATTCAGATAGTTAATTGCCAAGTATGCAGTTACATCACTTGTTTATTTTTTTAATAGAATTATCAAAGTTATATACATGAAACAAATGTAAACCATGGAAAGGCTAGTGTACCAGTGGTGCCCTCTGTTGACAGGTGAAGCAGCAGCATCTAGAACGCAGCGTTGCCTTCCTGGCAGACGAGCTCAAGGTTGTTGATCGCTTCGAGGCCGAGAGCCATGTCTTTTTTGTGTCAGCGCGGGAAACACTCGTCACCCGAGTACACCAGGAGACTGGGACACCCACACCATGTAGGTGTCACTCACTCACTCACTCACTCACTCACTCACTCACTCACTCACTCACTCACACACACACACACACACACACACACACACACACACATATACACCAATAAATGTCCCTCATTTACTCACTCACCAAGTTTGTTCCTTCCCTCAGTCATCCATCCACTTCAGAGCCCACTGAGTACTTCATACACTTTACTCACTCACTCACTCACTCACTCACTAATTCACGCACTCACTAATTCACGCACCTCACTCATGGACCACACTTATTCCCTCTTTGACCACACTTATTCCCTCTTGGACCACACTTATTCCCTCTTGGACCACACTTATTCCCTCTTGGACCACACTTATTCCCTCTTGGACCATACTTATTCCCTCTTGGACCACACTTATTCCCTCTTGGACCATACTTATTCCCTCTTGGACCATACTTATTCCCTTGCGGACCATACTTATTCCCTTGCGGACCACACTTATTCCCTTGCGGACCACACTTATTCCCTTGCGGACCACACTTATTCCCTTGCGGACCACACTTATTCCCTTGCGGACCTTCTCATGGACTACACTTATTTCCTCACGGCCATCCATCATGAACCTCAATCCCTCCCTTAAGAACCTCACCTACTCCCACAGACTTCACTCACTCGTACACTCCACCCTGTTCCTCACGAGGTTGTCCTACTGTCCTATATGTTTTCAAGATCTGCCTACTTCACTAGACTGCTGATGCAATGTCCCTGACCTGGCTCTCTCTCTCTCTGTTTCAGCCGGTGCACTACTCGAAGGCTTCCAAGGCAGGGTGTTTGAATTCTGTAATTTTGAGAGGAAATTTGAGGTGTGTTCATATTCCTGCCTGTAAATAACACAATTAAATGTGACCGTGTCAGGATCATAATAAATACAATTGACCGTGTCAGGATTCATTCAGCAGTCATCGCTTACAATGATTAACATCGTACAGAAGAAGAGTAAAATGTGTTGGTTTTAGTGTGTCCAGATTTTGGTCTAATTGCACGGGAACACATTCCAGAATACAGTACAAAATACAAGTTGTCTACTTCCAGAAATGTAATCATATGAATCTACATGTAGGAATGTATATCTCAGTCAGTGTAATTGCATGAATTATACCAACGTTTACTTGTAGGAATGTATATCTCAGTCAGTTTACTTGTAGGAATGTATATCTCAGTAAGTCTACTGGCAGAAATGTACATTTCAGTAAGTCTACTGGCAGAAATGTACATTTCAGTAAGTCTACTTGCATGAATGTATATCTCAGTCGGTTTACTTGCAGGAATGTATATCTCAGTCGGTCTACTTGCAGGAATGTATATCTCAGTTGGTCTACTTGTAGGAATGTATATCTCAGTCGGTCTACTTGCAGGAATGTATATCTCAGTCGGTCTACTTGCAGGAATGTATATCTCAGTCGGTTTACTTGCAGGAATGTATATCTCAGTCGGTCTACTTGCAGGAATGTATATCTCAGTTGGTCTACTTGCAGGAATGTATATCTCAGTCGGTTTACTTGCAGGAATGTATATCTCAGTCGGTCTACTTGCAGGAATGTATATCTCAGTCAGCAGTACAGACAAAGTTTGAGCAGCATACAGCAAACGGCAAACTGATTACTAGTGACGTACGCATGATCATGGAGAGTGTCTTCGAAGCATCCGCCAAACGCAAGTGAGTTGTGAAGGAGGGAGTGAGGAAGGGAGGGGGAAGGGGGGAGTAGGGGGAGAGCAGAAATAAAAAATTGAAATAACATTTCAATAGTGGAACCTCGTTATTAAAAAAGTTTGACTGGGCCAAAGTGACCTGAATAGCGGGGCCACCCAGGAAGTGAGAATAAACGTGATCTATTTCCATGAAATGAGAGTAAGGGTGATGTGTTCTCATGAAGTGAGACTAAGAGTGATGTGTCCTCATGAAGTGAGACTAAGAGTGATGTGTCCTCATGAAGTGAGACTAAGAGTGATGTGTCCCCATGAAGTGAGACTAAGAATGATGTGTCCTCGTGAAGTGAGACTAAGGGTGATGTGTCCTCATGAAGTGAGACTATGAGTAATGTGTCCCCGTGAAGGGAGACTATGAGTAATGTGTCCCCGTGAAGGGAGACTAAGGGTGATGTGTCCTCATGAAGTGAGACTAAGGGTGATGTGTCCTCATGAAGTGAGACTGTGAGTAATGTGTCCCCATGAAGTGACACTAAGAGTAATGTGTCCCCATGAAGTGACGCTAAGAGTGATGTGTCACATGAAGTGAGTCTAAGAGTGATGTGTCCTCAGGAAGTGAGACTAAGAGTGGTGTGCCCCATGAAGTGAGACTAAGAGTGATGTGTCCACATGAAGTGAGACTAAGGGCGATGTGTCCTCATGAAGTGACACTGAGAGTGATGTGTCCTCATGAAGTGAGACTAAGAGTGATGTGTCCTCATGAAGTGAGACTAAGAGTGATGTGTCCTCATGAAGTGAGACTAAGAGTGATGTGCCCCATGAAGTGACGCTAAGAGTGATGTGTCACATGAAGTGAGTCTAAGAGTGATGTGTCCTCAGGAAGTGAGACTAAGAGTGATGTGTCCTCATGAAGTGAGACTAAGAGTGATGTGTCCTCATGAAGTGAGACTAAGAGTGATGTGTCCCCATGAAGTGAGACTAAGAATGATGTGTCCTCGTGAAGTGAGACTAAGGGTGATGTGTCCTCATGAAGTGAGACTAAGGGTGATGTGTCCTCATGAAGTGAGACTATGAGTAATGTGTCCCCGTGAAGGGAGACTATGAGTAATGTGTCCCCGTGAAGGGAGACTAAGGGTGATGTGTCCTCATGAAGTGAGACTAAGGGTGATGTGTCCTCATGAAGTGAGACTGTGAGTAATGTGTCCCCATGAAGTGACACTAAGAGTAATGTGTCCCCATGAAGTGACGCTAAGAGTGATGTGTCACATGAAGTGAGTCTAAGAGTGATGTGTCCTCAGGAAGTGAGACTAAGAGTGGTGTGCCCCATGAAGTGAGACTAAGAGTGATGTGTCCACATGAAGTGAGACTAAGAGTGATGTGCCCCATGAAGTGACGCTAAGAGTGATGTGTCACATGAAGTGAGTCTAAGAGTGATGTGTCCTCAGGAAGTGAGACTAAGAGTGATGTGTCCTCATGAAGTGAGACTAAGAGTGATGTGTCCTCATGAAGTGAGACTAAGAGTGATGTGTCCCCATGAAGTGAGACTAAGAATGATGTGTCCTCGTGAAGTGAGACTAAGGGTGATGTGTCCTCATGAAGTGAGACTAAGGGTGATGTGTCCTCATGAAGTGAGACTATGAGTAATGTGTCCCCGTGAAGGGAGACTATGAGTAATGTGTCCCCGTGAAGGGAGACTAAGGGTGATGTGTCCTCATGAAGTGAGACTAAGGGTGATGTGTCCTCATGAAGTGAGACTGTGAGTAATGTGTCCCCATGAAGTGACACTAAGAGTAATGTGTCCCCATGAAGTGACGCTAAGAGTGATGTGTCACATGAAGTGAGTCTAAGAGTGATGTGTCCTCAGGAAGTGAGACTAAGAGTGGTGTGCCCCATGAAGTGAGACTAAGAGTGATGTGTCCACATGAAGTGAGACTAAGGGCGATGTGTCCTCATGAAGTGACACTGAGAGTGATGTGTCCTCATGAAGTGAGACTAAGAGTGATGTGTCCTCATGAAGTGAGACTAAGAGTGATGTGCCCCATGAAGTGAGACTAAGAATGATGTGTCCTTGTGAAGTGAGACTAAGGGTGATGTGTCCTCATGAAGTGAGACTATGAGTAATGTGTCCCCGTGAAGGGAGACTAAGGGTGATGTGTCCTCATGAAGTGAGACTAAGGGTGATGTGTCCTCATGAAGTGAGACTGTGAGTAATGTGTCCCCATGAAGTGACACTAAGAGTAATGTGTCCCCATGAAGTGACGCTAAGAGTGATGTGTCACATGAAGTGAGTCTAAGAGTGATGTGTCCTCAGGAAGTGAGACTAAGAGTGATGTGTCCCATGAAGTGAGACTGAGTGATGTGTCCACATGAAGTGAGACTATGAGTGATGTGTCCACATGAAGTGACACTGAGAGTGATGTGTCCTCATGAAGTGAGACTAAGAGTGATGTGTCCTCACAAAGTGAGTCTAAGCATGTTGTGTCGCCAGGAAGTGCTGCCAGCAAGAGAACCACGAGGCTCAGGACAAACTCGACTACACGGCTAAACAACTGAACCTGCTGAGTGCAGAGATCAAAGACAAGATCAAACAGATGACAGAGGAGGTGGAACGCAAGGTATGACACACGTCACACCTGTCACACGTGTCACACACGTCACGCATGTCATGCATGTCACACGCGTCACGCATGTCAGCAGGCACGGCTGGTGATCATTAACAGTCGTCCAGTACCTCTCCACTGAGTAATTCTACTTTATCACTTCTTGCAGACATCGTTGAACTGTTAATATAATGTTTCTATAATGTCAAACATACACATCTCTGCACATTCAGTTGTCAAGATAACATGCTAAGGAGTATTGTTATTAGTTTATAACAATGTACATATTTAACTGTGACATTGACTTTTGACACCACATCACGAAGTAGTTACTTTGTGAGACTTTATGACCAGAGTCTGCTGTTGTGCAGGTGTCAAATGCTTTCACTGAAGAGATCCGTCGACTAGCCATCCTTGTGGACGAG
Organism: Oasisia sp. SBJ-2009; assembly: GCA_964017155.1. Lineage (NCBI taxonomy): Eukaryota > Metazoa > Annelida > Polychaeta > Sabellida > Siboglinidae > Oasisia > Oasisia sp. SBJ-2009. The sequence continues at coordinate 32,859,949 of OZ024862.1, read as the reverse complement.
TTTGACCGGCCGTTCCACCCGGACCCCCTTCTGCTTGCCCTCTACAAGAAGGTAGGCAGTTTGGACCATTTTTAGAACAGTTTATAATGCAGCTATGTAGCTCACTGCGTGTCAGATGTGAACATCAGGTTGTTATCTAGACTGTGTCTGCTATATGAAGATTTGAAGATGTAACTTAAAGCCTTGATGTTTAGTATGACCAACTGTCTGTTATGTCCAGGAGTCTGTTGTATCAAACTGTTCATCATAGACAGGGTAAGTTATGTGTATGGTGTTATAACTTTATCTGTAGAGGTGTTTAACTATACCCTGGTGGTGCTAGAGAGGGGTGTAAGAAAGACAGTCTGGAGAGAGGGTCAGTTATATGCAGGGTGCTAGAGATGTGAACTGCGAAGTGTTACAAACATAGTTTGTAGAGAAGGTGAGTTATATATGGGTGTTAGAGACGCAGTGTGTAGATAGTGTGAGTCACGGGCGGGGTGTTAGAGACGCGGTCTGTAGATAGGGTGAGTCACGGGCGGGGTGTTAGAGACGCAGTCTGTAGATAGGGTGAGTCACATGCGGGGTGTTAGAGACGCGGTCTGTAGATAGGGTGAGTCACATGCGGGGTGTTAGAGACGCGGTCTGTAGATAGGGTGAGTCACATGCGGGGTGTTAGAGACGCGGTCTGTAGATAGGGTGAGTCACATGCGGGGTGTTAGAGACGCGGTCTGTAGATAGGGTGAGTCACATGCGGGGTGTTAGAGACGCGGTCTGTAGATAGGGTGAGTCACATGCGGGGTGTTAGAGACGCGGTCTGTAGATAGGGTGAGTCACATGCGGGGTGTTAGAGACGCAGTCTGTAGATAGGGTGAGTCACGGGCGGGGTGTTAGAGATGCAGTCTGTAGATAGGGTGAGTCACATGCGGGGTGTTAGAGACGCAGTCTGTAGATAGGGTGAGTCACATGCTGGGTGTTAGAGACGCAGTCTGTAGATAGGGTGAGTCACGGGCGGGGTGTTAGAGATGCAGTCTGTAGATAGGGTGAGTCACGGACGGGGTGTTAGATACGATCTGTAGATAGGGTGAGTCACGGGCGGGGTGTTAGAGACGCAGTCTGTAGATAGGGTGAGTCACGGGCGGGGTGTTAGAGACGCAGTCTGTAGATAGGGTGAGTCACTGGTGGGGTGTTAGAGACGCAGTCTGTAGATAGGGTGAGTCACGGGCGCGGTGTTAGAGACGCAGTCTGTAGATAGGGTGAGTCACGGGCGCGGTGTTAGAGACGCAGTCTGTAGATAGGGTGAGTCACATGCGGGGTGTTAGAGACGCAGTCTGTAGATAGGGTGAGTCACCGGTGGGGTGGAGTCTGTGGCACTGTCTCACCCGTTGTCTCACTGCTCCACCCGCCATCGCTCCCAGGAGCTCCACTTCCATGCGGAGGAGAGCCTCAGTCGCAACCTGCACGCTCGGTGCTCCAGTTTCATCCACCAGGTGATTGATGCGACCAACTGGGAGATCGAAGGTAGGCCGTCGACAGAGGCGGGTGGGGACCAACTTGTTGTCATCTCTGTCGTGTCTCTGTGTCAAGCTTTGCTTTGGTGGTGGTGCATTTGTGGACGTAACACAGCGGTCCTACTACACACTTTCAACATTGCGTCAGTCAGTGGCTAGCACAGACCAAACACACCAGATCAAATTTCTTAGTCATTAAACTTTTTTAATATGTAACCTTTATTTCGAATCAGGGTAAAGTACATCTGTGAGATGCTCTCAGAAAGATTCGTTATAAATTCAAGCATATCTATTAAATGTGCGTTCAATATCTAACCAGTTTGTTAATTTTGAGAGACATCGTTGTTCATCCTTTTACTCCTAACTTTGTGGCACCAGTTGAAACCTGCAAGGGCAGATTGTACGTGAAACACGAGCCAGCCCCGTGGCACTGACCGCCTGAGTTGACCGCTGTGTTATGGGCCACTGGACCTTGCATGTACATAAAGCTGTACGTCGGCGGCTTGTGTATGCACTGGAAACATCTACAGGATGTCACACTCACAACGTTCTACTTCTGATTACTGGCCAGGCATTAAACCAAAATTATCCTGTCAGTTAAAAAATATATAGAAAAACAGCAGCAGTGTTGCTTATGAATGCAGCTATCAGATTGTTCTGTTTATTGGCCAATCATTTGACAATAAACCCAAATTATCTTGCCAGTTTAACAATTGTTATATCAGAATCTGCAGATGGAGAAGAACGTTGCCGGTGTGACCCGTGGGTGTTTCGGGTGCCTGGGAGTGACTGCTTCTGTTTCTTCTCCCACTGTTATTAATTTCTCGCGATGTGTAGCGTGACTTTTTGGTTGCCCCCACTTCTAGGAATTGCATGCTCACGTTGAGAGTGGCTTAGGCCGGAACCTGCAGACGCGGTGCTCCATTGCACTGAAGACAGCCGTAGAGAGCAGTCAACAGGAGATGACAGGTACAGTCAGCCTCCCACGGAGGCTCAGCTCAGCGCGACAGGAATACTCCCATCCTCCCATCCTCCCCAGCTCCCCAGTAGGACAATGTAATCGTTCATCTCGTAGTCGGTGCAGTACTAACTTCCCGAGTTTACCCGTACACCGTTTCATCACAACTTGTTTCTGGCACAACACAAGCTACGGCTGACTGGTTTCTCCTTGTCGTTTCTCCTGACTTTCTATAACACACTCAGTGTCAAATGTGGCGTAACGATTGTCTTGTTCCATGTGATACACTGAGTCGCTGACGTAGAGAGAAGATAGTAATGTAGATGTGGAAGTGTCCTGACATATCTTCTATAATTCCTCTAGTTTGACAGTCTGCTATGCCCTAAGGTTTCTTTATTAACATAAGGTTTCTTTATTAACATAAGGTTTCTTTATTGATATTGATAATGTAGTCTTCAAAAATCTTGTTTTGTGTTTGAAATTATAATTAACATCTAAGCAGGTTTGAGTTATTATTTTTCCTCTCAAAGACATCCTCATGTGCCACCTGTCCACAGTATTATAATGTAAATATAATATGTCCGGGTTCAAGATGTTTGGATGTGTGGCATTGAACTGTTTAAAAATTCCAAACGAATGGATTTGCAAAACGATTTGGTATTGTAATGAGAAGTGAGTCATGGACATTGAGGATGACTCTGGAGGTTGCATGCTAGTTTGTGTTTGTCATAATAGTTATCACTAATCAGTTATGTTTGCGTCAGGTTAAAGCATGTTGTAAGTTCTCCAGTCATACGGTTGTTGTCTGTCTGTTGTCCAGTCACATGTTGTTGTCTGTCTGTTGTCTAGTCACACGTTGTTGTCTGTCTGTTGTCCAGTCACACGTTGTTGTCTGTTTGTTGTCTAGTCACATGTTGTTGTCTGTCTGTTGTCCAGTCACACGGTTGTTGTCTGTCTGTTGTCCAGTCACACGGTTGTTGTCTGTCTGTTGTCCAGTCACACGGTTGTTGTCTGTCTGTTGTCCAGTCACACGGTTATTGTGTGTCTGTTGTCCAGTCACACGGTTGTTGTCTGTCTGTTGTCCAGTCACACAGTTGTTGTCTGTCTGTTGTCCAGTCACACGGTTATTGTGTGTCTGTTGTCCAGTCACACGGTTATTGTGTGTCTGTTGTCCAGTCACACGGTTGTTGTCTGTTTGTTGTCCAGTCACACGGTTGTTGTCTGTCTGTTGTCCAGTCACATGGTTATTGTGTGTCTGTTGTCCAGTCACACGGTTGTTTTCTGTCTGTTGTCCAGTCACACAGTTGTTGTCTGTCTGTTGTCCAGTCACACGGTTGTTGTCTGTCTGTTGTCTAGTCACATGTGTTGTTTTCTGTCTGTTGTCCAGTCACATGTTGTTGTCTGTCTGTTGTCCAGTCACATGTTATTGTCTGTCTGTTGTCCAGTCACATGTTGTTGTCTGTCTGTTGTCCAGTCACATGTTGTCTGTCTGTTGTGTTCCCAAAATAATTATATTCTGTGTTTATATACAACTTAAATGTTTTATTGTTTCCCATTAAGTCATAGTTAATGATACAATTATATATTCGTCACAAGCATGTTGCTGCTTCTTCTGCTTGGTTATTTTAATAAATGCCACTATTTTATATCATGTTGCATTTCTATATATTACTCTCAAGACCTAGTATTTAAATGAACATGCATTAAAATAAATTCTACTGCTTCAACAGCCAGTGTTGTAAAATGTTTCTTGTTAAGATATATTGCCGAGCCTAGATATAGTAACACTGCAGAACAGCTGCTCTCACTGCGTGCAATAGGCACTGTTGTCTTACATCATCCTAGCCCATTATGTAGCACCTAGAAGTAGTGCGAGAAATGTTATCAATGTGACATTGGTAGTTTCTAAACATTGCCCTGCCATGTTGACAGCTATTTTGGCATTATATTTGAGCAGTAGGCCACTCACTGCAGAGCCTAAAATTGGCTCGATCATGCCTAGCAATGCAAACAAATGTTCAGAAAAGTTGTTTTTAATACCTACAATTACAAAACTACACAATGAGATTTTGCTGATACTGTCAAAAACGCTTGTTGGATAAATTTACTTTTATCAGAATATCAGAGTTTTTATGCCATGTGTAACTGTCCGGCTCAGGTCCGTCCCACGACATGCAGCAGTTTTATGGAGTTTGTTAAGCTGACTGCTGAATAAAACTACTTGCAAGTGAGCATCTCTACTGGCAAAGAAATTATCAGAGTTATTGGAGAATGGTTAATAATATAATATATTTTATTTAATATAGCGCCACATCCAATTTCAAATTGTCCGTGGCGCTTTACATACATTAAAATCCCAAAATACACACCAGAAGAAAAACACATAAATATACTAGTGACATAATAAAATGGTATAAACAATAAAAAAAAAATTCAAATATAAATATAATAACATGAATTATTTAAGCTGAATAAAATGTACATATGTATAATACATATATAAATAGGTTAAATAAAATATCGATAAAAGTACACAAACATTAAACTTCGTCGCGAGAACAGTCAGACGAAATGTGTCTTTAGGCGTGCCTTGAAGGTGGCTAAACAGGCAGACGTGTTAGTGTTATTAGGTTGTTGTGTTCAGGAAGGTGCCTGTCCCTGAAGACATGTAACATGTGTGTTTGTCCGACAGAGCGGCTGACAGCGCTCCTGCCCGAGGCGGCCAAGCAGCAGGCCATGAACCTGCTCCCGCCCCGAGACTTTGAGGTCGCCTACCGCCTCGACTGTCACAACCTGTGTGCTGACTTCCACGAGGACATCGAGTTCCACTTCTCCCTCGGCATCATGGCCCTCATGAACCGCTTCCTCGGCCCCAAGGGAGCCCACTCCCTCCTCACGGGCTACAGCGACGTGGTGGGTGCAAACTGAAGAACACCATAGCTTTATGTAGGGACCCGTCCACCCGTCATTAGGATGGGTAAATATGAATATGGACGGGCAGAAATATGGGTGGACGGGTAAAAAAAAGTGAAGGAAAAAAGGGTCTTCCAAAACCATAGATATTGCTAGTTATGCCTTGAAAGTGAGTGTAAATGGTGTCATATGTGTGTTTGTAGCCCATTTCAGGTCATCAGGCACATCTGCAAGTTTGTAAACTAGCTTAACAGTTAACATCCATGTGTCTACCAAAACATGTGTGACTGGTAATAATTTTATCCTGCATAAAGCCCTGCAGAACACGCACATTTCAAAATGGTTGACAATGTTATGTTTAATGTACGTTGTCACTTATGGGGTTTAAGCAGTAGTTTAGGGCCAGTTTAGGCTGTAATCAGATAACTTGGCGTATGAAGATTATGGTTCTTGCAAAAAGTGAAAGGAGTGTGGACTCTGCAGAGTGGAGCCACTTTTAGGCCATGTTTTTGTTAAAATGTATCTTATTTCACATGTCTGGTTTGTTTTGTTTTACTCAACAAAATTTAAAACTTACGATCTCTGAAATCTCAAAAGGTACACAGCTCTTCTTGTTCTTATGGTTAGCTCATCACTCTATGTTAGCCACATGTTTGTGACTAGAGTATTGTCGAGCTTGGTTTTCAGAGTTGTCCTTCTCTATAATTAGACATAATTAGTCAACTTTATACACCCTTTGATGTCACAGGTGACACTTGTCAACTGTCTAGATTGTAGATGTATTCTGAGTTTGTTTTTTGTGGGCGTGCAGTAAGGAAAGTTGACTCAGTCACATGATGACTTGTCTTGAGTCTGTCTACAAGTTCATCTTTAGATGATGTGTTCGTAGCCATCATTTGTTGCCATCCATTGAGTGTATCTGCAAGACTTATCGTCAAGGCACCAATCCATTGACTTGATTAGACGATGTTGCTGTTGTTTTATGGCCTGTCACTGATGTCATCTGCTGTTCCGATGTCGTGAACTGCTGTACTGGCCAAGAACATTTCACGTGTTTGTGGTGGAACGTACACTTGATGTCTCAGAGTTGCGCCAGTATAATAAAAACCTACTTTCTCTGTGTTTAGCATCTCATCAAGTGGTCTTAGTCATGTCCATGTGCCATTAGCTGCTATCTATGACTAGTAGTTGTTTCTCATGTGACTGACGAGGTCACAGTAGATACGAATACAATGGAGGATAGTGACTGTTTATTATAATATTGTCAACTTGTTATTGTTTACCTGTTTTTGGCACTATTTACATCAACTGATTTTTGTTAGATTTATCATGATGATTTTTGCCTTTGAAGACCTGCACATTCCTAGCATTAATTTTTATATTACCAGAAAACTAGATGTCTGAAATTAATTGTTCTATGTAGCAAAACGAGAGTCTGAAACATGTGATTGTTATTCCTAATGCAGATTCCCCGACCACTGATATCAACACCACAAACACCGAGTAATGAACTGTATCGAAATCCCGGCCAGGATAACGAGATTCTCCTGGCAATGCTCGGAACGTTCTCCTCGCTCTACTCCAGATCAACGGTTGGCGCTCTGGCTGTCGCAGGCTTGGTAAGAACATTGGTTAATGTTCTAAAGACTTACAACTCTCTTTGTGCACAATAAATATTGAGCTTACTCTCATGAAATTTTCGTGAAAATGTATGTTCTTTTAAAGATATGCTGAAGGTAGGTATGTTTTAAATTAGACTTTTTGTATGCGATGTATGATATTTGGATGAGTTTATGGTGTAATTATAGACTTTATAGTATAAATGTTTTCAGTTCACACTGTTAGTACAACTGTATCGAGTTAATTAAACCAGCTGGAGAGCTGACTACTCGTAGTTTGTGTACGACAAAGCCCTGCAATATTGAATGCCTCAGGTAGATCTACCTCTGCAAGCATTCACACAATAACACAGAACACATAGATAACATTTTCAAAATAAAGAATTTGCCCATGTCACTGCCAGCCATTTAGTGTGTATTATTGATAGCACAATTATTTTGTTGATATATATTACTGTAGTGGACGAATCCAGAATACCGCGATTGCCCATATCAAAATTATGCACCAAATCTCTGTCAATCACTGTCTTGCCAACAATGTTGGTGACATTGTTGATGATATGTATATATATGACCAGGTACACTACTAATATGACATGACATCTGGTAGATGAAACATTACCACAGACAGTTGTCCCAATCAAAACTATGTCTGATGTTTTCGATATAAATATAAGAATTTGTGGCCAGAAAGTAAATAAAACATACAGTGGAATGTCTGTATATTCTGTGTTATACCTGACATAGTTGTTGGGATTACTTGATGGGGTGTATCATAGGCAACAGGTTATGATGGATAGATCAATTAAAAAGTCATCATTAATGACAGTAAACAGCTTCATTATCCTTGGAGAATCTACGTCAGCAAGGTCAAAAATTTAGCCATTTTTACCAGTGAACATTCTACTATCGTTCAGTGCTGTGCTTATCATGTTGTAGGTCGGCAAAGCAGCTGGATGGCGCGTGATTGCTGTGTGTGGCGCCATCTATGGACTGTTGTATGTGTACGAGCGAATGATGTGGACAAAGAAAGCGAAGGAGAGAGCGTTTAAGCGGCAGTACGTCAACTACGCTACCAGCAAGCTCAAGCTCATAGTGGACCTGACTGGAGCAAATTGCAGCCACCAAGTCCAGCAGTAAGTAACTGGCCAGATTCAGCAGTCGTCAGACTTTTCCTTTTAATTTATATTTAACTCTGGACTTCACATAATTTCGTGAAAGGTGAATGTTTCTAAAGAATGCACACATATGCATATGTCTGAGCATCCTGCAGGCCATTACGTTTATTCCCATGGATTGTCATGACAGTAATTTACTACAGTACTGCTTCACGGCTATAGTAATGACATAACATATATAAGGGGAAATTACCAGACACAGCACAGACTATAGAGCGCAATGGCTCAGGGGTAGAGCTTCGGACTCTCGACTACGATAACCCGGGTTTGAACCCTGTGCGGTGGTGTTAAAACCTTGGGCAAGTTTTTTCAATCTATATTGCTCCAGTTCACTCAGCTGTGTAAATGAGTATCTGGCTATAGACAGCGGTGGATATGTGTACGAATAGCCTTCGCGCATTAATTGTAGCATATGGCTAGATGCTTCCCAGAGAAGCCGAGATGGTGTCTGAGTGAACAGGTCTGTCAGGGAAGTAAAGTGTAAAGCGCTTTGAACGGTCCTGAGGACTGAACACTGCGCTATGTAAGAACTTGCCTTTTTGACTAAACAAACACATTATGGATGAAGTAAGAGAATGGTCTAGATCAAACTCTTAAGGTATTATTTCGAGGGTAAAACCTCGATGTTGAAGTCATCACTGTGTTCCAGGGAGTTGTCGTCGACGTTCGCCCGTCTTGGCCACCAGGTGGACATCGCTAAGACGGAGCTGGAGGAGGACATCAAGTCGCTGCAGACGGAGGTGAACAAACTGGACAGCATCGCGACCAAGGCCAACTTCCTCAAGTACGTGAGGCACATTGAGGAAGTCATTTAACGGTTTTGGGGTTGTCGACCAAATTTTTCTCTTTAACGAAAGGTAGAATGACAAGAAGCAACATCAGGATTGTGTACTGTGTAGTGTAGGGAGAGATGTGGGAGAGGAGTGGAGAACAAGAGCTAGTGGAGAGACCCAGGAGGGAGGCAGGGTGGGAGGGAGACAGGGTGGGAGGGAGGCAGGGTGGGAGGGAGACAGGGTGGAAGGGAGGCAGGGTGGGAGGGAGGCAGGCAGGGTGGGAGGGAGGCAGGGTGGGAGGGAGGCAGGGTGGGAGGGAGGCAGGGTGGGAGGGAGGCAGGGTGGGAGGGAGGCAGGGTGGGAGGGAGGCAGGCAGGGTGGGAGGGAGGCAGGCAGGGTGGGAGGGAGGCAGGGTGGGAGGGAGGCAGGGTGGGAGGGAGGCAGGGTGGGAGGGAGGCAGGGTGGGAGGGAGGCAGGGTGGGAGGGAGGCAGGGTGGGAGGGAGGCAGGGTGGGAGGGAGGCAGGGTGGGAGGGAGACAGGGTGGGAGGGAGACAGGGTGGGAGGGAGACAGGGTGGGAGGGAGACAGGGTGGGAGGGAGACAGGGTGGGAGGGAGGCAGGGTGGGAGGGAGACAAGGTGGGAGTGAGGCAGAGTGGGAGGGAGGCAGGGTGGGAGGGAGGCAGAGTGGGAGGGAGGCAGGGTGGGAGGGAGGCAGGGTGGGAGGGAGGCAGGGAGACAGGGTGGGAGGGAGGCAGAGTGGGAGGGAGACAGAGTGGGAGGGAGGCAGGGAGGCAGGGTGGGAGGGAGGCAGGGAGGCAGAGTGGGAGGGAGGCAGGGTGGGAGGGAGGCAGAGTGGGAGGGAGGGAGACAGGGTGGGAGGGAGGCAGGGTGGGAGGGAGGCAGAGTGGGAGGGAGGCAGGGAGGCAGGGTGGGAGGGAGGCAGGGAGACAGGGTGGGAGGGAGGGAGGCAGGGTGGGAGGGAGGCAGGGAGACAGGGTGGGAGGGAGACAGGGTGGGAGGGAGACAGGGTGGGAGGGAGGCAGGGAGACAGGGTGGGAGGGAGGCAGGGTGGGAGGGAGGCAGGGTGGGAGGGTGGGAGGGAGACAGGGTGGGAGGGAGACAGGGTGGGAGGGAGACAGGGTGGGAGGGAGACAGGGTGGGAGGGAGGCAGGGTGGGAGGGAGGCAGGGTGGGAGGGTGGGAGGGAGGCAGGGTGGGAGGGAGACAGGGTGGGAGGGTGGGAGGGAGACAGGGTGGGAGGGAGGCAGGGTGGGAGGGAGGCAGGGTGGGAGGGAGGCAGGGAGACAGGGTGGGAGGCAGGGTGGGAGGGTGGCAGGGAGGCAGGGTGGGAGGGAGGCAGGGAGACAGGGTGGGAGGGAGGCAGGGAGACAGGGTGGGAGGGAGGCAGTGTGGGAGGGAGGCAGGGTGGGAGGGAGGCAGGGTGGGAGGGAGGCAGGGTGGGAGGGAGGCAGGCAGGGTGGGAGGGAGGCAGGCAGGGTGGGAGGGAGGCAGGGTGGGAGGGAGGCAGGGTGGGAGGGAGGCAGGGTGGGAGGGAGGCAGGGTGGGAGGGAGGCAGGGTGGGAGGGAGGCAGGGTGGGAGGGAGGCAGGGTGGGAGGGAGGCAGGGTGGGAGGGAGACAGGGTGGGAGGGAGACAGGGTGGGAGGGAGACAGGGTGGGAGGGAGACAGGGTGGGAGGGAGACAGGGTGGGAGGGAGGCAGGGTGGGAGGGAGACAAGGTGGGAGTGAGGCAGAGTGGGAGGGAGGCAGGGTGGGAGGGAGGCAGAGTGGGAGGGAGGCAGGGTGGGAGGGAGGCAGGGTGGGAGGGAGGCAGGGAGACAGGGTGGGAGGGAGGCAGAGTGGGAGGGAGACAGAGTGGGAGGGAGGCAGGGAGGCAGGGTGGGAGGGAGGCAGGGAGGCAGAGTGGGAGGGAGGCAGGGTGGGAGGGAGGCAGAGTGGGAGGGAGGGAGACAGGGTGGGAGGGAGGCAGGGTGGGAGGGAGGCAGAGTGGGAGGGAGGCAGGGAGGCAGGGTGGGAGGGAGGCAGGGAGACAGGGTGGGAGGGAGGGAGGCAGGGTGGGAGGGAGGCAGGGAGACAGGGTGGGAGGGAGACAGGGTGGGAGGGAGACAGGGTGGGAGGGAGGCAGGGAGACAGGGTGGGAGGGAGGCAGGGTGGGAGGGAGGCAGGGTGGGAGGGTGGGAGGGAGACAGGGTGGGAGGGAGACAGGGTGGGAGGGAGACAGGGTGGGAGGGAGACAGGGTGGGAGGGAGGCAGGGTGGGAGGGAGGCAGGGTGGGAGGGTGGGAGGGAGGCAGGGTGGGAGGGAGACAGGGTGGGAGGGTGGGAGGGAGACAGGGTGGGAGGGAGGCAGGGTGGGAGGGAGGCAGGGTGGGAGGGAGGCAGGGAGACAGGGTGGGAGGCAGGGTGGGAGGGTGGCAGGGAGGCAGGGTGGGAGGGAGGCAGGGAGACAGGGTGGGAGGGAGGCAGGGAGACAGGGTGGGAGGGAGGCAGTGTGGGAGGGAGGCAGGTTGGGAGGGAGGCAGGGTGGGAGGGAGGCAGGGTGGGAGGGAGGCAGGGTGGGAGGGAGGCAGGGTGGGAGGGTGGGAGGGAGGCAGGGTGGGAGGGAGGCAGGGTGGGAGGGAGGCAGGGTGGGAGGGAGGGAGGGAGGGAGGGAGGGAGGGAGGGAGGGAGGGAGGGAGGGAGGGAGGGAGGGAGGGAGGGAGGGAGGGAGGGAGGGAGGGAGGGAGGGAGGGAGGGAGGGAGGGAGGGAGGGAGGGAGGGAGGGAGGGAGGGAGGGAGGGAGGGAGGGAGGGAGGGAGGGAGGGAGGGAGGGAGGGAGGGAGGGAGGGAGGGAGGGAGGGAGGGAGGGAGGGAGGGAGGGAGGGAGGGAGGGAGGGAGGGAGGGAGGGAGGGAGGGAGGGAGGGAGGGAGGGAGGGAGGGAGGGAGGGAGGGAGGGAGGGAGGGAGGGAGGGAGGGAGGGAGGGAGGGAGGGAGGGAGGGAGGGAGGGAGGGAGGGAGGGAGGGAGGGAGGGAGGGAGGGAGGGAGGGAGGGAGGGAGGGAGGGAGGGAGGGAGGGAGGGAGGGAGGGAGGGAGGGAGGGAGGGAGGGAGGGAGGGAGGGAGGGAGGGAGGGAGGGAGGGAGGGAGGGAGGGAGGGAGGGAGGGAGGGAGGGAGGGAGGGAGGGAGGGAGGGAGGGAGGGAGGGAGGGAGGGAGAGTGCAGAACTGATTGTGACCAGGATAGAAGCAGCATGAATGTGATTAAGAAATTACATACCTCAGAACTGCGGTACTAGATGTAATAGAAGTTTATATTTATGGGGTCACAGGAAGATGGCGTTTAACATGCCGTGTGACTTCAATGCAAGGCCCAGTATAGGTTATTTTGCTGTGCAATCTGATTGTGCTTGAAAAAGATTAAGCCCTCCAGTAATTAATATAAAATTTATCAATATGCACCACGTTTGTTTCAGGAATAAAGCTGGGTACTTGGACAGTGAATTGAACACTTTCATCCATCAATATCTCAAGCCGGAGAGCAAGATCTAACGCCTCTACCATGAGGTGATCCAACGTCTCTGCTCATGTGTCAGTGTTCAGTGGCCCAAACTGGCGGCACATGGAAGCTATAAACAGTCTATGGCTCAGCATACCGTACGAGGTTTTTCACATGGAAATGATCGTTCTTCAACTTTCTACTAATCGCCAAACAGGCGTATCTAGTCGGACCGCCTGTCAATATGCATGTAGTCAAAGTATACTATTCAGATGCAATGTATCATGTTCGTTTTCGTTCGAGGCATTTCCTCAAGCTGCACCAACCAACGGAGACTGCCGGTGTAATGGGCCAAGAATTGTCCCATGTCTTAAGTAGTTCTCCAGAAGAATAGCGCCAGAAATATGCATCATTATGCACTAATGTTTAACATCTTAAATGGTAAAACTATCTGCTAAAAATGTACTGGGAAACAAACTTAAAATGTGGCGTTTATTTCTGGCGCAAAGGTTGTAGGCAGGACAGACCGTTGGCTGCCCTTATGCACGCTCGCAGTGTGCAAAGGCGTACTTCAAGCACACTGCTTGGCCATTATACTGGACTGGTTACACTAATATGAAACAATGGAATTTTTGTGGTAAAGATCAACTTGACGAAAATAACTGGCAGTTTACTGCAGAAATTGTTATGAAATTCACTATCATTTGTGTGTGCATTACCAACACCACCTCAATATTTATTACTAGTTGTTGAATGTTTATTTATTATTTAAGACAAGCCGACATTGGGCAGACTAAAATCTAAACAGATTGGTCATATTAGGGTCGATTGAATTGCCATCAACAATTTGCTGCAGGTTTTTGCAAAGTTGAAAAAGCATTTGAATTTGGTTATTTTTATGAATTGCCTGAAATGTTGCATTCTGCCAGTTATTGTACGCACTGCTGTTAGTGAGGGCATAAATGAAATGTTTTGTCTGAAATATGATTGCTATAGATAATCAAGGACAAAATGGCCGTGCAGTTTGAGCAACCTAGAACAAGTGATTCACTCCAGTTTCTTATTGTACATCAGACTCAGGCTGTACTGTGTTTCTTTCAGTGTTTTGTTAAGACATTTTGATAAAATGTACCTGTATATTTTGTTTATTAAGAACTGCTTGTATACATTGCATGTTTAATGCTGTTTTAGAATTAAATATGTAGATATCAATAGTATGCTTATTGTTGTACTCAAGATTAGAAAACATGCATGTCACTGTTTCACTGTAAATGTGTGGGAATGTAAGTTTAAAATGATTTTTTGCAAGAAAAACGTTCTTTTGCGTGTTCTTTGAAAGTCCACAACAAACCAATTGATGTGGAATATTGCTTTAATAATGAATGATTGAAGAAGAAATGCTTGTTAGACATGCAGTAAGTGTACGTCTTATAACTACCACTAAATACTCTCGAACAATTACAACATACAAAAATGCAGGATCACAGCTAGACATCTTTGTGCATTGTTGTATCTACCAAAATATATGAATAGATTATCTTTAAACAGTTCGTTGCTAGATAAATACAGTACCTGCCATCATTTACTGACAAACATACATAGGCAAAGATCACTTCTAAACAGTACCAGTCATACACGTGAACAAATGGGTCTAGCAACCAAATAACTACATCTGCTTATACATTCCAGCCATCGACTGCATGGTTTTGCAACCCTGCAAAACATCCATAGTATCATTCGAAAAGCACGCCATGTGTAACACACTAATACTTCATTGTTATAGTTGTGCCGTGTGTACCATAGTGTTAGTAAATGTTTTATATTAACTTGATTAATCGTGAGCATTCACGCACACGTCCACTTTCCTTCCCTGCAAGTTTGCCATCATTTTCAGTGGCTTCACGAGTCACAGAGCTTACTGAAATACTGGCATTACCATCTAACCAGATGCTTTTGAGATGTAACATGCTTATGTGATGCCATCAAGACCAGTTTTTTTTACAAATGCAGGGTATGATTAATTGGTTCACAGATGACTGAATCATTCGTCACCCATATTGACTGGAACTGAATCATTCCTATACCAACTGTAGAGATGCACTGACTGAAGTGAGTATAGCAATGTCAGTCCACTGATTTGCACCTCATGGACAGATACCACAAGTTCAGGAAAACATCAAACAAAATCTAAAATTTTAGTGTTACATTTTTTGGGAAAATGACTACAATTTGTATCTGGTTAAATTTTGATCGCCATTGTAACAATGGGATTTATGTATGGAAACATTTAAATTAAAAATTGTCAAGTACAAGGATAATAATGCATTTGATTCGTATAAAATGCTATAATCTGCTTTGTGAATAACCGAAAATGGTGTGACTGGCTTAGCGCTCATGTACTGTATCCGGCGTACTCGAGAGGGGGGGGGGGGGGGGGGACACTTGTCTACATGGCTTCACCTGGTCAAGTTTTGTGGCAATCTGGATTTGGTGTTACAATATGTCAATACATTGATATGATACAGACAGCTGTCATGTGCCATAGAACATCGCAGAAGCAGACAAACATAAGATCTAAAGAAACAAATCACTCAACCAACATACAATTTACATCTCTTAGGATAACAGTGCTTAATACTAAAGTAGTTCTTGGTTTATTTACCTATGCAATACCGGGGCTGAATTGCTCAATAACCCTAATTTTGAGGAGTCTCAAAACCAAACATATAATTAGGTATTTGTCAGCTGCATTAAATCATAAAAGTCATCTTGCTTTTTCTGTTTAGGTTGTATTTTGATTAATGAATAGTACAATGTCGTTATATAAAAACTAGTAATATTGTCCTTCCCTTTGTGTTCATTCCATAACTCAACCATTATTGTCATCTACTGGTAGCATCAAAGGTGTTTGTGTTTCTAATTTCTGCATTAAACTGGGTGTTCAGGTTTAAATGTTCTGTACATACATGACACATGATATACCAATATACACTGCAGTGCTGGGACGGACATTTATTAATCTGACCCTAATGACATACCAAACACACTTGCCCCTGGAGAAACAGTGTCACGTTTTAAACATGCAGCAAATGAGGAGGTTAATTCTGTCAGTACGACTACACGGGTGTACATAGTTGTCTTAAAAATCGATTGCAATGACAGGTGGCTTACCAAGCACAATAGGTTAACACAGATTGTACAAAGTAGTTGTAAAAGCACTCGGTGATTAACTTGCAGTGACATGTCACAGAAACAAACTACGACCCACAACTGTAAATAGTATGCACTGTTCTATGAGGACGGAATCATGCAACACCATTGTTATAACTCCTCTCAACTAGTCAACTGTATTTCCTACACCTCAATAAAAGAAAGGTATAACGTTTTAAACCATAAACAACCACAATACTGTCACAAACACTTCAGAGAAGCACGACATTGTTCATTTAAACTACAATGTATTGAAACCATGTACAATAACAATAATCTAAATAATTGATGTATAAATCAAAGCTGAACAACAGTTGCAACCAAAACATGAATGTAGACGATGTTTGAATGAAGACTACTCTTCCATATACACAGATGTTGTTATTTACAAAGCCAGTTATTTGACAGTGCTGTAACATTTAATTAATTACAGAAAACTGCAACTAATCTTTGTTTGTCAACATCTTGCTAAACTCTGTTTAATATAAAGCTTACCTGGACGGATTATCATTATGCACACACTTCCGCTGTATAGCATCACATTCTACATAATAAATAACTTTAGTGGACGGCTTCAAACAGAAATCATAAAAGTACATCTATGTAGAAAAAGCCTAGCCCTAAGTAGCATTCACAATTGTAAATCACATTAATCTAGAGGTAATCAGATGTAATACACAGATAACACCAACAATGCATAAATCAACTTGGACGGATTCAGTAGACGATACACAATATTATGCTTCACTCAAAATAAACCACAAATGCCAAGATAGACCGTCAGTACATGAGTAGTGATCACAGACGCTCGGTATATGCGAGCAGTGCGTTGTATAAATAGTTTGTCCAGCTTCGCGCTGTCATGCAAATTTACTGCAACCAGGCAGAAATGATTGCATGGGTGCACAGTGTGTCCAACAAGTAGAACACAGTGACAGGGTGTCCCAACAACATTCCTCTAGTCCTTACCGTCTAAATATGGCGGTAGATTTCCCATTTTATTGTCAATTTAATTTTTAAACATTCTCGCAATCTCCTGTTGAAATCTTCCACTTCTGTCGTATCTGATTTTGCTTCATTGATTTCAACACTGTTCAGCAAGCTAGTTCACGTATGATTTAAGTACATGAGTTACCAGTAAATTTAAAAGAAATGGCAACAATGTGGAAATTGTTTAGCTCGCAAAATTTCTGCAATTCATGCAGCCATTTCGTTGGGAGAACTGTCTGCGAATCCTTGTGTAATTCAGGTAAAAGATATTTGATGATTGTTGCTAAGCCACCTAGAAGAATCTTCTTTCATGAGATCCCATTTGGAAACAATCTCACGCTATCAGCCTGTGTGCACTTGCATGGTTTGTGCATTAATTAGTGCGTTAACCTCCAGGGCATTTCAGAAACATCTTACGTATACCTATATGTGTTATAATTACATTATTGTGCATACGTCAGTGACTGGGGTAACATATCACAGCATGAGATTAAAATGCATCGTTCTGAGCACACAGACATCCTCCCACCTCCATGCACTGACGGTAAACCAGTACATGTCATTTCGACGGAGCAATGTCCGACATTGTCAGTGATCGGGAAATGGTCTAACTATTGCAGTGGTCACAGGTGAATTGCCAATTTGCCATCAGACTAATATACGCTTCAACTTGACTACATCTGACACACCCAGTGGGTAAATACAACACCGTTTTGTTAGGTGTAAGCACTCAAGTTGAGACTATGTACACATTTCATGTTTTTTTCCCATCTGTCAGCGACTGGAGAAGTTGTGCAGTCATTCTCCTAATTATGACATCTACGTATACATGGTTGACCGTGTGCAGTGAAGGCTGAGTCTACAGAAGTTTGTCCCAGTTGAAGTCATCCTCGATCTCTTCGTGCATGCCACTGGCACCGTACACCATCTGGCCAGAGGTCTGCGCCGGCACCGCAATGGTCTGTTGAGGGTACGGACTTCCCACAGTGATGGGCTGAAACCAGCATCACGCTCACTCACACCACTGTACACAAACTTGAAGGTCTTATAAGGTCAGGCAGGGCAAGATAGATATGTACATGTGATGACCATTGTACACAAGCCTGACGGTCATATTGTCCGATAGATATCTACATATAATGAAGGAACAACACAGATTATACATTACAAAGTATTCATCTTCACAGAGGACAATAAATCAATGACACACAGTTTCTACTCAATTGGGTTAATTCTAGTTGTGGGTGTAATTTGATATGCTTGAAAACAAAACCGGCAAATTGAGAATTATGTCAGAACTCAGAAGGACTGGTTACAATTAGATGTACAAATACTGGCCTTTGAACAAGCAAGAATCAACTTACCTGGTTCCTTGGGCTGAGGTTGTTGGTGTCGATGAAGCCTTGTGGAGGCTGGAGTCCAGCACTGCTTGCCGACTGGGCTGTGTATGAACTCTGGCGGGATGATGCATATGCTACAATACAACACAACCACCATCATGTAGATTCAGACTACTACACTGACAACATCGCGTAGGACATCATAGTTGTTTCACTACATGGATACATAATATAATTTAGATTAATGTTACTTTTGATATAGTTTTAGTTTCTCTAGTTCAGTTGCGTACAATAATGTAAGTACACGTATTCTTGTTTTACTTATACTTTTGCTGTATTTATTTCTTATTAATAGAACGACTCTTGTCAACAAATTCTTTGAATATTAGTGTGTAAATAAAGTTGCTATTATTACCAACAAAATGGCAACTGCGGTGCAATTACCCAGACGCCGTGAGGTGGCAGCACTTTTTTTAGCCCCCTCAGACCAAATTTGAAATAACAAATTAAATGAGAATAGTTTTCATCAGATATTATTTTAAAACTATTCAAAATGAGGATATTTTTATCAGATATTATTTAAAAAAAACAATTCCAAATTAAACTTATACTGAAACATGTCACGCATAAAATAAACAGAATAGATAATTTTGTTAACGTGTTGTCTAATTTTTTATTTTCTACTTTTTATTTTGTGTATTTTACTACTTAGCTTTTTATCACAGGCATACATGCTATATGAACATTACTTATTATGATATGCATAAATGTATGAATTAATCCCAAACATCAAAATAACCAAACCCCTCACGATAGACCACCCCTCTTTTAAGACCACATCTCTCCGACTTAGGGGGTGGTCTTAAATGAGGGGTTCTACTGTAGTTCTGGTTTGTACTCACAGGAGTCGCTGGCAGGCGAGGTGTACTGTTGTTGCGCGTCGACACAGCTCTGGTTGATGCCTGTTTTTGTGAAGAAATTCCTCAGAGACGCGGCGAGGTCAGCAAACTGCTCTGGATTCATTGACCAGTTGTTCTGGTCAGCAGCCTTCATACTCTCCATCAGACCTGGACACACGATCACTTGCTAACTGACCCATGCTATGTGTTCAGTCATGCGTGTACACTCACTGGCTGACCTTATCTCAGGCTACGTGCTCAGTTATGCATACACATACATGGACACACTGCAGCTCATGTAATGTACTCACTTGTGCACACCTGACATGTGTGCATATGCTCACATAGACACATACACACTTACACATGCGTGCACAAGTACACACACACACACACTCACACGCACGCACACACCACACCACACACACACACACACACACACGCACACATACACACACGACACACACACACGCATGCATGCACACCCACACACACACTCACCCACTCACCCACTCACTCACTCACTCACACAAACCACACGCATGCGCACGCACGCACACACACACACACACACACACCTGGAACTGAGTGAGGTGGGTCTGTATACAAGTGAGGGTGACGACCTTTACCCTGGAACTGTGTGAGGTGGGTCTGTATACAAGTGAGGGTGAGGACCTTTACCCTGGAACTGAGTGAGGTGGGTCTGTATACAAGTGAGGGTGAGGACCTTTACCCTGGAACTGAGTGAGGTGGGTCTGTATACAAGTGAGGGTGTTTACCCTGGGATTAAGTGAGGTGTGCCTGTGACTAGCGAGGGGGTTTACCTGAAACCAATTACGGTGAGTCTGTATACAACTGAATATGAGGGTGTTTACCCTAGATATGAGTGAGGTGCGTCTATACCCCGGTGAGGGTGTTTACCTTGGAATTGAGAGAGGTCTGTGTTTGCTTGGTCCCAGTTGTAACTGCTGGCGAGTCGAACCTCATTCTTGAGTGAATCGAGCCAGTCGATCGACGTCATCAGCTGCCCTGCGTTGCTCGCAGCGCCACCTGCCAGCACACATTGCAATTATTAACTTTAATAACATTGAACAGAATTAACACTATCTGGGGCAGGCAGTGTAACTTGAGACTGACTTAGAAATAGTAAATGTCTTAAATATTATAATACAATGTCTAATGGAGATGACCAGTGTGCCCCTGTAAGACAGGAAGAACACGTTGTCCACATAAACCTGTGGTGAGTGTGACTTCACCAAAGCCTGGTATATAACAGATATTAATACTTTAATTAAAACAGAATTAAAGACAAACATTCTAACAAAAACAAATGTATACATGGTTTACAATTGTACATAATTTACAGTAAACAAACTGAGACATATTACATGTTTCATAATTGAAAACAAAACAGTGACATCAATAGCCATAAATTATATGAATATTACTACAACAAATGTAAGTTTTAACTGTTTCTTCACATTTTAGTTTTGCAACAGAGTAAGTAGGCATATTATGATTACCGGGTAATTCACATGCATGTGATTGAGTGTGAAAGTTGCTAGGCATATCACATTATTTTTAACAATGCCATAATATGAGAAATATGAAGGGTACAAATTACATAATTGTTTTCTATTAACTATACTTAGGATCTAACTTTAACTATCGCTGTGCTACAGTTAAACATGCAGTCAATCTGTGCATGCTGTACCAACCGCTGGCTACAACAGCTAACCTTCACCGCAGATAACACAGCGAGAATAATGACACGTTGGACACGTCTACACACAACACTGGTGCAACTACCTTCTCCGTTAATACAGGCAAATATGTTTTATACATTGTCACAAAGACACATCAAAGGTAGGTTGAGTTATGACTGATCCCTGTGACTGATAACATGGTGTACTGGTAGTCTAAATAACCAATTAGATTATGTGTGTAATGATTTAAGATTAAGCAAATGCCTAGTAATCACAGCACAGACTATCTGTAATCTGATACAGGCAAAGAAAGTGTTGAGTTCAGCCGAGTAAAAATGCTGATATGCAGTAACCATGTCATTAAACCCGCCTTAGCACGCCCACACGTGTGGCCTGTATACACATTACACACTCACAACAGCATTTGTAAACACAAACATCACCACACAATTGACAGTTTGCTGTCTTGCTAAGTGGATGTTAATGTTTCTTAGTACACAATTTTTAGTTAATATCCATTTCTCAGGCAGTCCACTTCATGTCTCAGTCACATGTACAGATGACAGAAGCATGCCTAAGAGACAGATCACGCATTCCCTATACGATTAAAAACTCACTCAAAACAACGCAAAGTAACAAAAGAAAAACACAAAAATCTGTTTTAGTGCAAAAAAAGTGTTTACAAACAACAGCTACAGTGAAACCAAAGTTGTGGTTCATAAAAAACAACAATGGATATACTCTGAAAAGAGAAGTCACATGACAGTAAATATCCTCACATCAATTCAAATACTGGCACACTTGTTACAAATAAATCAACCAATTCTGCTGAGTCACATCCTGTGTAAGTTTGCATTTTTTGCATTTGTAGCAATTACGTTCAGAATTACAAATGTCCTAAGTTACAAAACTGTTCTAGGAAAAACATAAACATCCACCGAAAACAAGTCATGTAAGATTAACTTACACAACAGCATGCTCAAATGGTAAATTATGTTGATCTTTCAAAAATGGGTAAGTTAAATATTTGCCCATCACATCGTGACTTTTCTACTCCTCTGGTGACTGGAAAAAATGACAGACAGCCAATGCATTGTGGGAAATGAAACACAGTTAGCACAAAAAACTAATAAAACACAGCAAACGTGCAACGATTTCGACACTAAACATCTAGCACACCCACGATCATGGTAACAAAACCCACATTGACCTGACGCCATCGCAGTCTTGCCAACATTACATCGCAGATGACAGGACATGCACCATGCATATAACGGAGGTGACGTACCAAGGTGGTGTGGTGGCGCCACCTGTGATGATAAGCTGCGAGCACGGTGCGGGCCGCTGTTATTGTAGGCCTCGCCCATCGCACTCACGCAATTGTAACTGAGCAGGTTGGTGAGGCCGCCTAGAAAACATGGCATGCACACGTAGAGGAGGTCACTGAGTACACGCGGTGGGGGGGTCACTGACTAGTGGCGACACCTGGTGGACATGCCTCAGTCGAAACTTAAAGGCGGTAACGAAACAGTGTACAGTGCACAGCCAGCGTCCAAATGAACCAGGCACATGGCTGTAAAAAGGTGATATTCAATGAACCAAACATAGTTAATTTCAGAAACAGCTGAAGCGTTTCATAGCAGTCATGACGCTGGTTGAACTGACTTGGTAAGACATACAGCTGACTGGTAAGATGGTTCAACCTATATTGTAAGGTGGATTAACAAGCATGATAACCCGGTTGAGCAGATGTGGAAGGTTATTTCAACTGACACAGTAAGTTGCATCAACTGGTACAGCAGGACGATTCTACATACACAGTCATGTGGCCCAACCAGCAAAGGTTGAGATGGTAAGATTGTTCAACCAACTTGGTAAGTTTGTTCTCATATGATATGGTAAGATGATTGAAGAGACATGGTACTACTAGCAATATGAAAAGAAATGTGAGGTACTTCGAGGCTGGAGTAGGACAGCCCCTTCATAAGCTGCCTGTGTTATACACGCCTGTTGGCTGTGAGACTAGCCCCTGGCAAGATGATTGGTTGTCAGAGATATTTTGTTTTGTTGAAGAGCAAAATACAAGGAATCGATGGTGTATAGAAAACACACAATCTTGATGACAACAAAGGACAAACTAGAAACATAGGAATTAGTGCAGCAAAGACACATCTGAACATCCATGAAGCCAGACCTGTAAATGCCACAGAATAGTCAGAATAAATCAGTCATAGAGGCTGACTCACATCTTAGTGTGCGTCACAGATAGGACAAAGTTCTG
The DNA here is from genome assembly GCA_964017155.1 of Oasisia sp. SBJ-2009. NCBI lineage: Eukaryota > Metazoa > Annelida > Polychaeta > Sabellida > Siboglinidae > Oasisia > Oasisia sp. SBJ-2009. Next base: position 32,837,100 of record OZ024862.1, on the reverse strand, counting down.
CTCTGTTCTAGTAAGTGATGAAAGCTAGCTAAGTGCAGTCATCGATAAAGAAGACCTGAGAAGCTGGTACTTAGCATCACAAAATAAGAACTACCAAGAAAAAAGACCCAGAAGAAAATAGGATGGACTGACAAAATGAAGCTTTACCTAGATGGAGGAACCAAAACAGCCAGAACAATTCATCGGAAACAACAATAAACGACAATGTTGAGCTAATTAACTCATATCATCTGTCGCTCAACCGTGACAATGACATTTTATCACTTATTAGTTATGATCAAGGAAAATTCACAGCAAACCTTGCTACGTAATACAGTAGTTTCATGCAGGCACACATGCTTGTATACTTATAAACAAGGTAACTCATTTGCTTGCATCAGTGCATGCACACACACAAATGTGTGCACGAACATGTTTGCACATGCACATAGCCATTTGGCTTTTGCGTGTATTGACAGACAAGTAAAGTAAAATGGTCTCTCTCTCACACCTGTCTTTCTTTGAACCAAGCATCCACACGCAAAGCCAGACTTGCAGTTGTTTCACTAATGATGTTGATTTCTTTTATAATCGTGCCAACCAAATGTATCTACATTTCAGTTCTCGCATTAAAATACAGTAATCCTTCTGTTCCCTCAAGAGGCGAAAACTTAACTTATTTCTATGCACAGATTACATTGATGATGATTTAGTACTCTCTGCTGTATGACCTTACTGAAAGCCAAATGATGAGGACATGTACCCATCACCCACATGGTGCCACATACATACAGAGGCAGTGGACAGCTTCCTAAAGTATTTGTTCCAGGCAGATGACAAATTGAACGATTTACCACCAAAGATGACAAATTTAAGAGTTTTCACAACTCTATCCTATTTCTTACAACTTTTCAGTGGAAGCTGCATGCTGCAGCCTTCATCCAAACAAGGGATGATGATGATGATGATGATGATGATGATGATGCTGATGCTGATGATGATGATGATGCTGATGCTGATGCTGATGATGATGATGATGATGATGATGATAATGATCAGAGGACATTTCATGTGAGTTTGAACAATTGTATAAAATGTTTGGAATATCGTGAACAATTATTACTATAACAGGTCAGTATCTTTACTCATGGGAACTGTGAAAAAGTGAAGTGTTACTTTCCTTTCCAGGTTTGTTGATGAATTCCTGATAGTTTGGCATCGAAGACACACACTTTCTAGGACAACAAGGCATACACAAATACACTACCTCAATAACCCATAAATTATAGTTAAACATATTTTTTTTTTATTAGTAGATTTGACCAGTGGTACTGTAAACGACCTACTGCTGGCCAGTGACCAAACAACTGAAGTCAGTCCAACCACGAAGACAACAGAGACGTACTCAGTGAACTGACACGTCCGAAGACTCGACCTTGTTGCCCAAGGTCGCAGTAATAGCTACTCTGCTGGCCCGAATTGACTGAGTCATTGAAAGGCTGTAATTTATAGTCACTACAATCAATTACTGTTGTTTTACCATTGCCATTTCCCAGCAGCCCAGACTGTGGGTGTAACTGTAGCTTCAGTTAATCCCAAGGCACCACAAGCACCAGTGGGCTGGAAACACCACCAACTCCTATCACACTCAGGTGATTAGTGAGACTAATTCTCCACCTCACCTGAATGGCCTGAATGGCCCACTAGTTGCTCACACAGGTGATTCTACTCGACTACACTGAATGTGCACTGTATACATTATGAGATTAATCAGATCATTATAACTGCTTATAGCTATCAATATAATTATAGAAGTATTTTATCACCTAAGAAATAGTGAGAGGACAGGAAAGACATAAATAAATATCATAAATACTTGGTAAACAGTATATTTTTCTGTTTGTAATTGCTCTCACATTTCCATCAGGGTTGTATGTATCAGGATGAAGGTTTGCATAAATCTAACAGGACCTAAATTTGTACAGGGGATAGACAATTTGGAGGCTCAATATTTCTCTAAAGCTGCAGATAGGCTGGAAACATTTGGGCTGGGTTTGACTGCCTTTTTTTCTCTCCGGGCAATACTGAGTACTTCAGTACTGTAGACCAACTATCAGCATGCACTCGTTATCACCGTAGAATAAATATTAAAGTACACTTATTCTCAAAGGACTATAATTACACAGAACAAGTGACCTATAGTTTGTATAAAAACACCAGACTAGATATGTTAAAATAAATGTCTCTCACATGGCAGATTAAACATCTTAGCACCTTTGAGCAGGTTTTTAACCCAAATACATGGCGGTTTAAAATGTTACCAATAATAATAATTACTATATACTAAATTTTTTTATTCTGTATAAGCCTGCAGTCATTTTACAGAAGATGACTGATGTGCCCACTCGGCAACGGTAACCTTGGCAACCACTCATCTGTTTGGTTTTCGTTGAAAATGACGAGTAACTCAAGATTACAATCAATGTTGAACCAATGTCAGCGTTCAGCTAAGCTGAAAATCAATCTACTAAAGTAGCTGACCAAACAGAATCTGGAAATTTGACCTGAGCCGTTCTTGACCAACGTACCACTGTTTGCACAATACCTCATCGTACATACCACAGCAAAGTGGGTATTAAGTCGCAAAATTATATATTGGTGGTTTGTATGTTTTGAATTCCACAGACGAAAAGCTTTAAAATGTTCCTTAATTGTTTGTAGAATTGTTTTCAGTACACTTTTCAGTTATTGTTAAAATTGGAAACTGGGTATTGGTTTTAAATATGTGTTCTTTACATACAATACATATATTTGACTGATTTTGGATTATTTGCCGAGGAAGATAATCTGGACATTGAAAAGCAAGGTGATAATGACGCCATTTTTGTATCACAAAACTGTGGGAACCTGTCCTACATTTCGTTTGTGTGTAGAATAAGCCCATGCGACCTACTACCCAGTTCACTGGTGACAGAGAATGCTAGAATACAACTGGACAGTGACAGTGACTGTCACAGATCTGCTCTCAAGCAGCCAAACAAAGCTCTTAACTCTGGTCTTTAAGCCAGGTATTCATTCTCGGGCTATTTTCACGATCCTCTTCAGTGACACGAGATAAGTATTCATAATCTGGAATCTCAACGTACAAATATAGTCTTAAGGACATGCCGAATGATCTGACCGTGTCATCAGACTTGGTTGAATGATCAGTACTGTAGTGCAGTTTGCTGATTACTGTGCCAGTGGTACTTACCTTGTAAGTACAGTGTACAAACATTCTGCCTAGAGTACACACCTAGGCATTTTACAAGAAATAAGTGTTACATACATAATTACAACATAAATTTGTCTATTGCCCCTTGACGATGCTACTAACTGCAGGATCTCTTTAGCCGTACAGGAAGATCTGGAGAAGGCTGCTAACATCATAAACATCAACCTGCAAGTCCCTATCTGCACACAAGTGCGAGTTAACTATGTCGGAGTCCATCTCCTTTACTCCAGATAGAACTAGACAAAGATAGCAGTTCCACTCTGAATTACATATGCACTTTTGTTAAAATTATGTATATAAACAAACTTGGTCAGCTATGATGGTTTGTGGGCTAGTGAATTGACCAGCAATCTTACTATGAAGTGTGAACTTTCAAGTTTAACATTTAAGCAAATGCTCCCGTGGATGCTTCCTGTCCACAAAGTTGCCATGGCAACAGCACAATAAAACCATTATATACACACAAGTTAAAAAAATGTTGCTTCTGAGTTAAAAACTTTCACATTTTAGTATAACACACACATACATCATGAATTGACATGTTTCTCTGTTGACCAATGTTGCTATCCCGTGAAACAATTAATAAGCAACACTGCATTTCATGTAAAATCAAATGTCAGCATACACAAGATGGCTGAAGCCTTGCTATTATGTCTGCAAAGGGGGCAAAAGATTGTAGTTGGAAGCAAGTGGTACTGCAAACTTCACACAGACAGTGGTCAGTTTGGACACTGGTCAGGCACGTGTCGACCGTGACACACTGCATCACACCGCAGCGCATCGACACAACAGGAAGAAAGCTTGCAAGTTCCAGCACCACACCATCCCATCCCATAATGCATCAGTGATTGGGAAAGACTAGTACCAAACAGTGACGCAGACGAAGAGGAAAGCTCACACATGATTGCCCGGCACCGCCAGTGACCGCCTGTGACCGGGAGTGACCACCCAGTCAGAAGCACAGAGTGGCACAGAGTGGCATAGAGTGGCTGGGTTACCTGTTGAACCGTCTTGTTCGGATGTCTCTGTCTTGAGACAGTCGGCCGCTGCCACGGAAAGACACAGTTCAGCAAATCACAAAAAAAACTACACAGCTAAACACGCCAGCCAATTCCATGGATGGTCAAATATTCGGGAAAGAAAACTGCACAGGTTATACGCAAAAATATTTACTACTGAATCATAAAAATATACAGTGCTTTGGCAGGGAAGTAATCTCTCGCCACATAAAAAGTAGTTCCGGCTTACCCGAGTTCTCGAAGACCGATTTGTAGAGGGATCGAAATGATTCACTGAGATCCTGGAATGCTGGATTCTGGTCCACAAAAGATTCATGCCGCTGAACTGGCTGGGCCTCAGACAGCATTGGCTGAAGAAGACACGGAGACAAGAATAAATATAGACATCTTTCAGTTTCAGTTTCAATTTGCCAAAATATGACCAGGAAAATATTTCCAGGAGTTACCCCCATTTACCAATCATGGCTGGCTGTATAACTGCAAGAGTGTATAACTTACTAACAAGTAGATTGGTCACCTGAACTTCCTGATTTTTTATGTATTGTGTATACAGTGTCATGTGGAAATGTGGTTATACTGAACATGGCCATTAAGTATTATTTTGTTCACAATAAATTCAATAAAAACATTAGCATGACAAAACATTAGTTGACCTAATTTTGTGATTCACATCACATGCAAATAGAGATTTACACTTCCCACTCAGTATACACAGGTGATTATGTACATAATTAAATAAACATGTATCAAAAGGTACGGTCAACAAAACATTTGAGACAAGCTCCAACGAAAGACAGTAAATGCAAGGTTGACTTAACCCACTAATGTCAAACCCACAGTTCTGTGGATAGTTACTAGCCAAGTGTGTAAACATGTATTTTTCCCCGCAGCCACTGGACACTTGGCTTATGCCAAGAAACCTGGCCAGGTGCCAGCATACTGACCATCAGCCATTCAAGATACCTGCATGTGTAAATATTGACAGTATGTGTGTGTGTGTGTGTGTGTGTGTGTGTGTGTGTGTGTGTGTGGTGTGTGTGTGTGTGTGGTGTGGTGTGTGTGTGTGTGTGTGTGTGTGTGTGTGTGTGTGTGGTGTGTGTGTGTGTGGTGTGTGTGTGTGTGTGTGTGTGTGTGTGTGTGTGTGTGTGTGTGTGTGTGTGTGTGTGTGTGTGTTTGTGGTGTGTGTGTGTGTGCGTGCGTGTGTGTGGGTGTGTGTGCATGTGTGTGTGTGCTTGCGTGCATGTGTGTACATGTATGAGTATACACATATGCATGCTGACATGCAAACATACTTGTAAACACGACCCAAACCAGCAAACATTCTTATCTGTAGGTCAATTTCCTTAATTTGGTCTAAAAAATACAAACATTGAAGTCTTGGCTGAAACTTTGTAGACTTAAGAGATAAAAGTATTTACACAGTGGTAAATGTCACTGCACAGACCAACAAACAAGAGTGAGGTCTCGTACATATACCTTGGTTCACCATCATGAAATATAATTAATTTAGTTCTATTTTATTTTCAACTAAAACTGTTGCTACAAACAAAAAACACACTATCCTCAATTCTTTAGTTAGCACAACGGAATGACATACCGGTGGGTTCAGTGTTGTGGAGGCGCCTGTAGTCAGGTTGACAGCAGTGACCGTGCGATTTGAATTACTGCTAGCAGACGAACCGTCGAGACTTGGCTCTGGACTGTATGGAGACTGCAAGGTCAGACAAGACAGTCTCAGTTAAAAGTCCTTCCTTTATGGCTGTCTGTGTTTCCACAGTTTTTACTCAACATTTCAGAGCATCATCTGTAATGAGCCTGTTGCAAGACACACATACCCACTATAAAACACATATGCAATCACAAGTAAAAACAGTGTTCCAATGAACAAATGTACCATTAGATCACATTAAGCATATCTTAATTACCCAATACACGTGTACATACATATATACATATACATATATCTATATATATATATTTTACTTTTTTTATACAATTTACCATGACATGACTTTTTCTTTTAAACTTTTGTATGATTCCATGTATGTTTTCTTGTAATGTGTGTACGCGCCTATGACTGGTCCTGCAGATATGGCGCTCTGCAAATGCTTGTAATAATAAATAATAATAATAGTAAATAATAATAAACACATAAAATAACAATTTAATTATAAAGCACATTCCACATGATAATGGCTAAACTGATCACATGATACACATAGGAAATGACTGAATACTGATACTGATCTGTAAAATGTTTTGGTAACAATAGAACTCCTTTATTTTACATCTGCAGATGCACTAAAACTGTGAGAACTTACACGGTATATACAGTTTAGTTGTGATAAAATTACATAAAATCTCAATGTATTTAAAATCTGCTTATAAATAGGCACGACCAATTTGCTAAGCCGCTTTATTCATTCATTGATCGATCAACGTCAATGACCACACGCTGGCACTGTGTGACCTCACACGCAGGAGCCATTTAATCTGGCATTAGACCACACCCACAGACACACTGTGGCAATGAAGAATAACCCAAATAATGGTCACTTTATGTGTTGACCCAGTGTGAACAAGAGCTCGGTCAGGACATGTTTTCAAGAACCTAATGATAGAACTGTAACTAGAACAAATCGTTGAAAACACCATGAACTCATGTGTGGCTGTCACGTGCAGGCTACTGAGGGGCTCATGGTGGAGTCCATGGGAGTCTAGTGAGTATTAGAGCACCAGATTGTCTAATGGGCCCCTACGTTGAGTCCACAGTAACAAGATTTAACAAGATTTAACAAGATTTGACAAGATTTGACAAGATTTGACAAGATTTGACAAGATTTGACAAGATTTGACAAGATTTGACAAGATTTGACACGATTTGACAAGATTTGACAAGATTTGACAAGATTTGACAAGATTTGACAAGAAGATTTGACAAGATTTGACAAGATGTAACAAGATGTAACAAGATGTAACAAGATTTAACAAGATTTAACAAGATTTAACAAGATTTAACAAGATTTAACAAGATTTAACAAGATTTTACAAAATTGCCATTTCCAGCTATTTAAGGCGGCATGTGGACAAGGAAGGCTTTAGCTTATCGAGAGTCCAACTAAACATAATATTATTTCTGATAAAACTGTACATGAATTAATACCATTCACAAAATTATAAATATTAAAAAAATCTATAATGCTAAGCTACTAAATAAAAAAAAATAAAAAATTACATAATATGAATTACAATAACAGTAGTCAAGGGTTAGAGCACTAGACTGTCTACGGATGAGCTCAGGGTTACCATGTGGAAACCTTACCAGTTTTATCATTACAAACCTCGGCAGTCTTTCTGAAGACATTTGAAGCTACAGTATTCTATCTGGTGTATATGCCAAGAGATGTCATGAAGAAGTCATGGCCTTACTGGGGTCACTCAGTGAGGTGGTAAATACATATCAATCTCTCAACTTCCACTTTATCAATATCTTGACGTAAGGACTCTGTGAATTATGAATGTGGATGAAAAGTAGGTTATCAATGAATATGCCAGACAGTGTCTGTTGTTGTTGTTGTCAATAGAACACTTGGCTAACAGCCTCCTGGTGTGGTCTCTATCACAGAACTTTGCCACCGCCAGTGCAAACTATGTTTTTCATTATGGGGTATACGGTATACCTTATGTAAGCTTTGAAAACACACATGAAACTATATGAGCTAAGCAACATGAAATATGTTATAATACCGACACAAATAATGTATTGAGCATGTTGTACATGTGCATGTTACAATTTATACAAGCATTACAATTTTGTTTTTTTCTATAGGCATAATGAAGTTGATGATTATATCAACCATCTCAATGGCTGGCAGTGTTTTTGTGCCAAGGGCGACCTGAGTAATCACTAATGCGCCAGAGTGGATGTCTAGTTTCATGAAAAACTAAATCCTGTAATGTCTTGAACTGTCAAATGATCAGTCTTAATCACCGTGCGAGTTTTCGCATTTGAAATAATGCATAACACAATTCTTGTAAGTTTTGTTCTATAAAGCACAATATTTATAATTATACAATCTAGTATTTTTTTTTTATATTAATTTGATAAATTATGAAATTCACAATGCTAACTGTCTACTGACTGTTGTGAATGTTCTTACTATGGATTATTTGCTATTGAACGTGTCCAATCAATAAACTGAATACATTTATTATATAACACCTGGTGGTTATTATATAACACCTGGTGGTTATTCCAATGAATTATGGTTCCGTTATGTAGTTATGTCAGTTATTAAAAAAACAATTCAACAATATATGTAATTTCCTTTGAGAATTAAAGCTATTACATTTTAGTAAACTTAATTGGACAAAATAAGGCAATATTTCAATGTAATCTGAATGTTAGCATAAAGACTATTGACTGTCTTTAAGATATCTTTAGATCAAACTAAAATCCCTACCCTGGGCATAATTCTGTGCATAATTGATCAAAGACATGAAGTACAAATACGGCTTTTGAAAAATGTCAAATGCAAATAAACGCAAAACATGCGCGTGTATTTAACCCGACTCTGGGCGGGTCAACATAGCAGCCATGAAACTTCACTTTAAAATTATTTCATCAATACCCATTTATGTCCGCTGTCAAATGGAGCCAGGGTCTACATCCTGTATGCATGCATCTGAATACAGCATCACAGGTTTATCTGAGCGTAGCGTTGTCAATGATGCATGACTCATAAACAGCTGACAGAAAATCAATTTATCGGGGATCGACTCAAAATAGCAATCGACTTCAAATCACGACTACATCCACTGAACATAAGTATCATTTTTTATAAGACTTTAACGATGGCAATAATTCACAGGAAATAAATGTTAATTCTGATATGCGACTGTCAATATGGCAGATGGACGCACAAAGACAATGCATTATAAATGTGTTTTAATTAGTAATCGCAGGCGTCCCCTGACAATGCACCGTGTGGCTGCTGAGAGAAATGACACTGGAGCCAGGTATTAAGTGCTTGCTTCACCTGACTGGTGCGGGCCATTAGTGCAGGCCTAATAGACACAGCACCAGCACTGTCAGCCCCACCACTCACTGCTACAGTCAGTGCAGCAGTCTCACAGTCACCCACACAGTAACAACCCATGAACCACTGTGTATGCTTCTAACCGTAACTATAACTATACCACTTGGAGTTTACAGGATAAATGCAAATAAAATATGATGCTAATTTATGTATAATAAATGTGACACTGTTGATATTGTGTACATTTAATAACAGTAAACTGAATCACCTTAAACTGAGGGTTTCTGTTCTTTGCATATTACACTAATAGTTAACATTAAAATTAATATACCCCTAAGGCAAATATAAATGCATGTTGAATATAAACAGCCCATCTAATTGTGTTTAATAAGGCAGAATCACTGTTAGCTATACTTAGCAGGCAAAAAGTAAACAAAATAATCATGTTGATTGCTATAAATAACTCTGTTTACATTGTAGAATTGGCCATAAAACGGAAACTTTCACAACTAACCTTAACAATATTCCATATTTAAGAAAAGCAAGCCAATGAACTGCACATTAACAAACACCACCAGGCAGAATGTAGGCCACGACACTAGAAATCACATTTAGTTTACTGTCACTTTCACACCAAGACTAAGCATATACATAAACAACAATTTCAAAAACTCCATGTTGACACAAGGACCACAGGACGACACAGGAGGAAATGCATGGACAATGTCAGAGAACGTACAGGAATATATTCAACCGAATGTTTGCGAAGTTCACAAAACCTGGTGAACCAGAAACAGAAGGCAGTTACTAGAAATCTTCTGAAGATTTATATTTTCATCATAACATCACTATCACAAGTTTCTGTGTGAAATAATGCATTTTTTCCATTAAGTTCTTTATTTAAAAGCAATGTCGTAACTTGCATGGGAGACATTTTTATGATTTTGTTTTGGATTCATAGATCAATGGCATGATGTATGGCTAACTGTAACCCATGTTTCAAGAAAACTATCAGATACAGGGATTGAAGCCAAAAGTTTGGATGTGTATTCTTCATGATAATACAGGAAACTGACTTTGCTAAAAATAATTGTGAACACATACATGGGTGCGTATTACACAGGAAAAACTTAGTTCGCAAATTAAATTCAGATTTCAAATTTTATAAATTATTTGTATTTCCACAATCACTGAACACAAAACTTACCCTCTCGTTGTATTGCCGTTTTGTCCGAATCCGCAGTGGTAGCGTTTCATCTTGGGGATTACTGTCAATGGCCCAGTATGAACCCTGAAAAACCAATTATACATCACTAATCCACACAGGAGCTTATGTGAGACGACACCACAAATCATACAAGAAGGTAAGATGCTAGAGTATGTTTCCAGGGCACCTTTACTGGACGTTGCATAGTCGTCATTTTTAATATGAACACTGTCATGCCTTAAATTCAAGTCATGAATGGATTTAATACACAGAGTACTTAGATCTAGACAGTAACTAAGTATTGCATTGTCTGCACTCCAGACAAAGTGTGAAGTCACAGAAGAAGAACAAGTTATGTCCCAACATATAGCTTATCCAATAACATAAAAATTTCCCCGATGGAACGAATGAAATAAGACCGATATCTGCACATTTATTTTGAAATTCACAAACAAGGTGAATTAAGGCCTACTTGGAAATGCACTGAAAGAAATGGCAATTACAACAAAACAGTTCTGCGACCCATACTTAGTTCACCTCTCTAGAACTCACTATCATCATCAAGTACAATGTAAGAGCAATGACCTCACACACGTCAAATCAAGTCATGCATGACTGTCATGGTTGGCTGAACATTGCAGGACATTGCAATATGGCAAGTCCCAGCATGCATACTGCATGTCCCAAGCAAATGGAAGTGTTCACTGACCAAAACATATAGCCACACCACATGTCACAGGTGCATGCACACTTAGTTATGCATGAACGCAAACATTGTCGACGGACAAAAACAGCAAACAGTGCATGACCATGAACTGAATAACCTGCAGACAGAATAAACCTAGGATCACGACCAGGCACACTACACTGTGTTTAGAAATATGCCAATTAATAATCATCTAGGATTTTATCTTTATCTAAGGACAGACAAATTTGTCGATTGTGATAGCAGAATATTTCGCTAAATTTCATTTTAATTCACTGAAAGAATTGCAAAATTAAAAGATACTTTAACAAAGTAATGTTTAGTCTAGTAAGCAACATCCAGATAAATATTTTTAAAAATAACAACACAAAACTATTTTATAGTGTAAATCCTTAATTTTGTTTTTTTCATTATAATTTTTTTCATTTTACCGATATTATTACATTTATAATTGACTACATTGCCAAAGAGAATTTGTTTGCATGTTTTGACTGTCTATTTTCTAACTACATTACATTGTCTAATACTGGCATTGCTTATTTTTAGATCAATTACTCCATCAAACCATTTATAGTACAAATGTTTGTGTATCAATACACTTTAATATATTTTAACTTACACATACACACCCATATATATATATATATATATATATATATATATATATATATATATATATATATATATATATATATATACATACATATATATATATATATATGTATATATATATATATATATATATATATATATATATATGTATTATATATATATATATGTATTATATATATATATATGTATTATATATATATATATATATACGTGACTGTAATGCGCAATAATCCGTGACAGTGATTTAAACAAACGTAATATTTTAATGTATTGAACGATTTGTAGGCAACTCTTCACAGTAATCATCATAGGAGAGTTAACAAACAGCCCATGGCATTTATACCAAAAATGCTTTGTCGTTTTGCTGTATACTGATGATTTTAAATATATTGTACATGCGCAGAAACATCAATCTGAAAGTTTATAACGACCGGAAAAATGTAAGTGCGACACTGCCACCGCAACATAAAATCGGTAACTGCTCAAATTTCTAGGCACATGATGCATGTCAGTGTCACAATAGAGGATGTGTACTTGGTAATAAATAACTAATCACACATATACCATATGACTAACTACAGCAAGGAACATACAACATAGTGAACTGTATAACCCGAGTGCAGCTAGCCACAGCTAGTTGAAGCGTAGAAAAATCAATACCAGATACACAGCAAATCAATCTGTAGTACCGTGGCCTGTCTAAGAGCGGCAGCAAGCACATAGAAATGTACTGCTTTGTCCCAATGGCCAGTTACACTTTTTAACCTAATTGTTAAACTGTCCTAATCCATACCAAGTGTATTCAGTTCCAAGCTAAAATTGACCCCAAAAAAATTGCTCACAATAAATATTACTGATGTTTTATTGCAGTTTACAAAACCGGAAACAGAATGTTGTCATTTATTTTTATTCAGATGATTAAATATATAAGTCATCAAACAACTGAAAATTTACACAGGCATAAGGAACAGCATAAGGAACAACTTGGGAAAAGGAGAAACATATGTCACGTTGACATATGTGATCTGTATATTTCATATAAAACCAACAGAAAGAAACCACCAATCTTTTGAGATGTCCTCCTGTCATGGACAGAGGTAAAACTACAGCATCGTCGAGAGAAAAGACAACCTGACTAAACAACATAAATAATAATAAACATAAATGGTTGAAGTCTTGAAGACCGTCTTGAAGTAAAACACTCAGTATATGTTGTAACAGACCATGGTAATTACACACACATGTGTCTGCTACATATTTTATATATACATGGATGTATATACTATCAAATGTTCAGGAATTCAAATTAAAGTGCACCTGAAAAAAAAGCAACTTTCATAAATGTTAGTACAACTGATTACATTACATTAAAATTGGCTTTGTAATGAGGTGAATATGAAGAAGAGTTGAACTGAGACCCTCAACACTTTACTTCTGTCAGACGTGACATTGGATGACACGGAGAGACGACTTTTGGACATTTTTAGAGAGGGTTACTAATATAGGATTTTTGTTTTTTAAAGGGCGTTAGTTTTGGGAGATTGTTTGCGATGCTGTTTCTAAATTAGTGATACAACTCGGCCGATGCACAAAAAATGTACATGATTACCTAAATATTTGAAGGTTCTAAATATTGGGTGAGTCTCATGCCAACTGAAAGTCCCCTGCTTTAACCCATATTACAGACTTAAATTAATATTTCATGAAATTAATTAAAAATAATACAATACAAGGGTAGACAAGAGTGACATATAACACTGAGAATGAGTCAGAAGTTGCAAACTTACCTTTCCAGGATCATCTTTTGACCGCGGAACCTTGAGAAAGCATTTGTTTAGTGACAAATTGTGTCGTATGGAGTTCTGAAATGTTACATACACGTAATTAGTACGGGTACAACAAAAATAACTAATTGTACTGAAGTCGTACTCATTAGGTTTAGATGTCACCCTAGGAAAGAGCTCCAAAACCTGTTCTACTGATGTAGTCACTACCACTGGCATCCATATTTTATTTAGTGATTTGGTCTAATTAGTTATTTATTGACAAGTTCTACAACCTATTGGTCCACTGAGCAGACATCCAAGTATTACTGAGGCTACATGAATACACAACACACACTGGATAAGTCTAATGATCCTCTTTACACAAAAACATTACACAAACAAAATAAACATAGTGTTTTTAAACAAAATGACAACCGTGTAAAATTATATTGCAATGATAAAATAACAGGGTCTTTCTAAGTAATCATATCAACCAATCAGAAAAAAATTAATATCAGATCTATAAGTTATAATAATAATAATTTAGTTTTATATTTTTAGGGTGGAATGCAATATGTCAGAAAAGTAATTAATGCATGTAAACAGTAATGCATGCAAAAAACTAGTTATAAAATATCTAAAAAGTGGAATATTTATTTTATGCAAAGTCTGGATATTGCTCTTAAAGGGATCAAGGCTGTTTTGATTTATTACAATTGCCACTATCCATGATAACAGATGACAGAAACTTGGCCATTGTTATTTGAATTATACCTCACAACAATTAAATATATTACTGATGTTGTTGCAATTACAAATCTCAAAATAAATATATTATTATGTTTGTCTCTACTTCCCTGCACCTGATAGTCCTTTTCTTGTGCCCTCCCAACTACTGAGTGCCAAATAAATATCTCTGTGAAATGTGTAAGTAGAGCTATTTGATTGAACATGCCTCCTATGTGCACCATATTTGGCACTACACCACCTACACAATTATTACATTTAGAGATTTGTACTGGCTGAACATCTGTCATTAGATCGATCGTTTTCAGTCTCTCTAATTAATTATGCATTTATCTCTTGCTATGCATCTCCTACAGGAATGAGAACACCTGACATTTGATAAAAACTGCTGAAAAGCTATGAAATGTGAGCAGGATTAGCTTAGGTACAAGTGGAACAAGATATAAGTATTGCAAGTTATTTCTAGCTGGAGTTTGTGGTAAACAGCCAAATTATGCAGTAAGGATGGAATAAATTATTATAAAAACATAAATTTTTTAATAATTAAATCAGTTATATAACTGATAATGAGAAATATCAAACATTAACAAATACAACTGCCGAGAAACGTTTGAGAAATGTTGTGCCATGTCCCTACTTTACAAGGTTGCCAAACAATTCACGTCCTTGTTGGTTATAGTACACAACACCATTGTCACCAATATCGCAGTTGATATAGCAACATTTAATAATTTCACAAAGAACCAAATAAATAAACTTCTATTATACCAGCATTACTATGAACTTGTGTGAAGCCAGGAAATTACCAGAATTCTAAACCAACAGCAAAGTTACCAAATGCTGATTTCGTGTTTCCCTGGTGTTTACAAATGGAAATTATATATCACTGTCATTAAAGTTTCAATATCATTATCGTTGCCCTTTCATAATGCTAAGCACTTATGGATTTCTGGCCAAATAACATATCTCACGAGCAATCAGAGGGAATATAACAGTCCTATATTTAGGACAAGTATGACAGCTAGCATAGTAATTAATAATTATTATATCATACTTGTCCCAAATGTAGGATTACCAGTACATGTCCAATCTTGTTTTCAAATGGTCTGTATGGTGTGTTATTATTTAATACCCAGCGCCTCAAAGACAGACAAAAAGGTTGCATTATCCATTTTCACAAGCAATGTACAACATCTGTTATCTGTCCAATTTGCCACAGAATACTTTTATTTGGAATTCAGAGTGGTGGTCGCGCAGTAGAGCGCTGAACTGTCAATCGAGGGGCAGTGGTTCAATCCCATCTACCCTCGTTTCAATACTTAGGCAATTTCATTAACCCACATTTGCTAATGTGTCTTTTGGAAAAGACACATTTGCTTTTGGAAGAGACACTAAAAGCCGGTGGTCCCTTCTATCTGGTGTCTATGCCAGGGGAAGTAAAAGATCCCATACTAGTAAATGTGTAACCTGTAGTGGACTTACTAATTCTAGAGAAGGACAACTCCTGCATTAGCCCACGTTTGGAGGAAACCACCCAAGAACTAAGAACAGAGTCGGGAGAACCATAAATTTGCATGGTAATCACTTTGTCCCAAAAACACAACTGTTTTTATAGAAGTGCCTAAAAACAAAAGTTCTAGTGATTATCCCAAGTCTGTGTGCATATGTGTGACTGTGTGACAGTGTGTGTGTTTGACAGTATGTGTGTGTTAAGTGTCACTGTATTTACATAAATGGTTAAGTGTTTTGCACAATGCTCAAATTAATCAAATGTTGGTAAACATTAAAAAAAATTAAATTGGAAAGACAGTTCAATGCAGTTTGGGCCACAGAATTGGTTCATCACGTTGCATGAATATTTCACAATCTCCCATGAATGTAAACTGAGATATCCTGAGGTTGTTCAGTCCATATTTTTGGAGGCTTCATACTTTCTTTAAGTTACTGAAAAATACATTTTTATTTTATAATAATTATGCACTACGTTGATGCAAAAGTGTTCAATATGTATTATTATTATTACCATTGCCATACATATTTACAAGTACAGTTATAGTTTGACATAGCTTTCATCGCGATTTCCATGCATCAGAGCACATCTACAAGGTTAGCTTTTGGGTCAAAATGAGCATCAGTCAGAATGAGTTGTGTGATATCCTGATAATACAAACACCACAGTCACTATAGATGAACAATCAATTATCTTACGGTTTCACAAGAATACAATTTTATTGAAAAGAACAAATGTAAAGCCAAGTGCAATGGTTTCAGAAAGTTCTGTCAGAGCTTCACAAACTTTCATCCTGATTTCAGAACAACTGTATCGAATACAGCTCACATGAGACAACCGACACCAGTAAGCAAACATACACATGTAAACAGATATTCAGAAAGAAACACCATATTTAATTCATAATATCACTAGAATATTGATTGCATGAAACAATACAATTTGCAACAAAAATGAAGTAATTGTGTATTTCAATTTTGTTGCAAATAAATTATATATTTTTGTGATTTTACAAATTATAAGTTTCTTGAAAATGTGAAGCTGAAACCGGTGTCTGTTTGCTATGTGTATGTATGTTTACTGTTTACTGGTATACGTACGTAAATTATTTCCTATCACCTACTCTGAAAATGGGACAAAATTTGGAACTGTCAGCAAAAGTGCTAAAACCATCACATATGGTTGGCATATTTTTTTAATCAAAATTAGATGCGCGTGGAACCATAAGATCATTGTTTGTTTCTCTATGGTGACTAGAGTTTCTATGTAATACATGTATCAGAATATCACACATTTAATTCATTCTGACGCTTATTTCAACTTAAAAGCCAACCTTGTAAATGCACTCTAAATTCGATCGAGCTGACAATAATGACATCACATCTAGAGCTGCATCTCAAAAGCATGGCAAAAATAATGTATATATTTATTCCAAAAAGGCGAGTTACTTACCATAAATTGTGGTATTTCTCATTCATAAAATTTATGTGATGTTTTGGCTTGGTGGACAATGAAATACAGAGAAAATATATAATGAAATATAATAATTTTTTATGGATTCGAGCTAGGTGTTTTTGGCGTCCTTAAAAAAATTCAACAAAGCAAATAAACTGTAAACAGCACAGTTGTTACATGAATGGTGAACTGTCAACCATTGTAATGCAGAGAGTACTACTATCATAATCTAATAAATGTAATCATGTGAAACTATATAAGTTTGGGAACTATATGTATAATTAAGCATTCTACTTGGCCTGCATGCCATTTACGTACTGTGGTTTTTCGGCATGAAAATAACTTAATATGTTACGATCATAATTAATATAGTATGCATTTTTTTAATTTATGTTGATCACGACTGTAAATTATATTTAATTATTAATTTAATTATTAATTAATTTATATTTTAATTATTACTTTGTGGTTCAATAATAGTAATTGATAGTCTGATACATACCTTCCATCCGTTGCCTGCATCCTTGTAATAGGGAAAATTGTCACAGATCCACTGATATATTTCGCTCAAAGTCATTTTCTTTTTCTGCGAACTGTTTATGGCAAATGAGATGAGATTGGCATAACTGTAGGGGGGCTTGCCGTCTCGCATCGGTGGCTGTTCCGCGTCGTCTCCTACGAGGTTTGTATCCGAAGCTGAACAAGCCGATTTTCGTAGTGTTGTATATCCAATTCCCATCTCACATTTGATATCACCGTGTTTACCTACAACTCCAGTTAACGCTCCCCCGACATTCAATCGGGGGAGCCAATCCATCGCAGTCAAACTGCTTTCGAGTTCTGCCATTTTGTTACTTTGGCCCGTGACGTTTCAGTGGCGTTAATCCCGTTATCCTTACATCGCCGTGTCTAGACACGTTTCATAAATTTCGAGCAGGTCTCGACCGCAGGCAGCCACTAACAGATCCAGTGGTTACTAGCAGCACAACTTAGGACAGTCGTCATGAGACATGTTTTGAACAAACCAGAAACGCGCGAGGAACTACACTGTTTGGCAACACTCGACGAACCCAATCACACATCGATAGCATAGTGACCCCCAGCGAAGTTGCATAGCAGCGCACGCGCCGCAACGTCACTCAACCGCGAATTTTTGAAGTCGACTAAACTTGCTTTGATCCCACTTCTCCCACACTCCTTGCGCAAGCCGGACTCTGACAATTTCTGATTTGTGAATATATATGTGTGTGTGTGTGTGTGTGTGTGTGTGTGTGTGTGTGTGTGTGTGTGTGTGTGTGTGTGTGTGTGTGTGTGTGTGTGTGTGTGTGTGTGTGTGTGTGTGTGTGTGTGTGTGTGTGTGTGTGTGTGTGTGTGTGTGTTTTGCATGGAAATAGAGTATTAATTAGTTTTATTTATTTATTTTATTTATTGGTTTATTTATTTTACTCATCGTCGTTAATTCTATATAATATTTAAGTAACAATTTTAATATGAATAAGTTTTTTATCTGAAAGTAAATTTATTTATTATTATTAATATTAGTTTTAACGCGTAATAAATGGCTTTATATTTTATTGTACAGCGCTTTGAGCATATTTGGATATTGCGCTTTATAAATAATAAATACTATTATTATTATTATATATATATATATATATATATATATATATATATATATATATATATATACATGCAGTATACATATGTATATATGTATATATACATAGATACAGTATATATATATATATATATATATATATAGTATATATATGTGTGTATATATATATAATTATATATATATATATGTATACATATATATATATATATATAATTATATATACATATACATATATATATAATTATATATATATATATATATATATATATATATATATATATATATATATATATATTGTGAATATATATATATATATGTATATATATATATACATATATATGTATAATATATATATGTATATTAACAAATCAGGAATTGTCAGAGTCCGGCTATATATATATATATATATATATATATATATATATATTTATGCGTGTGTATATATGTTATATAAGATAAGATGAAATATTTGAAACAAATTTTCTAAAATGTCATTGACTATTTAAAATGTCAGCAGTAATATGCTTTGAAAATGTTCTTTTTAGTGCTTTTCTGAATGTCGACAAAGTTCCGCAGCACTTGATATCAATGGGCTATAATTGTGTTACACATTTACTTAAAGATAACTTAGTAGTTACACACGTCCATCGATGTATTTTTATTTGTTTTGTACACATGTAATGCATTAATTTTAATTAACTAGTTACACTATTGTGATGGTTTTTTTGCGAATTAATAGCTTTTTTCCACGAATTTTCGTCCTACATGAATAAGGAAAATAAGCACTACGCTTAATTCCTATTGTTACTTCGTGTAATGTACTTAGTTATGTAATTATTACTTTACTCACTGTTGTTGTCGTTGTTGAGCAACTACATGTACATTGTATTAACATAGTCACCTGCAGCGTATCAGTTAAGAAGCTTGTTACAATTGGTAATGTAATAATCACCTGTTAATGTAATAACTGCCTGATAGTATAATAAAAACGCTCGATAATGAAATAACTGCCTGATAATGTAATACCGTTACTGCATTGGCGTCGGGGGACCTATGATCGACCGTTTTTGCGTAGTTTTCCGCGTTTTATTCGCATTTGATGTAAAGTTACGCAATTTAAATTGTTCTGTATTCAAAGCATATTCATTGACGATTTCTACAAACACAAAAAATAGTTTGAATTCTTTGATACAATTTGGTGACAAAATACCAGCAGTGCCAGTGATTACCTTCTCACCCAAATTCCAATAGGTCACAGGGCCAACCCCAGGGGTTCCCTAGTGATCGACCGTTCAGCACATAAACTTCAGTAATGACTACTAATGTCTAATGATGTGTCAACAAAGATTTTATTCGCCCATGACATCAATTCGCGTGTTTGTAATAATTAATGCCTGAAATCGATCAAAAATGTGTAAGTAAATAACGCGCTTTCCTTGGCGCCACCTGACGGAGTTCATTGTGGCAGTAGTGACTCGGCGAGGAAAGCGCGTTATTTACTTACACATTTTGATCGATTTCAGGCATTAATTATTGTTTTGATCACGTGACAAGTGCATACGCACAGTACAGGTGTAGTAGATACATCCTGCGAAGTTTGGTTATCGTACGTGATCATTTTGATGTTTTTTTCGAGGTGCGGGCCTAAACTGCAAAAGTACCCAATTACGTTAGTACACTGAGTAACAGTCAACACCAAAATGTATTGCATTTATAAAATAATAAGGCTAAGGCCTATAAGCTATCTACTTTTCCCCTTTCCATTTAATGAGCACACATTGCGCCACATGGCGATCTGAGGTTGAACTAAAAAGTGCTTGCACTCCGTGGCGAAGCGCATGTCAACCCCAGAACAACGTTTCCAAGAAGCTGCCATTTTGGATACGATGTTCGTTGTCGGGTTTTATTCTGAAAGAAAGTTGTAATAGTTTGATTAGTGCCGCGTATAACCCCGTAAGTGTTATGAGAACAATACTGTTTAGTGTCTTATTAGACATGCATTTAAATCGTTTTACAAGCAATCATTTTTATCGCCGGCTGCTGTACCCAAGACTAAATCAGTGGCAGGTAGCCTCGACTTCGGCGCTGTTTCCAATCATTGCTTGATTGGAAGCTCAAGCTGCACATAGGACCAGTCCAGTGTCTTTGGACTCCACACAGCCCCTTCTGGGGCTGACAGAAGGGGTTGACATAGTGTTCCTGTTATGAGGGTTACCTGGTTATGAACACCCCATAATTCTTTAGGCATCAGCCATGGCAATGCCGTTCACAGATCGGTGATAATCACAATGACAATGTCAGCAAAAATCCCAAAATATATTATTTTTGATAATTACAAGACAGGCGACGGTTCTAAATTCTAGTCTCTAGCAGTATCATTATGGGCATACGCTAAAGTAAATAAAGGTATTTCCACCACTCATTTGTGTTTATGGTCCATTTACTGACTTATCACATGTAACCCATTACGTCACCCTTTTGAGTCACGACTAAGAAATGGTGTATCGACACTTGAGCCCTCTGTTGCGTTGTACGAACCCCAGAATGAATTAAACCAGAACATATCTTCATTGCTGAAGATATTTAATTGCTGTGGGCATGGGTAAACAAATCACAGGCGCAGGGGTGGAGCAACATAGTTTCATACAAATGATACAGGTTGTTTTACATGAATGGAATTTGGTGTCGGGCACTAAAATCTTGCAATAATTAGTCCTTATACATTTGACACTTGAAAACCTGTTATCAACCTCATCGCTTTTTGGTTATACCTTGCCCATGACTATTTAACCATAAACATCAGTTTCTTGTATGTTAAATGGTATTGCCAATGACACAATAGTTGGGATCATCTTTCCAGAACACCCAGGCATATTATCTGTACAAACGACATTGCTTAATACAATTAATCGGTGGCAGATATCGGTAATAAAATTATGAAGTAACACCTTCGTACTAATTGGATGTCGATGGCACATGTTTTACATCCATATGTATGAAATTTGTAACAAAGATTTTTAGAATTGACATTTATGCTGTTGATACTTACCCATTTTATCCTGAAGCTAGTGGAGACGAGTGGCAGCCAGTTCCTGATCATTTCCTCAAATCAGTCTGTCAGCATTAAAAAATGACAGGCCTTCATTTAAAATCGACATAACTTTATTATTTCTCAATCAATTTTTAAATGCGATCTACCTTTAGAAAGTAGATAAAATAAACTATCAAGTCGCATTGGCAAACTCAAAAGTTTGATCATATCTATTTTATGTGGCATGACAAAACATGCCCAATAAATTCAAACCTGAGGTTTGTCACATTACTTTTCACCTGACATTTTCGCCAAGAAGGAGCCAACATGTCAATGAGCAAGTTGAGTTTATTTTATGCATTACTCTGCTGAAAACAAAGGTATACAACTTGTCCACATATCTTTGATAATAATCTCATTAAGTAAATTTGTTTTATAATACCCCCATGTCAGTCGATTGAATCGCCAATGAGTGGCGCCGCTGAGCGGAATTATGCAAATTTGTTAAATATTTTCTGTAAACTATATATAATTTTGTGGCTTATTTCTTATAACTAATAAAGAAGTACTCTAAAGTAACAACGTAGGTCAACATCACTTTATTGATGAAGTAATTAACGTCGTTGGAAATAATCTTAACTTTGTTGGCGCCAAAAAATAACGGCGTGGTGCGAGGTGGGCGAAAATGGATGCCGTTGTCGGTCGACCCCGCTTCGATGGCTTCAAAGTATGTCTTCACGGACAAATATCGCATCAAATACCATAACCGTCCATCTTATATCGTCTATCCACTTGTCTACCTTCTTGTCATCACCAGTATGAAATAATTTAATGGAGTTATCCTTCAAAATACGTCAACATTTAACGGTCTTCGCTTCTCGACGCCATCTTTGATTTCAGTTTAGCTTGGGGGTGCCGACTTTGTACGGCAAATACCCAAAGAACGGCACTGATTGGTTGAAAAATATGGGTTTCCTAGTGATCCCGATATACTGACGTCATTCGGTTTAAGCAGTCAATGGGATTCCAAAACGTCAGAGTGCGGGGAAGCCGTGCCAAGTGCAAACTACGACTAGAATCGTATTCCGGATAAAAAGGGTAACTACGACTAGAATCGTATTCCGGATAAAATGGGTTAAAAACCTTGTATTGTTTTACAGACATTTCAACATGGCTGATGATTCTGATGTAGAGGCAATGCTGGAGGCTCCTTATAAGAAAGAGGTAGGTTGTGTTTTTAGAGTTATGACTGTTAATATTTGATATACTTAGGAATTGTAGCAGTAACCACCAGGTTAATAAATACATGCTGACTGTAACGGTTGTTACTGTCAAGTTTGTTGTGGTAAAATATCCAATTTTGGAATAATATTTGCATTTTTTAGCAATATGAAGGTCTTGTGATGTCATATATTGGCAGTGAGAATCAATATTCTGATAAGAATTTTGCCATTTTCTTGTGTCTTAGATACGCATTGATTGTTCAAAAAGGTTGTCTGCCTACACACACAGCATGTGTTTGAAGCCATGCACAAAAGGTAGTAATAGATAGAATGTTTTCATCGTTGTGCTTTTAACATCTTGATCAGAGAATAATTAACAGCCATCATCATTTTAATAAACTATTGTAAAACTCTATCTTGTGTTTTGAGTGTTTGGCATTTGCAGTTTCCTTAATTTCTTATCTTGATATCTTGCCAAATAAAATGAATGCATGATTATGTTGATGGTATGTAACAAGGATTAAACATCAGTCGTCAACACTTTAGGAAGTGCCATTGGCCCAACGTGCATAAGTAGATTTAATTGTGTGAAAAATAGAAATTAAAGCTTCCTGAGTTGGATCCTATCTGAAATTTGCCAATCCATCTCTCCCAGGCTTGGTCACAAGGCAGCAGTCCTCCACGGTGTAGACACGGCCCATGAAGAGCCATTGGTGACGATGTGTGGCCTCCTCTTGTTATGACAACAGAACTTGTTGCCTACTATGTGGGGTGGGATTTGGGCAGTTGGGGTGGATTTGTTTCAGACAGAAGAGTTGAATCAGTTTCTAAACTTGGCCAATGAAGGTTTGGTGTGAATTTATGTCAACGTATTCTTACAGCCGAGTTTAATGTTGCATTTTGGTGTGATTTACAGATGACACTGTTTAAATATGTGTCCTATAACTCCTATTAGTGTTCATTTTAATTGATGCAATTTGAATATTGAGTTATTATGGGCAAAGGGTTGATATATGTTTTCACTGGGTGATTGTTATTCATTGTTTGAATTGTGATTGTCAGTAGAATTCTGAAAACAGTCTTATTGGACATACTTGTAGTGGGGTAAAAGCCTGGCCTGAAATGGTACTCTGCTGTGATAAAACCTGTCGTCGGTAACATGTGATCGCAGCGGTGTACGCACTCATGGAGGAAGAAAGTTTACTGGGTTTGTATAGTCACTGTAATGTGTGTATGTATGTGCACTGTACTGTCGTTTTATGGGTAGAGTGCTTTCACAAAGACATGGTTTCTTGTCTGAGAACTTGACAGATTACTGACTAATCTGTCTGAATGGAGGACTTTAACAAGGAACCAAGTTGTGATTCACATTTCTAGCAATGGCTGATATCCTGTCCTTAATGTTGGTGCTCTGACATAACCCTGCTATTACAGAAACGTAGCAGGTCATTGTTTACATGTACCAT
This sequence comes from Oasisia sp. SBJ-2009, assembly GCA_964017155.1. Lineage (NCBI taxonomy): Eukaryota > Metazoa > Annelida > Polychaeta > Sabellida > Siboglinidae > Oasisia > Oasisia sp. SBJ-2009. The sequence goes on along the minus strand of OZ024862.1, from coordinate 32,812,448 downwards.
AGCCTTTTGGAGCCCTTGTTACAGGATGATGCCTTGCTTGCTTGCTTGTTTGTATATCTAATTTATTTGCATAATTTATAATAAGTAACTAATACATCTGTTCAATTTCTGCCCCGTTCCTGACAACGCTCTGGTTGCTGTGCTGCGTGTCAACAATTTGCTGTTGTTTTGGACACTAGGATCGGAATGGTGATGCAGTGGCAAATGATAAACACAAGGACCGTGAAAAGAGGTTAGTAACGTAAATATTTGTTTATTTGATCATTTTTCAGATGCATTTTTCATGCAAAATGTTTATTTTGTGAAAACTATTTATAAAGAATACATTTTTAATACCCCCGTTTAACTACACCTGCTTCTCTTAGTTTTCTTTCATTTCCTTGAGAATTTTCTGAGTTATGTAAAAAAAAATTGGACAGTTGATGGTTGTGGTAAATTTATTTGCAAGTTTTGATTGAATAATATGAAGTGTTTTCTCCGATATATATACTCCTAATATCAGTGCTGTTGTATGTGAATCTTAGGTAGCCGTTTTCGGTGTGACTCAAATTGTGGAACATTCCCTAACGTTGGGCACTTTAATCCTGTGATGCCCTGAACTACATAGCATGCAGGTATGTGGGCATGGTTAGCTGTTTTTTACTGACCATACATGATAGTGCTACAACGACGCACACATTATCTGTCGGTATCTCATGTAGATCGGTGCCCATTTAGGCAGTGGACAAAGGTAGGATGGTTTGTTTTCTATGGTTGATATATTCCTGCTGTGTTCCAGCTGTTCACTAGTGGCTGGTACCAAGTGACTGCTATGGCAAGTTGCTTAGAAATATTTTAAATCAGGATTATAAAACTTGGAGCCTTTGAGAAGTACGACTGATGTCAGTCAAATGGTGGTTTTTAGGTCATAAAATACTGTGTGGCATATGCTGCACAATGGGCATTGTATTTGATGAATTGTCGGCTTCATGCATCTGTGTTGATAGCAAACAGTTGGTGTAAGCTGAAATTTGTCAGATGAACAAGTTAAACCTTTTCTTATGGATTACCACCTTGTTAATTTATTGTTCTATTACAGTTGCTGAAATGTATGAAATGTAAATAGATTGAACGGACAACTAAATGTGATGATAGAACTCAGGGATGTTGGTATGATACACAGTGGATGCAAACATACATAAAACTAGTGATTAATTATGTACTATATATCAAAAGTTACCAAATTAGTGTAATGAAGGCAAACATAGGAGGCATACTGATTCCTTATGATAACTTTCTGGCACAGTTATATCTACTGCAGCAGATTGCACAAGACAGTGGCTTGAAATAACACCTGGTGGTACTTCTGCAATGGTGTAGCTCTACAGGTGTTGGGTAATGGGCAAGGTGATTGAATTGTAACTGAGAATCTTCTTTCAGGAAAGAATCTTCAGGTAGTTCAAAAGAGAAACACAGGTAGGTAACTGTTTATGGATGTTCAGTAGATAGTTTCCGCTAGGTGCATGCTGCTGTGCCCTCCATAAAGCAGTCTTACATGTGCGTATTTGATTTACCGATGCCCAGTTGCTATTCATGGTGTAATAATTTGGGTGTTTGCTCTTGCAGTAAACACAGGCATGACCGGAAGCACAAGCGTAGTCGGAGTCGAGACAGGAAGCGCAGTCGGAGTCGAGACAGGAAGCGCAGCAGTCGGAGTAGAAGTCGAGATCGGAAGGATGGACGGAATCGAGACAGGAAGCGGAGCAAGAGTCGAGAAAGGAAGCATAGTCGGGATATGAAGCGCAGTCGGAGTCGGGATAGGAAGCGTAGTCGGAGTAAAGACAGGAAGCGAAGCCCGACTCGTGATATGATACCAAAGTTTCACCCAGGCCGACCTAAGGAGATCCATATCAAGGATCCATTTAGGAAACGTCGAAGCATTACAAAAAGCCCACCGAGGTATTCAATTTTATTGTATTGAAGGTTTCTGTACCTTTTACAATAGATTATTTGTTAGAAAAGCTGCAAAAAGTAATTAATTAGTAATCTTAGATATTCTCATTATGTTCGTATTTTCATTGTCTTACAAGAAACAGAAAACAATGTGTCGCCGTTGTAAGCGAATAAAAATCATCAAGACAAATTTATTGTTGGCCTTGTCTGTGTTGTGGGAAGCAAAATTAATTTACCTTGTTGGCGTTGCAGGCATCCTGAGCCAGAGATGTCACCTGAGGAGAGAGATGCACGAACAATCTTCTGCATGCAGTTGTCAGCCAAAATTAGACCAAGGGACCTCGAGGAATTCTTTTCTTCTGTTGGTAAAGTAAGTGCATTTTTATATAACTATTTTGAAGGAATTGTATCAGAACTAGCCCACTGTCAGTTATATCTGTGGGTGTTACAATCCGTAATGCTCAAATTTATATACAAGGTTAACTTGGGTATATGTTTGCAAGATCTGTGATGAGAAATGCTGTGCACCACTCCTAAATGCTTTCTGCGGAGAAACCAGTTCCACATACATTTTTGAGGTCTTGTTTATGGCATTTGTAGATGAGTACCGATGTACTTTAAAATAATGTATGCATGTAATAGTGTATCGGATGGTTTCATCTAAACTAGTCTTAACTACTACATTTGCACAAACGTTTTAAAGATATCAACGTCCAGCAGTACTATTGGTGTGATATGATATGCCATTGACTTGTTCTACTTTCAGGTGAGAGACGTGCGACTGATCACAGACAACAAAACGCGGCGGTCAAAGGGAATCGCTTACGTTGAGTTTGGTGAGGTGGAGTCGGTGCCACTGGCCATGGGGCTGGACGGACAGCGACTTCTTGGGGTTCCCATCATTGTACAGGCATCACAAGCGGAGAAGAACCGACTGGGGGCTGCATCAAGTATCATCCAGAAGGGCAACACGGGACCCATGAGGCTCTACGTTGGTTCACTGCACTTCAACATCACAGAGGACATGCTGCGAGGCATCTTCGAACCGTTTGGCAAGGCGAGTTGTTATAATGGTTGCCATCTTATGTCCTCTGTACATCCAAAATCCATTTTGATTTACCTAAGTAAACCCCATCCAAATAGATAGCACCAACAATTGGTTGGGCAAGTCGCTGAGACTGAAATTGTTTGGATGATCAATCACAAATGCGGCTTTAAATTTGAGTGTTTTAGTGTTTTTCTTTTGTGTTTAAATAGGGAATTCGTAATATTCTTTTGATTGCTAGAATTATAAAATATATTTGTTAACATGGTGAAGTGTGTTTAGATAATCTTTATACTCTGAAGTATTTTGTTAGAGAAATGACATTGTTGAAACAGTGACATTGTTGTGTTATTCAGATTGAACAAGTTAACCTTGTGCTGGATCTGGATACAGGGAGGTCGAAAGGCTTTGGCTTTGTGACAGTAAGTATTGGTAATTATGTACTAGTTCGTTGTAGTGTTATGGTAGGGTTGTCTGTCATATTTGCTGCATGTAATATTGATTAAAGCGAAACAGTTGTCTCTGGTGAAAGCTAATGCGTTAAAGTGGTCAAACCCGTGATGGCATGTCAATGTCATAATGACCTCAGTTTTGATTTAGGTTATTAAATTAGGAATGCAACTGTAAACATTTGTAGTTTTACTTGCTGCTAAAAGCAAAATAACTTACATTGCCTATGTGTACCACTGAGACATGACACTCTTGTTTGATATTGCTTCAAGATCTGTGATGAGAAATGCTGTGCACCACTCCAAGAGCTGGATGCGGAGAAACCAGTACCACACCAAGTGCTCTGAGATCTTAGACATATTGTGCCTTGAATGGTGTTGACCACGTGTAAGTAAAGTAGTAATAAACATTGTGTCTTGTTGCAGTTTCGCAATGCTGAAGACGCAAAGAAGGCACTGGAGCAGCTGAATGGCTTTGAGTTGGCTGGTCGGCCTATGAAAGTGGGGCACGTAACAGAGAGGACAGGTGAAAATGCTGGCATGTCAATGCTTGACAGTGATGAAATGGACCGGGCTGGCATCGATCTGGGTGCAACAGGCAGGCTTCAGTTGATGGCAAAGTTAGCTGAAGGTCAGTACTCTCCACCAGCTCAGCTGTTGCTGTATTCATTCCGTTTTGTATTCATTCCGATTCTGTTTTGCAAAGTAACAAAGGGTAAAGTTACAAAAACTTGTGACGTTTCAGACTTTATTCTGCTACGTTCAACTCCATTCTAGCAATAAACCAAATTAGACATTGGCATGCTGCTTATGAGTGTTCCACGTTAGGGTTAAATTGATTGGAGAAAAAAAATGTGCTCCTTTGTTTTATGCTTGTGTACGTGTTTGCGAGATCAATGATGAGAAATGCTGTGCACCACTCCTAGATGTTCGGTGCGGAGAAACCAGTTCCACATTAGTTTCTGAGGTCTTGCTGAAGTTATTATAAACCTACAGACGTGTAGTGTTGTAGACGTGTGGCTGATGTACTGTGCTACTTGTGTGTTACAGGGACAGGGTTTCAGATTCCACCAGTGGCCGCCAGTGCACTCAACATGCCTAATGCACCCCCTGGTGGAGTGCAAGCACCAGCCACACCAATCATCGCACCACCCATTGCAACTCAGTGCTTCATGCTTTCCAACATGTTTGACCCAACAACGTAAGTAGGATAGCGATACACATTATGTGACCTTATCTGGTATGTGTCGTTCAACACTCACTTTTCAAGGAAATGGTGGTTTCAGTTGTTAAGACATTTCACTGTGAATATATTAAATATCAAGTGACAGGCGGAATCAGTGAAAACGTGGTAGGCAAGGTTGTTTAGTTTAGTTCGAAGAAAATGGGACACCTGCTTGATTGATGCTAAATGCCTGTGAAGTTGTGAACCAACTTGTGCAAGATCTGTGATGAGAAATGCTGTGCACCACTCCTAGATGTTTTCTGCGGAGAAACCAGTTCCACATAACTTTCTGAGGTCTTGCTCACCGTGTAAAAATATGTGGATGATCTGTCTAATGTCCTAGTAAAAAACGTATTAGGTGCCTGTAAATCAAATAACATTCATAGCAAAGAAGCGTAAATTTTGTAACTACTTCATTGCACAACTTGGCATATTACTAGAATAAATAATAAAATTAGACGTCATGGTTATGCAAACTGTATAATATAACCTTCTTTTTATACAAACATAATACCCTGCAGATTTGGCAAAGATACAATGAGTAGTTATTGATATATTATTATATACCCATTTCACGAGGAGCCTTTATCTTTATGCAAGATCTGTGATGAGAAATGCTGTGCACCACTCCTAGATGTCTTCTGCGGAGAAACCAGTTCCACATAACTTTCTGAGGTCTTGCTCACTGTGTAAAAATATGTGGATGATCTGTCTAATGTCCTAATAGAAAACGTATTAGCTGCCTGTAAATCAAATCAAACATTTATAGCCAAGAAGACTAAATTTGGTAACTATTTCATTGCACAACTTGGCATATTATATACTAGAATAAATAATAAAATTAGACGTTATGGTTATGCAAATTGCATATAACCTTGTAGGTAACCGTCTTTTTATACAAACATAATACCCTGCAAATTTGGCCAATATACAATGAGTAGTTGTTGATATATGATTATTTACCCATTTCACTAGTAGCTTTTATCTTTATGCAAGATCTGTGATGAGAAATGCTGTGCACCACTCCTAGATGTCTTCTGCGGAGAAACCAGTTCCACATAACTTTCTGAGGTCTTGCTCACTGTGTAAACATATGTGGATGATCTGTCTGATGTCCTAATAGAAAACGTATTAGGTGCCTGTAAATCAAAATTCTCAAACATTCATAGCCAAGAAGAGTAAATTTGGTAACTACTTCATTGCACAATTTGTCATATTATTTACTAGAATAAATAATAAAATTAGACGTTATGGTTATGCAGATTGCATATAACTTTGTGGGTAACCTTTTTATACAAATATAACACTGCAAATTTGGCCAAGACACAATGAGTAGTTGTTGATATATACCCATTTCATGAGGAGACTATCCTTATGCAAGATCTGTGATGAGAAATGCTGTGCACCACTCCTAGATGTTTTCTGCGGAGAAACCAGTTCCACATAACTTTCTGAGGTCTTGCTCACCGTGTAAAAAATCTGTCCAATCTGTCTAATGTCCTAATAGAAAACATAAATCAAATCACTCAAACATTCATAGCCAAGAAGAGGAAATTTAAGACCTGTCAATCTAGTCAAATTAAATCTAAATGAAACCAAGGCAACTGATTTTGCTTCCATATATAAAGTTGTGGCATGTAAATACCGCAGGCAGTAAGTACCGCACCGTGTTTGTATCAAGTGGAGTGCGCATTCATCATCATATCACGGGATTGTTGCAGTGAGACAGCACCAAACTGGGAAGTGGAGATTCAGGATGACGTCATTGATGAATGTAACAAGCATGGCGGTGTGCTACACATCTACGTTGACAAGGCGTCTCCCCAGGGCAACGTCTACGTCAAATGTCTCAGCATAGCGGCGGCAGCTGCTTCAGTCACAGCTCTCCACGGCAGATACTTCGCAGGTATGTCTACTGGACTGACTTGGAGTAGTGTGTAGAGCAAAGGAACTTATTGGAATTTGACAGGCTTTTTACCTGAGCATTAACAGTACAATTAATCACTGATAAAAGTGAGATGTTTGTTTTATTTAGGTGTTTGGTGTAGCTAACGGTTTCCTACTGCTGTGCATTGTTGACATTTTCTCTATTGTTGTCGTCTATGTGCTGACACGTTGGTCTTGTTTCTAGGTAAAGTCATCACTGCTGCCTACGTCCCACTACCAAACTACCACGCACTATTCCCGGATGCATCCCGTGCTGCACAACTGGTGATGTCATCGTCACAAGCGGCCACTGCCCGTGCACTGGAAACAAGTGGTGTCTTAGCACCAGGATTACAATACATGCAGGCGTGAGACGAGTGTGATACCGAGTGGTGGAGGCTACTCAGACTGCCCAGTCACAGTTGGTGTGAAGCATATGTTCAGATGCACAGTGTGTCTGCAGTGTCACCACAAAGGAACAGTATATAGCTGGTGCAACTTTGAACTGTTAATGTGGCGATTTTGTCAATAAAACGTTGATGTATGTTTCATGTCATTTTATTGGATAATCCAAGAATGCACACCTTTTAGAAGACCAGTAAGGACACACGTTGAATCATCTAGGCATGGGTTTGTACTGTATGTATATAATTTTGGTCTTTTTAAATGTGTATTTTGCATGGTTTCTCTGTTATTTTATAGCAAGTTCTGTGTTTGCACAAGGGCAACATTTACTGCTAAATATTTAATCAACATCTTGGAAAATTTCAGTTTGCCTATTACAACTATTACAAGTTGCTGCTACAGCTGCTACACCAAGACATGACTTGAAGGTTTTGCCTCTGGCAAAGGTTTTAAACATGAATAATTGTTTAAACAATTCAATGCAAAAGCATGCTTAAAATATAATTGTTACTGTCTTAGAAGGTTGTGAGTGATAATTGAACATGATGAGTTGTCCATGTTGAAATGCGTACATGAATACAGAAATAAATTGGTATATTCTTTCTTTGAATTGTATTGGATAATAGCTTTGTCCTAAAATGCTACCTATTTTTGTTTTACCTTTTTTTAAAAAGTAATTTAAAGGATCATTGGACATACATTTTTTTTAAGCTGATAAATTTCACCACAATGTATGAAGTGACAACATTGAAACAGGATGTTTTTTACTTTAAAAAAATCAGAATGGAATTATAATCAAGAATATAGGACAATTTAAAAAAAACCTATGGTAATTTAATCAGTTTACATGCTACCAACTAGATAATATCTGGTACTTAATATATGCATAGGCCATAGCTGTTCTTGTATGTCCTGGATATTTTAGGTCTGTTTTTAAACGATGTTTTTGTATCCTCAGATCTGTCACATTCAAAAACTTATCACAATTTCAATGCACAGGTCAGGAATGGTGATATTCACCTCACTATTGTGTGGGAAAACTGGTATGAATTGGTTTGTTAGTTCTGGACTTCTATACACTTTTGTAACTGAAATGGTGACACTGAGAAAATGGCATGTAAAGTATAAGTAAATTTTATGTTTTAAACATACTGGATGTTGCAAATAAGCATGATTTGCTATGCACAAAATAATGGTTCTACAAGTGATAGTGACCCAAATATTTCATTGTTTACCCTCCCCGTTAATCGATACACATCCAACACACCCATTCATACTGTGTTCACATATTTTAACCCTACATAGGGTAACGCACACATCCTCTTCGTTGACTACAGTTCTGCCTTCAATACGGTCATCCCTCAGCAGCTGTACGACAAACTTCATTTGCTGTCAATTGACCCATCAATGTGTTACTGGCTTCTGGACTTTTTACTACAGCGATCACAGGTTGTTAAGATGAACAGTATAGTTTCCAGCACTATTATCATGAACAGGGATGTGTCCTTTCCCCACTGCTATATTCTCTGTTTACAAATGACTGTGTTTCACATCACTCTTCTGTACCATTGTTAAAATTTGCAAAAGACACCACATTAATAGGGCTGGTGTCGGACTCAGATGAGTCTGAATACTGCCATGAAGTTAGCAGCCTGGTGTCATGGTGTGACACTAACAACCTACAACTGAAGGCGTCCAAAACTAGAGAGATGATCGTAGATTTTAGGAAGAGAAAAAACCCACTTGCTCCCATTATTGTTAACAGTGACTCTATCGAAAGGGTGGATTGTTTTAAATTTCTAGGCACGATAATATCAAATGACTTGGGAAAACAACACAGATGCTGTCGTCAAAAAGGCCCAACAAAGACTGTTCTTCCTGCGCCAACTAAAGAAGTTCGGGCTGAGGAGAGAAATTCTTGTTCAGTTCTATCATTCTGCTATTGAGAGTATTCTTACATTCTCAATATGTGTATGGTTCGGCGGCATCAGCCAGCGCCAGAGGGGCAGGCTTGACAGAGTGGTGAAAACAGCTTCCAAAATTGTCGGTAGTGAACTCACTCTCTAACAGCCATATATAAAGACAGATCCAAAAAAAGAGCAGGCAAAATTATCTCAGACCAAACTCACCCCGCCCATCATCTGTTCGAATTATTACCGTCGGGGAAACGCTATAGATGCATCCGTACGAAAACAAATCGGTTTAGATATAGTTTTTACCCGAGTGCCGTAGCAGCCTTATCATCATCTTGCTGTCGGTCGCGAAGCGACAAAGACCGCTTCCATCACTTGACTGTTGCTCTCCATTTATCTCTCTGCTGTGATGTCCAGGAGTCGATCTTTATGTCTCTCAGCTTCAGGTTTCTCTTGATGGTATCCTTGAACAGGAGACGAGGGCGCCCTCTCTTTCTCTGACCAGAAGACAGTTGGGAGTAGAGAACCTGCTTTGGTAGCCTGTCTGGTGTCCAGTCCACCGGAGATTCTTTCTAATCAGAAGATCTTCCATAGATGGCAGCCCTGTCCGTTCGAGTATTTCCTTCTTTGTCACTTTGTCCAACCATGTTATCCTCATGATCGATCGCAGATGTCGCATCATGAAGGCATACAGCTTTTTTACCTGTCGTCTGTACACTGTCCAGGCCTCGGCTCCGTATAGGAGGGTGGACAGCACGATTGCACGGTATATCTTGCCTTTAACCCACATGGACACATGGTGGTTGTTCCAGAGTCTCTGGCGTAGTCGGCCAAAAGATGCACTAGCCTTGGCCATCCTCCTCTGTATTTCATCGTCAATGCATCACTTGATATAGTGCTTCCGAGGTAGATGAATTCCAGAACAGAGTTCAACTTGTTTCCATCAACCATGATATCCTCCTCTCGGGTTCTTGTAGAGTTGGGTTGGTACAGCACCTCGGTCTTTTTGATATTAATCTTCAGGCCAAACTTCTTTGACGCATTGGAGAAAGCATCCACTATATTCTGCATCTCTTCAGCAGAGTGTGCAACCAGTGCACTGTCATCTGCAAATAGCAGCTCTCTCATCAGTATCCGAGTAGTCTTGGTCTTCGCTCTGAAGTGTGCGACGTTGAATAGGTCAGCGCTCTGTCTGGACTGTATGTAGACGCCATCCCCCATGTCTCGGAAAGCATCATCGAGCATTGCAGATAGGAAGATGGAGAACAGCGTGGGGGCCAGTACACATCCTTGCTTGACCCCATTTGTGACACTGAACGATTCGGAGACTTCCCCTCCAACACTAACATTTGCCATCATTCCAGTATGTAGTGACTCGATCATTGTTGTGAACTTCTCTGGGCATCCATACTTCCTCAGTAGCTGCCATAGCCCGGTCCTCCCAACTGTATCGAATGCCTTACTGAAGTCGACAAATACCATGTACAGTGGTCGGTCCTGCTCAATGCACTTTTCTTGTAGTTGTCGGAGACAAAATATCATATCCACGGTGCTCCGGTTACCTCTGAAGCCACATTGTGTCTCTGGAACTACCTCTGGTGTTATGTGGGTAGATAGTCTGTTGATTAGGATCCTGGCGAAGATCTTGCCTGCTATGGAAAGAAGAGAGATTCCTCTATAGTTCCCACAGTCTATTCGATCACCTTTCTTGTAGATGGTTACAATGCTGGCATCCTTCCATGCTTGTGGTACAGAACCCACCTCCCAGGCATTGGTGATTAGTTGGTGCAGTCTGCTGAACAGATTGTCTCCTCCGTGCTTCCATACTTTTGCAGGAATTCCATCTCCTCCAGGTGCTTTGCCATCTTTCAGGCCGGCGATTGCTTTAGCCATCTCATCCATAGTTGGAATCTCATCTAGGCTTGTCTTGATAATGCGCTGCAGGATGTTTTCCAAAGCTTCGTGATCTATGTCTCCAGGGACGTTGAGTAGCTTCTGGAAGTGTTCACTCCATCTTGCCTTATCAGGAATGAAATATAGAACGTAGCTGTAAAGACCCTGAAAACTAGGCTGTTTTCGCCACTCTGGCAGAATTTTAGTTTTTCTGGCGCGGGTTGGTGTGGCTGAGCCGTACACGTGTGGGGTGTGGGAGCAGTAGAGGATCGGTGGGGCTGAACAACAATCTTTTCTCCTGAAATTTTAGCTTAACTTAATAATTGTATAAATATATTTTTTTTAAACAAAATTGTAATTCAATTGTAATTTTAAATGATATTTTAGTCCTCTTATAATGTGTCTACTAATTTAAATTATATTTTTAGACTATAATTTAAATACACTATATATATATATTTTAAAAAAATTTTAAAGGACATTTTATATATATTTATTTATTGACTAGTTTACACCACAATTATTGTTAAATAGATAATCTATTATTTTAATGTTGTCTTTAGTTATTTACTATATTAAAATATTTTTTTCATTTTAAAGAACATATCATGTACAATGTATATTTTATATCTATATTTTATATTTGTTTGCTGTATTCTATTTTAGTATATATTTAGGCACTATGTAAGTCAACGCCAGACTACATTCCAATTTATCATGTCATTTTTACACGTTGAATATGGCAATAAAGCTTTATTATTATTATTATTATAACTACCAACATAATAATTGCAATATTCACCTCACAGCAAACATTACGAGTGTCAGTTACAGATATCATCATCATCATCAGGTGACATTATATATAAAGGGATTTTTAAAGTATCTTGGCTAATTTTATCTTGCAAAACAATGCATCACTTAAACTGCATAAACCCACTGAGCAAAACTTTAAACTTGTCAGACAGAACTTGGCCTTGTTCAGATTATAAGAGAACTTTATTTGCAAAGCATATTAGAGTGATAATTTCACAGGATCATTCTTGTGTGTGTGTGTGTGTGTGTGTGTGTGTGTGTGTGTGTGTGTGTGTGTGTGTGTGTGTGTGTGTGTGTGTGTGTGTGTGTGTGTGTGTGTGTGTGTGTGTGTGTGTGTGTGTGTGTGTGTGTGTGTGTGTGTGTGTGTGTGTGTGTGTGTGTGTGTGTGTGTGTGTGTGTGTGTGTGTGTGTGTGTGTGTGTGTGTGTGTGTGTGTGTGTGTGTGTGTGTGTGTGCATACATGTGGTTTAATGGAATAGATGTTGGAATGATGATAAACAATATAGACAAGAGAGACTTGGAAATATGCCTTATGTAGTATGTCACTGGATGCAGTCACTAAACTAAACACAAATATCCAGTATGTATCTTCTACCAGATGAACACAATCTTAAGATGTCCTATGTCCACTGGCCATCCAGTCACGTGTAGCTGTGATCGCTCCCATCTCCCCCAGCTCCGGATGTAGAGTCATGCTCCATCCTCATCTCGGTTTTCACCTCTGTCTTCACGACCATGTCTCCTGTGGTGCTTGTGTCAAACATGCTGCGCACTCCCATGTCCGTTGGCTTCACCTGTAGCGTGGCACTGGCGGCCGGCACTGTCACGACGACGATCTTTTGTGACGGCGCCGTGCTCGCCGTCGTTGCTCCAATGCTCAGCGACGACGACACGAGCTTCACTATTGTCGGAGCCTGGTTACCGGAGCTTGTCGGGAAGACCGACGACTGAGATGACACGGCGAATGGTGATGCAGGCATCGCCGTACGCGGCTGCGAACTAACTATGACGTACTTCTGCTGACCACCCCCTGGTGTGAACGCCGTGTGTGACGGGGTAAGGGGGAAGCGAGGCGTGCCCGGAGAGCGGATGGGCGTCGTTGGACCCAGTTGACTTTGTTGTATGAGAAGTGGTTTCATCTGTAACATCAATCATCATTAAGGTTCTCTGTGCAGTAGATTGCACAACCTAAACCGCCAATTTCACACCTCATCAAACAAATAGCGTATAAATGATAATAAAAAACACTGCAGGGCATTTCTAAAATGTGCAAACAAAATTGCTATATTTTGTAACTTTCGAAATATCTGTCATATTATCCAAACTGAATTTTTATATGAATTCATAATGGCGAACGAAAGCAAAAATATAGGGGAATTAAGACAGTGGGAAGAGAACGTAAAAGAACGGGAAGGAAGAGGAAACTGAAATCATGTAACAAGGAACCGAGAACAATATGTACAAGAGTATACATTTCTATTCCAGTAATGTTCACAGTAATTTCAACTGAATTAGTATCATCAGATATAAACATCACACTTTTTGTTACTCAACATTACATTGCAGCTTAAATAAAATACTGTTTTCTCATGATTTGAATGTCCAATGTGTTGGATGTTCATTCTAGTGGCACTAACCTGTCCCGTGACGGCCCGGGGCCGCACTGCTGTTGCCGGAGCCTGTCGGGCCTTCACTACGGCAGCATGCAGACTGGGGCCAAGGTAGGCCCCAAACTCTGTCTTGTACTCTTCCAGGTTGTCTGGGCTCGACTTGTGAGCCTTCAGAACAGGCGCCAATACACGCTGCAAACACGACATGTTTACTTGCACAGTGAACATGTAACAACTGTATGCTTACATAGCACCAAATGTTACATTATTCATGGGGTTTCATGAAACATGGTTTTGAATTGTGAAGCAAATATATACATTACATTTTTTATTATTGCAATATGACAGGTTTATACAAACACCAAGAGTGCTGCTGTAACTGCAAATACAAGGCAGCCGGTATTACAAGGTAACATACAATTAACATTCCCTAAAAAGCACAGTTCACTAGAAAATGTGCCAAAACAAACTTACGGTGTAGAAAGGAAACATTGATTTTATACTAGCGTCTTAAACCCACCACTATGAGTTGCCGTATATGTTCTGCAGCAATCTTCTCAATGTTATTAAATATGGGTCCCTCAATGGCTATGCGCAACTTTTCCCCTTCGGCAGGAATGTGTGGCAGCAGAAACGTCTTTGCTACCTGCAAACAATTAAAACATCGATTTCATCAATCCCTACAACTACCAAAACCTGTTCATGGCCTCACCATAGTGTGTAACATTAGTTGAACTGATTATTTGATAAATAACAAACTTACATGTCTGACGTCCTGTATTTACATGAAACTATTATTGACTCCACAGCACACGTCACATCATAAAATAAAACCCCGTGAAGCAGATATTACCATTACATATATGCTGTTCTTGTTCTTAACACTTGTTTCCACCGACATTGTTCTTTTTAATCGCAGTAATGATAATGATGAATAACCGAACTGTTATTTCCCAGAAAAACTAACAACACCAGAGTCTCCACCTGCAGAGTGACTCCCCATTCAATTAATCACGTGTGTCTATCATTTTCTGACAGGTAGTACGTAATATTGAATGAGCAGCAAATAACTACCTTTGTAGTTTTTTAACTGCTAATTATTAGACCAGAGATAACGTTCTCTTTAGATAATGTAATATGGAAAGTTCCAGCACTTCTTACACACTTAATACTGTTTACTTAACTCTTGATCTGCCTTTCAGTTTCACAAACACTCATCTGCAGCTGGTACTTCGCAAAACCGACATGTCTAAATTTGACACTGTTAATGATGAAGTTTGAGCAACTGTCAACATGATGTCCACTACTCACATGGTGACCTAGTTCGGCGAGTCCTATAACAGCCCCATAGTGCGTGGCTAGGGAGCTGTCGGGGTTACTCAGTGCCTTACTGAACATGTTGGTCACCCTCACTTGCAGGTTGTTGGTACTGGTGCTGAAACTCCTGCAAGAGAACGACTCTTGTAAGAGAAATCAGACAGACTTCCAAACATACAACAGACCTACTATGTGATGAACTTCTACATCCTCAGGAATCTAAACATACAGCCACGGCAGACAATAACCCTTAAACATATTCATGAATCGGACTGGGAAAGATTCATCATTACAACAAGGGTCCGCCAAACAAATTTTTAGGATGGGAAAACAATTTCAAACACAAACCTCAATTTTTGTGTGAAAGGTTTTGGGTGATTTTACAGAGATGGGGAGTTTAAAAAAGTTTTGGGTAGATAGGGGTCGTCAACCAGGGAAGGTTGCCTATCTAGGAGAAGGAAAGCTCTGATTTAAAACCTCCTCTGCCTTGCAGCCATACTCAAGAGAAGGGCTAGGGGAGTTAATTAATTCAAGCCGTCATTATTTTCTGCATGTCTTTAAACGCTTAAAAAATTCAGTCACCACTGAAGCAAGTATATTAATAAATTATGACTGTTGCTTGTACTTTGTCTTATAATGTGTGTTGTGTTTCTACACATTGTAGTCTGAGTAGGAGATAGCACGTTACAAGTCACATGACTTCAGCTATGTCCCTGTGTTGTTGGATGTTGTTGAATGAACTTTGCACTCACTTGCACAGCTGAGCGGTCAATCGGGCAGCAAAGTCTCGCAGTGCCCAGTGGTTGTCGACGTCTGGCCGCACACACAGCTGTCGACTGACCACACAAGTGGTCACTGCTGGCACCAGCTCATGTAGCTAGACACAACATGACAAGTAGTCATCACAGCAGTAAACATTTACTACTCTCACTGCATTACGAAAAAGTATATATAAATATGGTTTGTAGTTTCCTTAATATGCACTTGCTGACAAAATCCTCCTGTGGGAATGTCAATAATATACAGCTTTACATACGTAAAAGGTTCTCGTCAGGGGGTTCCTCAAAATTAAAAAAATGCCATTTTGAGGCGATTGTTGACATATTTGAATATCGTTTTATAAATGTTCAAAAATGCGATTAAACAACATAGAAACCTAATAATTTTTAGTTCACGGCATTCTATAATTGATTAAGCAATGTCTGACCATTTTATTTTAGTTTATCTTGAAAACTTCCAAAGAAAATTATAAATTCAAAAATAGCATGCAATAGTCGATCCAGCCACCTTAAGAATATGCGCAGTGGCCAGATACTTAATTGCAGAGATTTTCATTGTTACGATGGTGGAAAAATTAACTTTTTAAACTTAGTAATCAATTGATCAACTGAAAGTAGATGTTTTTCACCAGATTTATATACCAGCATTACTGTTGCTGTTTTTATCTTGTATGGAACGACACCACATTTAAACAGCATGTTGCATATATGCATCAATGGTTCATCAACACATTCAATTACATTTTTTATGACATCATTTGTTATCGCAGTTAACTGTTAACTGTTCTGAGACAAAATGCAAGTTCAATATCAAAAACAATTATTATGACAAAGATTCATTTTGGCATTGATATTTAATAGCATCAATTGGCTATATCACAACCTCATTTCAGTTGTTGTACTCACATATTTCTCGAGATACAGCGTACTGTTGTCAAGCAGAGATTTCACCATCCTCATGAGGTAGATGAGGAGAGCGAGGTTGTGCTGGACCACATTGACCCGCACCTGAAACATACAACCCATTCAGGGTCAACAGTTACAACAACCCATTCAGGTTCAACAGTTACAACAACCCATTCATGGTCAACAGTTACAACAACCCCTTCAGGGTCAACAGTTACAACCCATTCAGGGTCAACAATTACAACAACCCATTCAGGGTCAACGATTACAACAACCCATTCAGGGTCAACAATTACAACAACCCATTCAGGGTCAACAATTACAACAACCCATTCAGGGTCAACAGTTACAACAACCCATTCAGGGTTAACAATTACAACAACCCATTCAGGGTCAACAATTACAACAACCCATTCAGGGTCAACAATTACAACAACCCATTCAAGGTCAACAATTACAACAACCCATTCAGGGTCAACAATTACAACAACCCATTCAGGGTCAACAATTACAACAACCGATTCAGGGTCAACAATTACAACAACCCATTCAGGGTCAACAATTACAACAACCCATTCAGGGTCAACAATTACAACAACCCATTCAGGGTCAACAATCACAACAACCCATTCAGGGTCAACAATTACAACAGCGTCCGTGTTTACATCAAGTGAATGAAATCTGTCAAGCTTAAACACAGAAGTCAGATGACACTTAAGTCAGATTTTTGATACTACTGTGACGATGTTTACAAATGAAGCTTTCTTCACACAGAGACTTATACAGTGAGACAGGTCTCAGTGGGTCAGAATCTTACTCACCCCCTCCGAGATGAATGTGCTGAACCGAGGCAGCATCTGATGGAGACCAGGCTCCGAAGCCAGACTGTGCAGGGCTTCCTGTTGGTGTAGCACAAGCAACATAGTATGAGAGTTTATTCACAGAACATGAGAGTGTATTCACAGAACATGAGAGTTTATTCACAGAACATGAGAGTTTATTCACAGAACATGAGAATGTATTCACAGAACATGAGAGTGTATTCACAGAACATGAGAGTGTATTCACAGAACATGAGAGTGTATTCACAGAACATGAGAGTGTATTCACAGAACATGAGAGTTTATTCACAGAACATGAGAGTTTATTCACAGAACATGAGAGTTTATTCACAGAACATGAGAGTTTATTCACAGAACATGAGAGTTTATTCACAGAACATGATACTATATTCACAGAACATGAGAGTATATTTACATAACATGAGAGTATATTCACAGAACATGAGAGTATAGTCCCAGAGAATGACAAAAAGGTGTGATGACAATGAGTGACGAAAAGCACAGTGACAAAAAGGAGAGTGTTGACAAGGAGAGTGACAACATAGAAAATGGCAAAAAGGATAGTGATGACTAAAAGGAGAATTACGAAATTGAGAGTGATGCCAAGGAGTGCTGACTGTGAGAGTGACGACGGAAAGAGTGACAACAACAAGAAGGGGGAATGATGACAAGGTGTGTGATGACAGGGGGTGATGACAGGGAGTGATGACAGGGAGTGATGACAGAGAATGATGACAGGGAGTGATGACAGAGAATGATGACAGGGAGTGATGACGAGAATGATGACAGAGAATGATGACAAGGAGTGATGACAAGGAGTGATGACAAGGAGTGATGACAGGGAATGATGACAGGGAGTGATGACAGGGAGTGATGACTGGGAATGATGACAGGGAGTGATGACAGGGAGTGATGACAGGGAGTGATGACAGGGAATGGTGACAGGGAGTGATGACAAGAATGATGACAGGGAGTGATGACAGGGAATGGTGACAGGGAGTGATGACAGGGAGTGATGACACGGAGTGATGACAGGGAATGATGACA
Source organism: Oasisia sp. SBJ-2009 (assembly GCA_964017155.1). Classification (NCBI taxonomy): domain Eukaryota; kingdom Metazoa; phylum Annelida; class Polychaeta; order Sabellida; family Siboglinidae; genus Oasisia; species Oasisia sp. SBJ-2009. The sequence goes on along the minus strand of OZ024862.1, from coordinate 32,794,344 downwards.
GGGAGTGATGACAGGGAATGGTGACAGGGAGTGAAGACAGGGAATGATGACAGGGAGTGTTGACAAGGAATGATGACAGGGAATGATGACAGGGAGTGATGACAGGGAGTGATGACAGGGAGTGATGACAGGGAGTGATGAGAGGGAGTGTTGACAGGGAGTGATGATAGGGAGTGATGACAAGGAGTGATGACAGGGAGTGATGACAGGGAATGATGACAGGGAGTGATGACAAGGAGTGATGACAGGGAGTGATGACAGGAAATGGTGACAGGGAGTGATGACAGGGAATGATGACAGGGAGTGATGACAGGGAGTGATGACAGGGAGTGATGACAGGGAGCGATGACAGGGAGTGATGACAGGGAGTGATGACAGGGAGTGATGACAGGGAGTGATGACAGGGAATGATGACAGGGAGTGATGACAGGGAGTGATGACAGGGAGTGATGACAGGGAGACTGACAAGGAGAGTGCAGCAACTGACCGTTCGCTTGTTCTCGTCTGACCCGACACACGCCTCAGTGATCTCCTTGTAGAACAGCTGCTGCTCCTACAAACAAAACACAACTGTCCATTTGTGACAGTCACAAACAAAAGTAACATTAACTGTTACCACCGCCAGCATACATACACAACTGTGAGCACATTAATTTTTATGGTAATATTAAAATATTGGTACCAATTAGCATGTCATTATCAAAACACACCATATAAATATGTTGTGGACGACAGAGAACATGTTAAGTTTCACTTTCCTGATGGTAGTCTATGTTACTTACTACAGACAGTTCATGCATGGACAACTCCTTCAGTTTCACTTTCTCGTGTGCTTTCAGTTTGTGGTACTTTAGCCATCCCGGAGTGTGTGCCATCTTCGTCTTGGACTGGCTGCGGGCGAGGGGGTTAGCACTCTCAAAGCGCTGCTGGTTCTTGGGCACAGGGGGTGGGTTCTCGGGTATGGCTGGCTGGATACCATCAATGGACAGCCAGTGAGCTGAAGATGAAGGTTGCCTGGTGTTTGAGTTATTGCATGAACAGAAACTTCTGTTTCACTTTCAGTTTGTTGTATATGAAACTGCATGCCACAATGCTTTAAAAGCTTTAAAAACAATAAAGCATATAAGACTTATATAAATTATATCTTTGATGAAATGAGACAAGACTGTGGGGGCGTAGCAGACATAGTTGGACAGCTGTCAATGGCGATCTCAGTGGAATGTACATATCGAATGTACTGTTTCATAATTCTTTCACTAGTCTACATCAATTTAATAAGCTCAAATTTGTATGGCAATACGATGGTATAATTCATCATTAGGTATCTAATTTCCTAATCAGACTACAACACTGTATGGGTGTAGCATGCTGCTTGCATGCATTGTAATGTTTTAAATTCAGACTTTATGAGACTTAGCGTAACTAGTTGTTTTTTCTTTTCCTAAACTACACCACATGCAGCTCAAACTAAGAAGCTCTGAATTATACCAATGTGCTACTACTTGTAAATTCACATCATGGAAAACAAAACAACCACAAAACACTGTGCTTTTCAAGCCGGGTAAATAAACTTATTTGAATGAATTCTGCATGTTTTTCCTGACGAACTGATGATGTTGCACTGGGCTTCTAATGTGACTTCTCTTGGCTGTTCTCTACACACACATATATGTATGTTCAATCACAAACCTCTGATAGAGACATCCAGTGGCACTTTTGGTAGTGCTCCTGAAATTATATCTTGAAGATCAATGTCCTTCTCTTCAATGAAGTGTATTTCACGACCGCCGCCACTAGCAAACCGAAATGGAATGAATTCTTGGGCATGGAAACCGTAGAGAGGCTGCAACACACAAATGGCAAGCAAATGTAAATTCATGTATTACTTCTACAAGATTACATTTACCAGTGCTAGGAAACACAATAGAAGACTTTCTTGTGCATCCCTATGTAGTAGCATAGTGGATGGAGTAGTGGCTATAGAGCATTAAACTCGCAGGTTTTTTACTCTGCCTTACACCAGCTCACTCAGCCACATAATATAATAAAGTTTTATTTGTAATTTTAAACATGCAAGTACATTTCATGTTAAATAGGAATGTGTTCTGGCGTTGAGTCACATAGTGCCTAGATACATAATAAAAAGAAATACGACAAATAAATATAAAATATATATAAAATGTTCTTTTAAAAATATTTTATTTTTATCTAATAAATAAATAATATATCTCAGATGTCCTTTAAAATGATACATTATATCTCTTTAAAATAATTACGTTAAGTTAGTATATAAATAAATATATAAATATATATAAAATGCCCTTTAAAATGAAAACAATATGGTAGTAAGTAAATGTGAACCAAATGATGCTTGTTTGTATGAAGATAATGTACAGATTTCATAATAGTATTATCACCAAAAAGTCTTGTCATACTTCCATGTTCTTGACTTGTAAGGCACTGTCAATGTCAGCCGTGTTCAGCTTCCGCCGTTTGCCATGCCTCATGAACTTGACAGCTTCCTGAAATCATTCACCAACATTACTCATTAGTACAGATTCAGATTTACAGCCTCTGTTGTTGACCCTAATTCTTACATCACTTATTTTAGTGGATCTTCTCACACAAAGAACCTGGACTTTTGCTATATACACTACACATGTAAGAGACATTACACAGAAATAATAATTCTGAACTTCCCATTGGCTCAGAGCCTCAGACTCCCTACTTTAGTCTGCGCTGTCTGATGCACCCCTGGATATACATCAAACATAAAATATTGTAAAACCTCGCCTTAAAGTTGACCACCTCTGTGATACAGTCATGTCACTGAATAATTTACCTGAACAATCATCTTCAGTCGATATGTGACATCATCAGCCACATAAACAGTTGCCTTCTCGGGCAGTCCACCAATTCCAATGCTTTCTGAGATTGCCTTTATAGACTCAGGAGGCAAACAGCTGCTCACTTTTGCTGCCTTCGGCTCTGACTTCTCCTTCTTGATCTGACCGTCCATCTTGCTGGGAACAGGCATGTAAATCAACCATTCATAAAACAACACACCTGCTACAGGTGTATGGTTATTACAAAGCTCTGCTAGGGTCTTAGGCTCTGCAAGTCATGCTAGGACTAATCCAATCAACAGAGCGAACAGCTGAATAACAGATTTTCACACAGCATAGTATTCTGTGAACAGTTATGCCAATGTATATAATGTACTATAAACAGCAGAAAATATTATGTGCTTCAATTACCTCATGCTTATCAACTGACTTTTAAATTACGAGTAGCAAAATTCGGACTGCTCATGAGCTGTCAGAGCTGACAAATTTGCACATAGTTTCTTATGACATAAATGAGCGCCACTGAAATGCAGCATTATGCTGGTGAGTTTGGGTTAAGTCATCGGCGTTATGAAATTGTTCAGTCTTAGTCTGATGTGGGTATACTCCACACAGCCCCTTCTGGGACTACCGGTAACCTAAGACTTGTGCAGTGTGCATGAAAGTGAATTTGGATGACAAATAATAACAAGTGGAATGAGTAACTGTGTAAAACAAGTGCAATTGCAATAATGAGTGGCAGTCTTTTCTAAGCTAAATTCTGGTGGCTGCTGGAACAACAAGTTGGATGGTATTGAGAGCATGTTTAACTAGCTGTAGTGTGGGGTATGCTAACAACTTAAGGGGGAGTAGATTTCAGGCTCTTGTGACTCTTGGATAGGAGTACGCATGTGTATTGATGCTTGCATGGATTTGGATGTACTTATTGGGACTGCTGTTTTGTTTACGGGAACATGGCCATGGGATTAATGAAGTGTTGCGTTAAGGTACACTTAGACGGTTATCTTGTAAAATGTGACTTGTAATCACTGTCTTTTAAGTGTGTTCCAACCAAGTTTGTAAAATAATCATGTTATTATTATTATTGTTCTGCGGCGGTGGTCATTTGACAATTTGGACAGTGACAGACACTGAAAGTGTAAATCTGGCTGCGCTTCTTCAATAAGCAGACAATGATTGAAACATGTTATAACTTATATACAGGATCAACATATTTGTGTTCATCTTTTATTCAGTTGAACTAAGCTGTTTGTCCCAAAGCTCAGGGTAAAATATGAATCCTTAGTTAATAATTATACCGAACATCCATACTTATGAGTTATGTTCTCAGACTTAACTTTAAAAAAGATGGCTGATTACCTGTATTATCGTTCGCGTATCCTCTTTGAAACGACAAGCCTTTAGTATGCTGACATTGTTCAATTCGTTTATTTCAATCGCGGACTTACTACTGAGCATGTACAATATATTATACGAAGTATCTGCTGCGAGTCTTTTAAAAACAAAGAACTATCAATACATTATTCAAAACATCTTGTATTTACGGTACACGGACTTGCCACCAGAGGGATACATTTTTGAAGACACCGCCCTCTGTCGGATAGTAGTAATCTTTACTTTTCAGCAAAAGAAATCGACAAACGTTTTACCACATAAGCATATGCAACAGCTTATTGTATCATTGTATTTGTGTAGCTATATACAAATCATTGTTAACGTCACCGACGTTTTACTAAATAGTAATTTGATTGAACGCCAACTGGATAAATTCATGTTGTCCGACAGAGGGAGCTGTTCTAAATGTTGCAGGGTTTGCACGATATTGGTCCGCACGATATTTGTGTTTATGAGCAATTCCGCACGTAAGGGTGTATTTGGTGTGTATATCCTCGCAAAAAGAAGAAGGTGCACGCACCGTCATATGCCACTCTACAGTAGTAAACATTGAAACGCAACAGCAACGTGCGAGAACTACGAGTATGAAATGACAGTCACTGTAAACTTCAGTTCAGCTGTCAGTGTCGCCTGCGGCTGTGGTTGTGTCCAGTCCGTGTGACTCTAATTCTGTTGCAACGGAGGATCACCGTTTGTGACTGGAGAGTTGATAGGCACATTTATCGCTCTCTTGAACGATTGTATAGTAAACTCAACTATATACATTATATAAAGCGTTACTGCTTGTTAGAATATCATAGTGACATAGAAAGCGTTTCAAGAAGGTCAATAGAAATTACTGTAATGTTGTTAACAGTAAGTTATCTAGGTGTGTGTTTGTGGTTGCGTTTCAAATTGTGGTGGCATAAAATGAGGTACATTAACTTGATCAAGAACAACATACACCGGTCAAGCTTGGTGTTCAGAAAATCGGGACAGGTTTCGACGATGTTGAATCTGCAAGCGGAGAAAGATTCTATGGAGGAATATACTGCAACAGAATGGAAAGAAGAGTTACTTCTGCTTGAAGCCAAACACCAAATGATGTCTGTAACACCACAGGTAATTATTATGCGCAATCTAATACTAAGTACTTAGTGAAAAATCTTATACTATAGTTAGGTATAGTAGTAAAGTACAGCTAAGATATTGCTAGTTGAAATTTTTCGTTGGTACATAATTTTGTTATTGTAATAGATCACAATTAATATGTTTTATTGTGGCTCTTGCTAACACTTTGTCAATGGCTACAAATACAAAATATTAAGTTTAACTAAGCAAATGGAAGTCATTGTGGTGACGAAAAAATACTGTGCACTTGACAGTATCATGCCCTGCTTCAAACTTGTCCTTCTCATCACTTCTATACCTATACATATATTGGTCAACATACTCTCTATGCTGTGATAGAAAACACCAATCTGATTGCACAGATCTCTGTTGTATGCATTAACTTCATTAAGACTACATTTGCCTGTCAGTGAAAGTAAAACATTAATGTTCTCTTTCAGGTGCATATTGACTTAAGTCAGTGGACATCATATCTTGACAAACAAGAGTTTGACTTGAGATCACCCAGAAGTGAGAACACCTGTCACTTGATACTGAAGGTGAAACAGCCAGACGATACAGAGGAATTCATGCAACGTTCATTTTCAGGCCAGAATGGGAAAATAAAAGTACGTCTGTCTGTTTGTCATCGGATGCTTAGTCTGAAATAATTATTGCCATCTTGAATTAATCAAAAGTCTGCTTGAAAACCGTGTTCTGCTTAATGGTCCAAAGTATAGATTAAATGTTTGACATAATGTGCTGCCATTAGGAGTATATATATAATTATATATATATATACATATTTATTAATATATATATATAATATTATAATATATTTTATTTAATATAGCGCCATGTCCAGTTACAAATTGTTTGTGGCACTTTACAGCATGTATAATTCATATAATTATATGAGACTTTAAAAGGCTGAGTTACAGAATGTTATTTGCATATCTTCGAACACTGAACACACAGAGTAAAATACCAGTATGTCTTCGTGACAGACCTTCTCTGACAGCAAGAGAGTTGTGGCAAGATGGAGTGAACACTTCCAGAAGCTACTCAACGTCCCTGGAGACATAGATCACGAAGCTTTGGACAACATCCCGCAGCGCATTATCAAGACAAGCCTAGATGAAATTCCAACTATGGATGAGATGGCTAAAGCAATCGCCGGCCTGAAAGATGGCAAAGCACCTGGAGGAGATGGAATTCCTGCAGAAGTATGGAAGCACGGAGGAGACAATCTGTTCAGCAGACTGCACCAACTAATCACCAATGCCTGGGAGGTGGGTTCTGTACCACAAGCATGGAAGGATGCCAGCATTGTAACCATCTACAAGAAAGGTGATCGAACAGACTGTGGGAACTATAGAGGAATCTCTCTTCTTTCTATAGCAGGCAAGATCTTCGCCAGGATCCTACTCAACAGACTATCTACCCACATAACACCAGAGATAGTTCCAGAGACTCAATATGGCTTCAGAGGTAACCGGAGCACCGTGGATATGATATTTTTTCTCCGACAACTACAAGAAAAGTGCATTGAACAGGACCGACCACTGTACATGGTATTTGTCGACTTCAGTAAGGCGTTCGATACAGTTGGGAGGACCGGGCTATGGCAGCTACTGAGGAAGTATGGATGCCCAGAGAAGTTCACAACAATGATCGAGTCACTACATACCGGTGGCGAATACTGATGGCGAATGTTAGTGTTGGAGGGGAAGTCTCCGAATCGTTCAGTGTCACAAATGGGGTCAAGCAAGGATGTGTACTGGCCCCCACGCTGTTCTCCATCTTCCTATCAGCAATGCTCGATGATGCTTTCCGAGACATGGGGGATGGCGTCTACATACAGTCCAGACAGAGTGCTGACCTATTCAACGTCGCACACTTCAGAGCGAAGACCAAGTCTACTCGGATACTGATGAGAGAGCTGCTATTCGCAGCTGACTGTGCACTGGTTGCACACTCTGCTGATGAGATGCAGAATATAGTGGATGCTTTCTCCAATGCGTCAAAGAAGTTTGGCCTGAAGATTAACATCAAGAAGACCGAGGTGCTGTACCAACCCAACTCTACAAGAACCTGAGAGGAGGATATCATGGTTGATGGAAACAAGTTGAACTCTGTTCTGGAATTCACCTACCTCGGAAGCACTATATCAAGTGATGGATGCATTGACGATGAAATACAGAGGAGGATGGCCAAGTCTAGTGCATCTTTCGGCCGACTACGCCAGAGACTCTGGAACAACCGCCATGTGTCCATGCGGGTTAAAGGCAAGATATACCGTGCAATCGTGCTGTCCACCCTCCTATACGGAGTCGAGGCCTGGACAGTGTACAGACGACAGGTGAAAAAGCTGCATGCCTTCATGATGCGACATCTGCGATCGATCATGAGGATAACCTGGACGGACAAAGTGACAAACAAGGAAATACTCGAACGGACAGGGCTGCCATCTATGGAAGATCTTCTGATCAGAAAGAATCTCCGGTGGACTGGACACCTCATGAGGATGTCACCAGACAGGCTACCGAAGCAGGTTCTCTACTCCCAACTGTCTTCTGGTCAGAGAAAGAGAGGGCGCCCTCGTCTCCGGTTCAAGGATACCATCAAGAGAAACCTGAAGCTGAGAGACCTAAAGATCGACTCCTGGACATCACTCTCACAGCAGAGAGATAAATGGAGAGCAACAGTCAAATGATGGAAGCAGTCTTTGTCGCTTCGCGACCGACAGCATGATGATGATGTCTTCGTGACCACCTGTCCATAACAATATCTTGAATATAATAATAAAAAATATGACAGTCCGTTTTGTAAGTCCCGAATGACTTCCTGTTACTTTGCATTGACCACTATTTGTTAGAACAGAAATCTGGCACCCTATGGGCGATTAGAAGGCACATTAGAAGGAAATGTTGTTTAGAAAATAACATACACTTGCAAGAGATCCTTGTATATTTTGGATTATTTCCACAGGTATTAGACTACGTGGTTCCACTGGCGTGGCGTGCAGGACAACCTTTCAGCATTGCTGCGGAGTCAACCATAGACGGACTGGCACGCCTGGCAGTGGCCTTCATGGAGGGGAGCCCCATTGTTCTGGACGACTTGCTGGAGTTGACAGAGATGGCGTGTGAGTCTTACCTTAAAACGTTGTTGATTCTGATTTGTAGACCTGTTATGCTCAAAATGTACCATCCCTGGAAATAGAGATATCACAAAAATGTTATTTTGTGGTGTATGTAGTCTTCAGTTCTGCGCTATTCTGTGGCACTCATTAAGACAGATATTCCTCCTAGACTCATGCAAACTATCAGTCAGTAACTTGTTACTACATTAGTTGAAATATGTATGCAAATGGTTAAAAAAATTATGACCAAAAAGATTCTTCAAGTGATTCAGTGAATATATTGTTCATGGCTCCAAGAATGGTTTATTGTAGTATAATTGAACTTACTTTGGAGCTTAATGTCAAAGATGAGTACGACGTTTCGATCCGTCAGCTACGGACCTTGTTCATGTACTGGTGTCACGTGTGTTGCCTCAGATTTCGGCGGGATAATTTGAACAGAGACCAGGGATACCATCTGCCTGCCATCTACAACCAAATTGTCCCGCCAAAATCTGAGGCAACACACGTGACACCAGTACGTGAACAAAGTCCTTAGCTGACGGATCGAAACGTCGTACTCAACTTCGACATTAAGCACCAAAGGAAGTAAAAATATACTACAATAATTCAATGTTTACTTCTCAAGTTGTCATTCACTGCTGCTTATGTCACTTCTTTAAGAGGTTGGTAGATTTAATGACTCTAATCTACATTCAGACAGACATGTCTTTTCTGCTACAGCCGTGACGTTGAACGGCCGAGCCACCAAGTTGTTGCAGAATGACAGTGTCATGAGACTACTCTGTGGCAGCGGCTTGTCCTCTCCAAGCTGTCAAACCCCCGTCAGTATCCTGTCCTCCATTGGTGACAGCTATGACGCCTGGGGTGGTTCCAATGAGTCAATGGCCACCGAGTCCGACATGAATGACGCCGACTCCATGCTCAGTGCACATGACATGTTGTACGACAGCGACATCGCACAGACGTCGACACCGAACAACAGCACGACCTGTAGTGACGGGGTAGAGGGCGCTGTCGATGCCCACTACATGAGCGCAGACTCGAGTCAACTGAGCAAGGACTTCAGTTGGGGTGACAAATCGACAGGGAGTGAACAAACAGTAGAGACAACTAACACCCAGACTGTGAGAGCCCCTTCGGTCTCCCCTAAGGTGCGGCCTGTCCATAAGTCCTCCCGTGACAGCCAGCAGTCCATGGGTAAGCCACCGAATGTGCTTGTATACTGCGGACAGAAAGACTCAACGCGGCAGTTCCAAGCTGTGAAGGAGATCATAAGCAAGTGCCTAAACAGCAACAGGTATGCCATCTACCATCTGAGACACAGCGATGTACACACAGTGCCGTGGGCCGACAACACTAGACTACTCATCATCTCCAGCGAACACGTCTACGATGGCGTCGATGCAGCGTTCCTCAAGTACTTTCACCAGGGCGGCGCTGTTGTCAGTTTCACGAGTGCGTTTGATACGGTTTTCGTGCAGCGTCTTCAGAATCGGAGTATCGCCGGTGTGCTGCGAATGGCCTTTGAGCAGTGGATGGATGTGACAGCCATCTGTGGATGTCACACATACAACACAACGGGGGGCAGTTGTCTGCTTCCCGAAGTTGATGTCCAAATTGTTGCGACCGACGCCAAGACCAGCAGTCCCATCATGCTTCAGGTTCTCGATGAAAACAGCGATGGCGTCGCATTTCTATCACAGGTTGGTTTTTAAGTATTTCACAACATGGCAGGACTAATCTGAATCTGAATGGGATATGTCGTAAGGAGCCAATAGTGAGGTAGCGTGTGCGCATGTTATTGAGTGTTTGTGGTTTTAGCCTGGACCTGCGACTCGTTTAGTTAACTATTGTTTTTACAAAAAAATGAATTCTTAAATTGTTCAGTGTGGGCTGTAGGTACTATGAAACATCTGGTGTTATTGGTTGTTAGTTGTTGGATGAAATTTGAGGAAACATGGTCTGGGAAGTGCTGAGGCTCAATATGTCTTGGAAGAATGTTTCAGTGGGGAGGGCTGGGATAGATCCCTTAACAGTTTGGTACATAAATTTTAAGTCTTTGGTCGCATTGTCTGTTATCTAATGTGTCGAGGTTAAGGTTGGTGAGCTTGGTTGTGACAGATAATTGTGTAATCAAATAGTGGTGTACTAGTAAGAATTAGAATATCAAACTCTCAGTTGGGAAAAACCTGGTTCAAATAATTTGTTGTGCCAGTTCACTCACACCACATTGCTTGTGTTCTCTCTGGAGATTGAATCTATTCACTCAACTGATAATGTTTGTGTACGAATAGTTTATGTGTAATAATTGCTGCATGGCTGAATACATCTCCCATAGAAAGTTAGAAATGCAGATGATTACTTCTTCTTAGAAGAATTAGAAATATTTCATTGGGTTTTGCAAATTTGACTTACCCAGAATGCACTGGATTTACGTCAGCACCAGAGTTTTGTAAACAATGGCTCTGTCTATAGGTGAACCTGGACAAACACCCAGCAGAGATGGCGGTCAGTCCAGAGATCTTTCAGGCCCTGAAAGACATGACCCCAGAAAGGATGCAAATCCTAACCCGCATCTTTGCTGCACTTGGCATGGATGTCAGCCAGGGGGAGCCACTGGCAGTGACACCAGGCATCTTGTTTGCCGTCTCAAAGGTAAGTATCAGGGCAGTTCAGACAACAGGAACAACACAGGAGATGTGAAATGTGTGATGCACTCCCCTTGTTGACTTTTGAGCAAGAGAATGACAGTACTTGGAAGAGATACTGTTGAACTGTTGCTGATAAGAGAAATCAGATTGACAAGTAACTAATTTGACAGCTTTGGTGCTCTTGTCTGACATGGCTGAACATGTGCAGTAATGTTTGTTGATTCAGTGAGCATACACTATATAAAATAGCCAGATTATGACAGTGTGCCAGCTGATCCCAGATTATCCTGTGTTCAGTTTAAAAACATTGCACAGATACATCTCAGATCCAGACATATTGCTCGGTTGAGATTTTAGTCATCCCAAGGTCTTTCTACCTCTGTTGTCATGTGACAGTCACCAACATTGTCATATATAACGACAGAGAGCTGTGCAAAAAGATGCTGTTGAATAGATCTGGAAGGTTCTGTATGTTCCATCCAGATACCGATATGGGTTCTGATAGCTATCAGTACTGTTTTATCAAAATCTCATTTTTCTGACCTGTCACTTTAGTGAGGACTCCCAGCAAACAAGGAACCATTTCTGAACCATTTGGCACGTGTCATACTGGTTCATAATTGGTACCGTCTGCCTGTTGTCACGAGTTTTGAACGAGTTTGACACAAGTCGTACTAGGTCCGCACTGGTATCACTGCCATTAGCTTCACTGGTATGTGTCATCATGTGAAAAACTCGTGATTTCATGTGAATTGAGCCAGTTGAACCAGTGAATTCACTTACAGAACATGTGAAATCATGGGTTGTTGTTTGCTGGGCTGACTAAACCTTTTATGTATGTTTTAGACTCAGAAAGAGCAGCTGCTGAAGGCGACAGAGTCACGGCTGCAGGATGGCATCCTTCACTCCAGGAAGATGAGGCTACAGTTTGTTGATGACAGCAGCTTGCTGACTGATGTCATCAACTCAGGCAGTGTCACCCCGTTACTGACTTCACCCAGCAGTGATGTGGCCTGTGCATTCAACGTGCAGGAATACACAACTTGGCTGAATACACAAGTCCTTGGTCAGGTCGTCATATATGCTGACGTAGCGGAAACTACAATGGCATTTATTGACAGGTGGGCAATACATACAGGTGATTTTATTTGCAAGTTTCGAATTTCAGTCAGAAAGACACCTAGCAACACACACAGCTAGCAATGGTATTGAATTAACTGGTGATTCTTAAAGAAATATGCGGTGGAATGTTTAGTTGTTTTTTATTTTAGTGAACATGTGTTTATTGAATGAATAGCTTTCTTTTGTAAAGTTGTATGATGACAGTGCAATGCAGTGCAGTCTGACAATAAATTGATTGTATTGGTTGGTTACATAAACATGATAAAAATATTGATATATCAGAATTAGTCCAGTTCTTAATAATGTACTCCAGAGATGTAGACAGTGTCAGGTTGAATATAAATTATGACATTTAAGTGAGCATGGTGCCAGATTGGTGATGATTTTGACGAAATATGGCAATTGACGGTATTATACATATACAGCGGATTGTGTATTGTTGTAGTTTGATGCCGAGCACACCAGAGGGCGTTGGTGTAGTAGCTGTGGCGGGCAGACAAACCAACGGTCACGGTCAGTTCTAATTAACATTGTAGTTTCACGCTGATTTCCTATAAAAATGTTGAATACTTGCAAACTGTTACGGTCTTGGCAAGTTTAAATACTGTTGTTCTTCGTATTGACTCCATTACGTCATTCTTTCATGGTCTTCTACTTAAAATATATTTAAAAAAAAAAAAAAGTCACATTCTAATGACACGTACATATATTATAAAGTGTTACATTAAATTGAAAGACAATATGTGGTGGGTCTGTGGTGACAAAGTATAACCTGTTTAGAATGAATGTCACTGACACTTTGTACTGCTGTAGCGGTGACACAACTTGCACAGTAGGTATAAAGTATAAACCAACAGTTTTTTTTATATGAAATCACTATGACAGTATTGATTTTTTTAAATGAAGAAAGGTTATAGAAGCAGATGGAATGCCGTCTTAGAATAGGTTGGATATGAGCAAGTGCTCATTTCACAGAACACAATAAACGACTGGAACAAATTACCAGATGATTGTGTTAATTCCAGCAGCAGGGACACGCTTAACATATATATATTTGACAGATGTCTGGAACGGTCATTTTGTCCACCTTCAGTAGGCGGGAAATAGTTGGACTGACAATGACCAAAACCTTCCTTGTCCACATTGCATCTAGTCTTGTTCAATCTTATTAACAATACAATACAAATGTAACACAAAAACATAAAGACAGTGCATTGTTAGTAAACATGGTTGAGGAGAGCTTCAAGTGTCGGCTTGCATTGTGATGAGCAGTTTGTTTACAGCCTGTGGAACGAAGCTATTTTTTAGAATCTATTTTAATCTGATCTATTTATTGGACATTGGTATCGTCTTTTAGATGGAAGAAGGTCAGACCCAGTGCTCACTGCTTCAGTCCTCCATCCACTGTCTTTACAGGTCGAGGCGGCAATGTGTGGCTCAGTCCCAGAGGCTGTGCCATGTTTTCGCTGCATGTCCGTGTGGGTCTGAAGTCCGAGCTGGGTCAGAGGCTGGCCTACCTGCAGCACATAGCCGCCCTGGCTGTCATCGAGGGCGTCCGGTCACTGCCAGGCTGTCAGGTGAGAGCACACAAAATAAGGATTCCTTACTTTGCTGCAGTTATTGAAAAACTAATTTTAGCACAAAATCTGGACGTATTCATCCATAAGATGTGGATATTTGATGTCTCCGACACATAGTTTTTATTTAATAATTTAGTAAATTATTGATCTCTCAAGAGTCATTTTAGTTTTCTCCGTACATTTTGTGTCACATGGTGTAGGTCATGTGACACGACCACAAATTAAGTCCACTGAAGAAGGCTGTGAGATGCAGTTGAAATTTATGGAGAAAACCACAAAGTTTCTTGAAAGGTAAATAATTTACTAGATAACACGAAACGAAGCACACAAAATAAGGATTCCTTACTTTGCTGCAGTTATTGAAAAACTAATTTTAGCACAAAATCTGGACGTATTCATCCATAAGATGTGGATATTTGATGTCTCCGACACATAGTTTTTATTTAATAATTTAGTAAATTATTGATCTCTCAAGAGTCATTTTAGTTTTCTCCGTACATTTTGTGTCACATGGTGTAGGTCATGTGACACGACCACAAATTAAGTCCACTGAAGAAGGCTGTGAGATGCAGTTGAAATTTATGGAGAAAACCACAAAGTTTCTTGAAAGGTAAATAATTTACTAGATAACACGAAACCGTATCATTACATTCGAAGATATTTAATAATGTTTTTTACAAATAAATTTACAGAAAATAATCCATTGTCTGATGTAATTGATATATTCTGTATAATAACGAATCAGTCGACTCTAATAACTAATCCATTCTGTGCAATAACTAGTCATACAGATTGTGTTACTTTGGCACAGGACATTGACCTGAGAGTTAAGTGGCCCAATGACATATACTTCGGCAAGACCATGAAGCTTGGAGGAGTAATTGTCAACTCATCAATTACTGGTGATCGGATCGATGCAAACATAGGTGGGTACTTGACTTAAGTACAGTGGTTGTGAAGTTATTCTTTCTCTTGGCAATATTTGCATCCAACCAGTGTCTTCAGACACACTTGTGTTTCACATTTAACACTGGAAGTTCCTTCCAGCTCAGATTTTTTTTCTAGATGGCAATTATGTAATTTTTTTATTGTATGAGAAACCAAATATTCAGCATATTTAAATAAGCCAGATATAAAAAAAGGAGCGTGATAACAAGGGTTACCTTTTCATTATCATATCCTTTCGGAACTTTAGTTAAGAGAATTAAAACTATACTTTTAACAAACTCCATGTGGGTTATAAATAAGTAATTTGTTTGCTATGAGTTCTCTAATTGTATCAATTGCATGAGTGAGAAGATGAGAATAGGACAAAAGCTTAATATCAGTAAAGCAGTATACCCCGAGGTAAGTTAGAAATAAGAAAGTACTCATTCACACAGAGAAGTCATTATAAATTAAAGAACCACAGTTTATGATATGTTCTTATTGTGTAAATATAGAAGCATGTTAAAAACAATTTTTTATTATATAGGTGTAGAGAATGAGCTTGATGAAACAAAGGCTTTCTTGTCTATCTGGCATTTTTGCTCTGGATGTCAGTCGTAATAAATATTACCGTCTTGTTGCAATCTTTCTGTAGGATGTGGGGTCAACGTGAGCAACAGTGACCCGACCTTGTGCATCAATGACCTTCTCACACAGTACAATGGCAGCCATGACACTGCCCTGCAGCCGCTCACTGTGGAGCAGCTGATTGGCCTGTCAGTCAGCAAGATGGAACAGCTCATCAACTTGTTCCAAACACGTGGAAAAGACGCCTTCCTTGAGGTCTACTACAGCAGGTGGCTGCATAAGTGAGTGTCACAGTCAGTTGATTAAGGAATGTGTTTAATTTAGTTGTAAAAGTCTTGTCATAAGTTATGTCAGCCATTCTCTGCAGTACACTTGGACATATAGTTGGGAACACTCATCAAAAACAAGCATGTGTTGAGTAAACCTGTTCCCAGTTAGACACGTTTTCTTGAACATCTTGTATAGAATGAGCTCGATGAAACAAAGGCTTTCTTGTCTATCAAACATACTGGGCTAGTTACTTTGGTAAAGACGCATTTTTCACTAAGCCATTATGTTATGTTTTACTGTCTCACTGTTCTTTATAATAATGCGATTGTGCTTGCTAAATTCCATATGAGGTCAGTTGCAGCCAGGCGAGTTTGTTGCTGTCACATATAGGCACTGGCAATATATGGGAGGAAACATCCTTTACGTCCTGTCAACATCTGCTCATAGAAATGCAACGAAATTGCTCGTGAAGAAAAGGAAGTGCTAAGAAAACCAGGAAACATCTCCTTCCCTCCACTTCATTCCTTTTCATTCCTTTTTATGTGTTGCTTTTATGCCTCATCATTTAGTTGTGCCATTCCCATTTGCCTTGGAGAACATGTTAAATCGCCAGAGACCAAAGATATCAGGCTCATTGAAGGTTTCAACCATTTGTTTTTATTTAATCATGAATATTATTGTTTTACGATCACATAGAGCAGAACCAAGGCAGGAAAGCAGTAATGTTAACAGCTGTAGTCCAATGACATATAACTCAGTGATATTAATATATAAATCATTAAATACTTTTTGTATCTATTTCTTACAGGGACCAGACCATTCGTCTGAACAGTGAAGATGGTCCAGTGGCTAAGGTTATGGGTCTGGATGACCATGGCTACCTGACCGTGGAGGAAATGGACGGCAGAGTGACCAGTGTCCAGCCAGACAGTAATAGCTTTGACATGATGAGAAACCTCATCTCTCCTAAATGCTGAACCTGTTTTCTTTCATTCATGAGTGACAACTCTTCTGAATGTATTGATTTGATCTCTGATGTATTTGTTGAAAATGTTAGGATCTTGTGTTAAATACGAATGTGCACGATACTGGTTCCTGTCTGTGAGCACAGGTGCCATAGATGATACAATTCCCAGTGTGCAAACACACGACTGTGGACTGATACAATTCATTGACCAGTGGTACCATTGCCTTAATGACAAGGCCTCTAGCACGAGAGACTGAAACATGTTACTGTTCTTAGTTGAACTCTGCAGTATTGGCCAAACTACCACTGTGCTGAAAGCATTGTTCAGGATGAGAATATTAAGCACAGGGCTGGAAGAAATAGTTAGCTTCATTGCATTCCAAGTTGTATGGTTCTACAGTGTTATCAAGACTGAAGTTCAACTTGTGATGCAGATGGCCACAGACCATATGGCTATTTGCAGCACCGACTACGACTGACTAAATGACTTGACATGTTTACACTGGCAGGTTTTAGTTATGATCACACTGAAGTGTCACCTTGAAACATGCAACTAGTCACTTTTCTGCTGTTACACAATCTTTTATACAAGAGATTTTGAACACAAAGGCATTTATGCATTCCATATGAGATTATGAGTTCTTTAAGCAACTATTCATGTAAAACATCTATGCAGTGGCAGAGATAAGATATGTTAGTTATCACATTGTGCTGATGTTGTTCTATTTCAGCATGTTGTTAAGTTTTGTATTGCAAGTGATATCAATCATTTTTTAAATGCCAGTACCGAATCTGCTCCTATAGTTAATACATTATTATTAATAGGGTTACTACTTAATGTATTAACTAGAGAAGATTCGGTACTGACATTTAAAAAATACTTTTAAAACCTGTACACCTTGTGTAGTAATAAGGTTCATAAAGAATTAATATTTTCTTAGCTTTGGATATCACTTGAAAGTTAAGCTGTTTTAAAATGTTCATTGGACAGACACTGCAGAAGCACGTAGAAAATGCTTGGATTAAATGTAAAGGTCCCAGGAAAGCTCAATGTTGGTGAAGTAGCATAGCCCCAGTCAAGTAAGTGTTATGTTTCACTTTCACAATCTAGTCATCATAAGGTTTCTTGTTGTATGTTTTAAAATAAAATATGTTAAAGTGGATTTTATCGTTTCCATTTCAGTAAGAACAGCCACATAAGGAAGTATTCTGTGGACACATTTCTGAGACGTGCAGGTTCATATACATACAAAATGTTTCTATTAGCTTTCTGCCACATTTAAACATTGTCATGCACAGTATCTTAAGTGTCTGATATACAGACACAAGGGAATATAAGTATGTGGAAATTTACATCATAAAATTTATTTTTAAATCAGGTTACAGCAACCATAAATATTCCTTAAAACATGTATGACATATTGTTATGGAATTTACAAATGCATCCATACTTGCCATGGGTGATTATGAATTTACTTATAATATTACATTAAAACTCGATTATTAATTTTGGCTGGGAATATGATGACATCAAAATCAGTTATATTTTTTACAATTTTGTTGCCAATAATTTAATACTAGCAGGTCACCATCTGACAGGATGGGATGAGGCAGACCTGAATCCAGTCAGCTCAGGTCATTGCTGTCAGTGATGATAATAGTTAACACAATTTGACACAACTATAGTGTATAGTTACAAATTATACTTAACTTAAAGCTTACAAATGTTGTATTAACATACAACAAAATGAGCCAGTTCAGCATCAGGTAGCCCCTTTATTATGCCTATTTTACATTGTTCTCTTAATATACATTACAACAGCAATGGTAATTATAATGCCCTTAGTCTAATACATCTCTCAACAGTCATCATATTGGTAAACTATACCAACAACTTTATACAGTGTTCATGTAGAATTTGGCAATGTTACTTGTTT
Organism: Oasisia sp. SBJ-2009; assembly: GCA_964017155.1. Taxonomy (NCBI): domain Eukaryota; kingdom Metazoa; phylum Annelida; class Polychaeta; order Sabellida; family Siboglinidae; genus Oasisia; species Oasisia sp. SBJ-2009. The sequence continues at coordinate 32,775,824 of OZ024862.1, read as the reverse complement.
GCACATTTAATCTGCACCCTGCATTCAACAGCCATTACATTCCAACTATCAAAATCTACCTTCATCCATTTCTCATTTGAATAGCAATATTAAAACTGCTTACTCAATTTGAAACTTACAGACTTCCGTTTCCAAATTAACTTTTGCAAAACCACAAACCTAATTACCATAGTAACTACTACGATGTATCATCACATTTGCGAAATTTTCATATATAGTTTTGGTAAAAACTATTTCATTGGTTGTATTGTGACTTTTTCTATTGTAAACAATATCACCAATAAATGATGTGCATTGAACGCTAACTGTTATCCAAACAACTGGTTCAGGCCAGTTACCAAATGTGACTTTCGTTTTGACCATTTAAACAAATGTACGCATTTTTTCATTAAATGAACACATCACTTGAGTGAACATTAAAAAATGAATTTGCCCTAGTTTAAATGAGTCGAGGAAGCAGTTTTAACAACCGTGTAAAGCATAATTGCGGTGAGTCATGCAACAAAACCACAGAGTTATATATGACATGGTTCAGTGCCATTGCCTAATATACATATTTGGTTAAACTTTCGACAACTCAACTGACTAATACTATTCGTACTACATCAACAATGGATACAAACAAGATTCTTGATGGAATAACAGCATGCTTATATATGTATATACATATTTATATGTATATATATACCTCCAGTATATATAATGTATACACGTTTCATCTTGTGTTTAAAAGTGCTATGTTATATAGAACACAGTCACAGGAAACAATTAAAAACATAATTCAACAGTTCTAATACAACTATATATTATCATGTAAAAAATAGTAACCCTAAAATACATGGTATATCATATACATATATAGATATATAATATATATCTACTATATATGTAGCTTTAACAAGTTTCCAGTCTTGTTCAGGGTAAGTTAATAATAATCGGGAAACGTTAAAACTATTACTTAAATATACCATGTAACTACATTGCAGTTTAAGATAATGACAAACACATTTTTACAGTCTCTTTCAAACAACCAACCATCTTTTGGAGCTGAGTACATGTAACAAATGCTGGCACACTTCCATGAGCCTTAAGACATTGGTGTACATGCTAACTGTTCAAACAGAACCCAACTGATGATGTGACATTGAAGTGAATATTAGACACTTGTGGAAGTCCACACAAATGATGATGGAGATCACATCGCTTACTAATCACAAAACTAGTTCTGTTAAATCAACGACCCAGTCCTGGTTGTAACCAGAGGGCTCACAATTCACAGATAATGCACTGTTTTGACAGACGATTTAAGATTTGTCACAATACTGCAGCTGGGAACAATGCACAACAACAAAAGCAGAATCCATGTTGAAAATATGGCTTAAATTCAAGCGGAAGCGATTTGATCCAAGATGAAACGTGAAGCCAATCAATTGCTCATATTGCCACAATTTGTTTAGCTTGTCACATGTCACAAAAGCAAATAATCTGAACACCACTGACTTACATTTCACGTACAGCACTGTATACAGACAAATGCAATGTGTGAATATGTGCTCTATATCGACCGTGCTGCAGTGGAAATAAAACCAATGACTCAAACCCCTAGAAACATTGCTGTAATGTCTTGCTGAACGCACTAGTAAATAGGGTTACTTTTACATGAAATTAGCAAATGACTGGCCTAGAAATGAATTCATACATTCTGCGGTTGTACAGATTTGCCTACTGGTTGCATGTCAATGTACATGAGATGGTCTTTGTCGTGGATCGACAAACAGGTGAGTCGAGGTGACTCCTCGCCGCTGTTAATACTGACGGTGAACTTCGACAGGCCGGTGTTGGGCGACACCTGCAGGGCATAGCCTCGGCCACCAGGGATCTTACAGCCTAGGTCATCGACAAAGTGACAGAAGAGCTCCTTGAGGAAGCCACCGTGACTGACGACCAACACCTCGGCCAGCAACAGGGGAATCTCGCCGTCGTCGAAGCTGCTGTTCCGACCCGAGCTGACGCTGGAAATACTGGGTAGACGGTGCTCGAATATCGGCGACAGCGACACGTTCGGGCAGCCGTGATCGGCGGTTTTTGGTGCGACGATCGTCGTGCGGATATTTGCGTCGAAGACGGGCTCGCCGATGCCACCGCGGCCGTAATCGTCCTCGAAGGAGCTAACGCTCTCGAGACTCGGAGATGGCTCACTCAGGGGCGAGCCCAGGTCGGTGACACATCTTGCGTTGCCGTCTACTGGGCTGTCCTTGCACGGAGCTGGACAACCGGGCAGATTGAGTGTGTCCGGTACATCGGGATTACCCTCGGCGGTCATACTGGAGCAACCTGACGAAGACGTAGAGCCAGAGTTTGTGTGTGTCACCTCTGGCACGATGGTGCAGCAGGGTTCTGTCATCACCAGGCCCTGCTGTGTTCCCATCAGACCTTCATCACAGCAGCTTTCTCCAAAGACAAAATTGCCTGACGGGCTGCCATTACTTGACGAGAAACTGGCCGCGTTGTGACGCCGCGTTGGATTCACGTCCATCGGGTTATCACATGTGTTTCCATCATGCTGCGTGGTTATCAGCTGGCGTAGTTGAGTGCAAAGGTCACGGAAGAAGTCGACAGCCCTGGCACGTAACTGCAAGAAAATGTTGCATTTTTCGTGAATATATTTGGATCAGTAGGTGGGGTAACAAAACACAAATTACATTTGACAAGTTAGTGCCAATAAAGAACACTGTAAGCTCTATCTTTAAAAAAATGCAACATTTAATGGCATATATGGATGAAAATCAAACACGATACGTTACTATTCATGGACAAGAAGAATGGTACAGAGCAAGTACTAGGTCACCAGATCATGTCTGATCAAAGTAAATGCTAAAGATAGTGAACATTTTCTTCAAATTGAGAAGCAAATGCTACTAATACAATACAATAACCTTCATTGGAAGGCAGCAGAGACAAGTTAAGCTTTATATATATGAAAAGAAGACAATTTTATTTAATAGTTATTGTAAACTTATTCATTTATGTCGACACAAAGATGCTCTGACGTAAATACATTTTATTTGTACACAAAATATTGTTGTTACTGTACATAGATTTTATGTAAGTTTTTTATAAAAAATTACAATTGAAATTGTTTCAACATGATACCGCTCATATCTACACCCTCATTAGAGTTAAAGTAAACATTTGTAGTTTGCAGGAATATCATATACAATTTTGTTGTTTAGTATTATAGAATTGCTCCAATGTTCAACCAAACTGAAAATTATATCAACAAACTTACCTGTTGCAAACTTTCCCCTCCAGGAGGCGTGTATTCAGTGGATAATTTCTTTGCCTTCTTCAGTGTTGTTAGGTAGTAATTCTTAGACTTGCCTTCAAAAATTCCATATGCCTACAAGAAACAGATGCATGCAAATAGAAATACCGGGTATTTATTTATTATCTCCCCTTCCCCCCTCTCTTCCAGCAGCTGGACTGTCAGAGAAAACCTAAATAAATAATTACAAGTTTTGTTGCTTATACATCCCCAGTGTGTTGTTTAGCAGAGAGTGATACCAGAATATGACTGAACTTAGAAACCTGGGATTGGACATAGGTAATAAACAGTGTTATTTTATTGAGTGACTTGAGTCAATTTAAGTAATCAAAGTTTAAAGTTGCTGCGAACTATGTGAATAAATAAAAAATAAAACTAATGGTTCATGAGATAGACTGAGTATCAATCATCTTTTTTTAATGTGAAGACATCTTTGGATCTTGGATGATCTAGGCTACATTAAACTTAGAAATAAATATGTCAAATACAAAGCAACCCACCCTCTCCCTGAGTCGGGGGTCTCTCGTCAGCTCTCTGTTGCTCACTTTGTTGTTCTCCTTGATGACTTCACACGTCTGTAACAAACAATCACAACATTAGATGTTTCTGCTTACAACACAGCTAAACTATCCTTAATCAGAACAGTTCTTATTTTAGAAATACAGTTGCTAAATATTTAAATGTTGGACATTTAGCTATGCTTAGTGTTATCTCGGCATCATAACTAAACATTTCTTAGTAGGACATTGTACAGTGATGTCAGAAAACATGATATCACAACAACATCCATGACACTAAATTGAATAAAAGTCATTAGGAATTTAACGAAACAGAATAAAACAACTGCCCTCAAAGCGAAGACATGTTTGGGGTTGGGGGCATGGTCTTGTGGCAGGAATCTATTCTAAACCGGTATAAGATGGATGGACCCAAATCCGGGGAGAGATTGTAATTCCCATCTGGTTATCAAATCCCTTGCCCTCCAAGAAATCTTCAAAGTGAAACAGTGTTGCAAGCATTCAGTACCCGGCTTGCCCGTCTGAGGTCGCTGCAGAAGATGTGTGAGAACTTGTCGTACTGCAGTCTCTGGGCAATCAGTGCAGCCTGCTGCTCTCCAATCTCTGACAGCTTCGTGTCCAGTTGACCTGTCACACAGGTCAAGGTCATTAATATGCATTGTCAAGGTCACAAACACATCAAGTTCACAATGCACAAAGGTCAAAGTCACAAACATGCCCGGGGTCAAGATTGTCAAGTCATATCGCAAACACTCGTACTCGATGCATGCCACATTACAAACACACCCAGATTGTGGCTCAAGTTATAAACATAATATATCCAGGTTTCCAGGCCAAGACATATCACAAACACATGTACCCAACCTGACCCAAGTCACAACTTGTTACAAACACACCCAGACTAAGGGTAAGATACAAACACATCCAGCGTTACTCCAGGTTAGGGCACGTCACAAACAAGGTTTGTTCCAACTAGCTTTAATCACAATAGTCTGTAGGGTGGTGTAGGCAATGAGCCAATGACAATAAGTAATAACTACAATACCACTGCTGGGTCCATTTGAGATATTGTCACTGTGAATTCAGCACTAGGAAGGTGCTAAAGAAATAGTACGCTGATTATATATTGTACACCTTAGTTCACTTCCGGCAACTAAACAAATGTTGACGATTCACAATGTCAACACAACACTTTTTAACATCGTGACCCTGTGAGACATTACCCAGAAGTCAGGGCTACGACACTATACAGAATGAATGGACACATAATTCCAAAATGAAATAAAATATTATCACAATAAGTTCAAAATAACATATTGCTTAAAAGTTAAATGCAGAATATATATACTGACATTTGTTAAAATTAACCCATACAAGTATATGTTGTGTGGAAACGTGGAGAACGTTGCAAACCTTGGATAACTTGATCTTTGTTTTCAGCAGTCTCCCCACTGAAAAGAAAAACAAAACTGTGTTGAACTATTCTACATCCATCCAGCTCAGCAATGGCAGTACATAGATGATACTTATGATGGTGTACGTACTGGTATTTGAAGTAATCTTTCACGTTAGAACATTTTAACTGCAAAACAAACCAAAAAAGAAACCAGATAGTTCCACAATACATGCTACTCTATGCTTCAGTAATAAAGTTATCGGCCTAAAATTATATATTATAGGCTAACATTTTACTTTCTTTTCGTAAAAATTAATGTGATGAGTTAATTATATTTTTATATAGTTAATAATAATAATTAGTGAGGAGCGGTGGTCGCGCGGTAGAGCGCCGGACTGTCAAACGAGGGGACGGTGGTTCAATCCCACCTACCGCCGTTTTGAAATTTAGGCAATTTCGTTCACCTCACATTGCCTGTGTCTTTCGGAAGAGACACTAAAAGCCGGTGGTCCTTTCTATCTGGTGTCTATGCCAGGGGAAGTAAATGATCCCACACAGGGGGTAAATGTGTAACCTGTAGTGGACTCACTAATTCTAGAGAAGGACAACTCTGAAAACCAAGCTCGACAATACTCTAGTCACAAACATGTGGCTAACATAGAGTGACGAGCTAACCATATAAATTATAAGAAGAAGGTTTACTTTAATGGTGAAAAGACAAAATGTTATAAAAGTTGAACCTCATTTAGCATCAGACTACTGTAACACAGTGTAAGTATGTCAACAATATAATAATTGAAGCCCTACAATCATGGTATAATTACATAAAATAAATAATGAATATATCTGCATTATTTTGTCATGTCTCTGAACGTCATGACAAATCGATCTATTCAGTTTATTATTCTATTGCATCATTCCTTGTGTTTAGCATAAATGTTTCTGTGCGCAAGGCAAAATGTAAGTTCAACAATTTGATATCTGCTCCCACTCTTCGGAACCCTGAACCCTCCGTTTACGCCCGCCCAGCGCAGACGAGAGTCTAGCCGGGCGATAATAAAGGCGATTTCACACGACCGGTGCGTAATAAATTTATATTTACAGTGTAAATAGTACATACAGAAGCTACATTACAATCACAGACACACTATTAAGACGCATGTGTAAAAAAACATACTGTCTGACAAGCGTGAGAGTGAACACGGCCATAGTTCCTTGGCCGACAGCTGTCCATCAAATCTCATAAATCGGGGGCCAGGGTGCACTGAAATGACCTCTTTGGGCGCAGTAGTGACATCTGACGAGTAAATTAAGAAGCACTTCATCCTCCGTTCACCTGTAACCCGGCCCCTCGAATATAATCTAAACTTTATGTCTGTTGCCAAAAATACGATTTTGACACCGTGAAGCTAAGCATTTAGAAATTCTTGAAACAATCAAATATTTTTAATAATTGCCAATTTTCAGTCCCCGTAACAAAGAGCTTTTTTTATAAACAAGATCACCACACAAAAATGTTTTTTAGGTTAACCCGAGTCCATCATTATTTAGCTACGTATCGCACCCCTTTGAGATGATATCTTAGTTTTTAAACATAATAATATTCACAGTGCTAGCATCAACCAATACTTTCTGATATATAATCTTTACATTCCTTCATTAATATTACTTCATGCTTAAATCTTGAGATGAGAAGAATGATTTAAACAGTGGTTACAACTAGTCTACCAATAGTGAAGACGGAGAGAAATAGTGAAGAACAACGTTTTGATGTTGTTGGATACCAAACTGATGGAATGCTGCTTTATAAATTTAACATTTTGATCTGTAAGTAATGAGAATTCATTCAACTCACAACACTCTTTAGTACACCTGTCTTTATTTACCTGATCACCAGACTGCCACATGACAAAAAGAAAAAAAACTTACGGATTCATTTCTGGAAACCTGCAACAACTCCATACAACAAACAATATAAATCAAGAACAGTCTACAGTTTGAAAACATATACCCCAACGGGTACTTATGTATTTTACAAATCTGTCCATGACAATTCTAAGAATATTTCGTGATAGTTCTTTCAACATGCCTGGCTGATGATGTCACAGGTCAATCACATTGGGTGAGTACCAACCCTGTTGGTTAGGAACTTGTTTCCACTGACATTTCACAAAACTGGTATAATTCTTGTCAAGTTTTGTTGCTTTCCATGATGTGAGTAAACATCACATTTCAAATTCATAACAAACCAAAACACTGATTTTTTTTGGAAACTCGCATGTAATCTTACAGTAATTTTGTGAAGCATTGATCTATTTCCAACTGTTCATGTATTAACTATGCCTAGAAATATCTCTTAATAAAACACACAGTGACTTTTGTCATCATGTGGACACTGATCAGGTGATTCTTCAAACATAACAAGGCAGAATAACTGATGATGCAGCAATATCAATAAATACATTCAAATGGTCTAGCATGCAATGGCTGAAATCGACAACGCACAAACAGCTTAGAGTGCACATACACATTAACGGATACCTGGCTGTCATAAAATAAAATCCTGGCAAGGGAACAAACACCTTGATAATACACCCAAAGTCCAGTTCGCCAATCATAGTGAAACATGATTTATCATCTATGGTGCAGTTCAGAGATAAAGGAATATTACATTGAGTATCTGATACAAAGATTATGCTCGCGTATACTTTCTAAATGTATTGTGCTGTCAGCAAAATTGCTAGTACATGGTTTCTTTGGAATACATTTTCATTTACTATTTTATGTATCATTTCAGAAAAGTTGCAGAGTTGCTTTAACAGTTCATTTCAGTGATACATATATCAAGCAGACTACTAACTCAGTTCGTAGAATAGCTACTTTTTTACGAATATACATCTCTTAAAGAATTCATAAGAAGTCATATTTTAAGAGCATATATATATATCAACAAATGATGCAATAATACCCGCTTTATGTGGCCTACAGTAAAATAATACGCAGGTAAAAATGGCCAATTTGCTGAATTTATTTCTCTGCATAAACAATCTGTAGCACATGCTTAAAGGTTCGTGTATCTTAATTACACAACTGCAAAACATTTATCATAGAAAGTATTGAAAGCACGAATATGCAATTATTGTGTTAAACACCAGCTAGAGATCATGATTTGACATTTTCCCGATGATCTGTTCCCCGTGTACGTCTACATATTTCACAATCCCATGAGGACTGCAGGGAAAAACAGAAACTGGCCGAAGTGTGTGAAAACCGACGAGAGAAATCTACACATCTTTGATTTTGTGCACAGCAATATGTGTCTGTTGTTGACGCTACAGGAACGGTTCGAGATCAATTTCAAAAGTCGAGCACGGAAGATTCAGCTCAAACTTGGTGATGACTTTTGGGTGGAGAACGCCGATCTTGCCAATGCTGCGACCTCGAAGTCTCACTTCCGCACACCGGCCTTGGAAGTATGCACGATCTGAAGCACAAATGTTAATCACATGTGGCCAACGTCATAACTACAGACCAATGTAGAGAGACAAAAAATTGTATTGATCACGGATAAGATAAACCCTCCGAAACAAATATGTGTTAACTCAAGTGGAAAGAAACTAGCTGACTGTTTCTTTTGGTGGATTCAACCTTTTATGTGATTCAAATGGTTTTGGTCGATAATATCTGGATGGCTTTGCACTTATCCTATCTCTAACCTCAATATCCTTTGAGCCATCCACAGTTTCAATCAATATACATGCGAGAGAATTGCATTTACTTCATTACTGTGATAGATGCTGTAGTATTTTAGTTGTGTTATTGATGTTTATTTTATAACTGTCTTAGTTTATGAAATGCGCCCTCCCTGGTTACGTCAGCATCAGCATACAGTACCCCTGGTGCCTCACTTTAAAAAATATTTCTTTTAACCTCAGCCAATAAAATTACTCAGGAGGAGTGTGGTCGGCCTCCAGTTATGTGATATAAATGACCCATTCACACAGAACGTGAATGGGTCATTATATTGGGGTTTCCACCAGTCATGTGTCTGTCTTCAAAATGGGGCAGGCATTTGTGCTGTTCTCACGACTGATGCAGTAGTGACTGGCGAAGTCAACTGCCATAAATTTATAGTTTGACTCAACTAATTTCCATGGTTTGCAGAGACGATCAGCCTGTAGTACTGTGGTGCAGTGCAATGACTCAGGCTTGCGAGAAAATGTAAAATTGTGTATTCTCGTCACCATCACTGTTACCTGAGTACACGTGCGGGAATATGAGTGATATTTATTTATGGGACTGCTTATGTTTTCGAGTACCACAAGAAATTCAGTAAAATATCTTGAATCTTGCATCCATAACTTTATATAGAGACCGGTCCACCTGTCATTTGGACAAGTAAAAACGAATATGGACGGGTAGAAATATTGGTGGACGGGTAAAAATAGAAGGAGCAATTTTTTTTAAAGTTATGCCTTGGAAGTGAGTATAAATGGTGTCACATGTGTTTGTAGCCCATTTCAGGTCATCAGGCACATTTGACAGTTTGTAAACTAGCTTAACAGTTAACATCCATGTGTCCACCAAAACATGTCACTGGCAATAATTTTATCCTGCATAAAGCCCTGCTTGCATCCCCTACCGTCCGTGGCCTGCAGGCTGTAGCCGTGGTCCCCAGGGGGCGCCTCCAGCAGCTGCATCGTCCTGTCCAGAAGTCCCTTGATCACCTCAAAGCCAGACGTCATGCTGTAGTAGACCGCACAGAAGTTGCGCTGGTTGCGTGCGCCTACATCTATCAACAAACACGCACTGAGGGACATATTTGAACGAACTACACATCTAGCAATGAACCACATTTGATTAACACCTAGTCATAATAATCTGTGGCAGTTTTATTCAAATACACTGTATTCCATTTTACTTGGAAAATCTTCTGTACAGTTGTTACAACATAAGACATTTGTGCCATAACAAATGTTACATTAATATGATGCCTTTAAAATCGATCAATTACGTACAATTTTAATTGACATCTTCAATCTAAGACAACATAAAATCACAACTATCAGTTCAGATAACTTAAAAGAAAACTACTTTCTATTCAACTAATTTATACTCTATCTGAAAATCCACAAGGGTCCAATCATGTATGACGCATGTACACAATGCAAACATCCACGTGACAGCCCCAATACCTTTCTTGTCGTCGCGCAGTATTACATCAGAAATCTCAAACAACTTGAGAGGTAACGGCATCTTCCTGTTGGAGGCAATCGTCTTCAAGATGCCTGGCAGTAGACTGGTTCGGGCGACCTGAAAAAGTTTGTTTCCTGTAGCTAACAAACAAGTCATACCTGCCAACACTTACGTTGTCAGTTGTCACCATTAAAAATCTCAAACCTGCGATAAGTCTAAAGCAACCTTGTCTACTTTATTACCATGAAGTTAGGCAAGGTAATAAATATTTCTGTCTATCAGCCGAATCCTGGGTCCCTCCCCACTTGAAGTTATTATTCTAGGAGCCAGGTGATCATGTCAGTCCCATCTGCCTCCACAATGTGTGTTTACAACTAGAATGTTTTGTTTACAGCTTAACTCTTCTGTTGCCCCAACTTTCAAATTTCACGCTTATTAAATATCATTTGTTGAGCAGTATACTGTCAATATATTTATTCTAATATAAGGAAGGTTTTACAAGAAAAGATTAGCAGACAGGTTTGCTTAAGCACACACACACAGAAGTATATTACCGGTAGATTAGAAAAGTAAATAATTTGAAAAAACATTGATACAAATTCACATTCAAAACACTTGATCAAATTTATAGTTTGCATACCTGGAATTCGGCTGTTTTGGGATTAGCGATGTGCACAGCTTCGATATCTTCTATTTTCTTCCTCATATTCTGTGCCACGTCATCACTTGAACACTGCAAGAACACAACATTACAGCCAAAAATGTCTTAATAAATTATTCTGTATATTTAGTCGCTAACTAACATTTTGGGCAGAGTAGTAGTATATCTTTTGAAGCGTTGAGTTCCACATGCCTCTTTCTACCTTCATTCACTTTCTTAAACCATTGGCCAACTTGCAATGCATTTTTAAAACAGACAGTGAAATAGTTCATTTGAATGATTTACCATATCCACTATATTCTTCTACATATCAGAAATGGTAACAGCCGACAAATTGTGTTAGCCACTCTCTTGAGCACTACAAAGGTAGTGCAACCTACCTTTGTTTTTAGTAAATAGCAGTTTAGTGTGCCATCTGAATGCACAGAAAGAGTGCGCTTGATGCCAGTATGTGTCCTGCTGACGTCATAGCTGGGCATCCAGAAACCATACATATTCAAAAAAGCCCAGTGATAGAGCATTGATATAGGACAAAATGAGGAATTTATAATTCATAATTTGTTTTATTGATTTTGACTTTGTGGACACTGAGCTATATAGCAGCATGTATTATAATATTGATTCAAGCCAAAAGTATTTTTATTCCCTTTAAACTACCTCATCCTGTCACTAGATTGGTTTATTACGTCACCCAATCATAGAACCAAAATAACTGTTGGCATCTAGGGTGGTCTTTGAGGGTATGTAGTACATTTTTTGAAATTGGCCCCATTGCACCAACTATGTCTTTGAAGTGGTTGATTGGATACAATTGTTGATACACAACGGAAGCCAGTGAGTCATCTCAGACACACAACTGTTTGGAACAACCTGAGCCGACCATAAAATATCTCCCGTCTTTAAGGGACAACACTTGCATGTGTGGTTTTTACAAGAATGTCACCAAAACATAAAATCTGCCATTAAAAAAGAAAGATTAAGATGAAACTTGTTTGTGCTGTGTGGTAACATCGCCACCGATCCAGGGCCTGGTGGCATGTGAAAGCACCCACTTCAAACTGACCAGGGCAAAGGTGAGAGCTTCGGTGAATCCAGCGGCCGCGATGTCTATCCTCAGTAGGTCGGTCAACTTGTTGATGCCAAACTGAAAACAGAAGATAACATGGCAGAAAAGACAACATGGCAGAAAACAAAAGACAACATTGCACAAGACAAAAGACAACATGACAGAAAATACAACATGACACAAAACAAGACAACATGGCAGAAAAGACAACATGACACAAGAGAAAAGACAATATGACAGAAAAGACAACATGACAAAACAAGACAACATGGCAGAAAAGACAACATGACACAAAACAAAAGACAACATGGGAGAAAAGACACCATAGCACGAGACAACATGGCAGAAAAGACAACCATGGAACTCATGAAGGATCGAAGGGAAGGATAGTAAGAGTGGTAGTTTAGCCATGCAAGAACCATTGTTTATGTGTGCATAAGGAGTCTGTGTGTGTGTTTGTGTGTTTGTGTGTGTGTGTGTGTGTGTGTGTGTGTGTGTGTGTGTGTGTGTGTGTGTGTGTGTGTGTGTGTGTGTGTGTGTGTGTGTGTGTGTGTGTGTGTGTGTATCTATATAAAGCTGCAGAAGACACATGCCTGTACCCTGTGTTCATGTTGTAGTTTTAGAGAAGTCATATGTAACGTGCTGTGAACGCCGTACTATATAAAATAAATATTATTACCTACCTGTGCAGCAATGCAATTTGTGTTTGGTATCGTCTGCCGGATGTTGTTGTAGCCAAAAGCAATGGCTACATCCTCCATTATGTCACATGCATGGATGACATCTATAGTGACCAGTTAAGGCAGCACGCAATCAGTCATAAAAACATCTAATTTCACTGGTTTACTCAGTTCTTTTCAATGTATCGTCCTCTTGCAAGCTAGCCTGAGCAATTTTTTTTAATATTACTATAAATTGACATACACTACCAAACGTTACTTGAAATAAAATTAAAAGAATAATGTTACATGTCACGGTAAAGGGGAATCATGAATATTTTTTTAAACATTATTCAAACCTACATCTGACACACAAGAAAAAAAGTTAATTTGGATTTTTTTAAATGTTTATGTAACTGAATGTCGTTGTCAATTTTGCTTGTCCCCACACAGCTGTACCGTCAGCACGGATTAAAACAATCAGCAGATTCAGTTGCATTCACTCTGTGAGAACCAATACTTTTTAACATCTAAGTAACTGTTTCTTTACCAATTGTAAACCAATGGTAACTCACTCCCTTCAATCTGTCATCCATTATAAATATTAATTAATACCGAAACTGTCACAACCATCCGTTAGTCTAACATGTTCCTATGATCTCCTCTGAACCTCGTTGTCAGCAGACACAACTTGTCAGCAGAAACAACTCGTTGTCAGCAGACACAACTCGTTGTCAGCAGACACAACTCACTGTCAGCAGACACAACTCGTTGTCAGCAGACACAACTCGTTGTCACCAGACACAACTCGTTTTCAGCTGACACAACTCGTAGTCAGCAGACACAACTTGTCTACAGGGATCACCAAGGATACCGTGTCGAGTGGGTGGAACCTCGACCGTGATATTCGCCCCTCCGTCCACCACCTCAGACTTGAGGCACATCTTGGTGAGCAGACTCGCAATGTTCTCAGCTGACTCACTGCAACAAACATTTACACAAATAAAAAAATAACATTTTACTACACCAACTTTGTGACAGCGTCTGATACAGACACTGTCACAAAGTTGGTGTAGTAAAATATAAATTTTCATTGTTGTTTTTCTACACTGATTTGCTTTCTTAGACTACAAGCATTATATAAACCTGACCGACTGCCCGATCGACTGAATGCAAAACAACCTCAGGAAACTGGCTGCACTTACCTGATGCCAATTTTCTTGTTGATGTCGTCTACCGACACCTTTTCCGTTCTGTAGACGAGCTCCTGAAAAATACCACTATCAAGTCCTAATTTGTTTAATAATTTGCTATCTAAGATTCATATTTTCTTTGTAATGTTTTACGATAAATATTCAGTAAAATGGGGTAAGAGGTCCTGAAGTCCTTTGGACTATATAGTGAGTTTGAAATTATTAATGAATTTTTTTTGGGCAATTCATAGTCACTGCCTAGTTTCTTCACCATAATCACCTAATTGGCATCTGATTATTCATATGAGATGACCAGAAACACAGCCGGATAATGTCAATCCAGTTACAGGACTGATCAAAGTTAGACACACATTTTGAAAAGTTTCATTTACCAGTTTTGGGGCCTTCAGAATGGTCCAACCATATATTCATGCATAGTAGCAGTGCCCTAAGATATGTCTACGCCAAATTATAGAACCAGATCCTCAATGGTTTCTGAGACATGGGTGCTCAGCAGACACAGAATGATGCCATAAGGCGACTGGACCTTTGGCCAACAGATAACTGCTACAACAGACCTGCTACAATTTATACTGAAACACTATTATTTATAATAAAATGTTGCAAATGGCCACACAAACCGGACACAGTGTCTTTGATCCATCTGGATACGTCACCTCCACTTTCTCGATGCTGCAAAAAACATTTAAACAAGTTATTAACAAAAAATTGAGAAGAACTGCGGCACTGCAGAGAATGTGTACACAACAACTGAGGGAGATGTTCCTTGTGTGAAAGTTTCAAGAAAATGGCTGGGAAAAGTCTGGTAGAATGAAGTGGCAAGAATGGCAGAAAAACCTTGACCTCAGCTTGAAATACATTGGGGCCAGCCTTGAATTAGTCAAAAGAGTGGGTTTTAGAATGCGAACAGTTTGCACGGGAGCCAGTCGCGCCAGTTACATCCATGTCAGACAAGGTAAAGGAGTTCATTATAGTCGACACACAGACTGCTGGAATGATGCAGGGGTAACAATGTGACACGTGTCTGGTTACAACCAGTACTCACACAAATTTCTTGGCGCAGTATTCGCTGAACATACACACGACCGTGTCCAGCACGATGTTGGCCTTGTTGAGGTCTGTCGCTGTACACTCAATGAGGACGTTCCTCGTGTCCTCACGAATCCTACTGTGATGACCTGAAGATGACGTACTTACGTATAACTATCTCCCACTGACATATATATGATGTACTTACATTCAACTATCTACCACTGACACCCTGCCTACTTATGTTACATATATGACGTACTTACGTACAACTATATACCACTAACACTCTGCCTATCTTCAACTATCTCCCACTAACATCCCGCCTATTTATGTTACATATATGACATACTTACATTCAACTATCTACCACTAACACCCTGCCTATCTATGTTACATATATATATATATATATATATATATGTATATATATATATATAAATATATATACATATATATACGTATATATATATATATGTATATATATATATATATATATATATATATACATATATAAATATATATACATATATATACGTATATATATATATGTATATATATATATATATATACATATATATATACATACATATATATGCATACATATACACTGTTTTAATGTAACCAATGCCACTATTACATATGTCCCTGTATAATATTATCCAAAATGAGTTAAATTAAATATTTCCAAATGTTCATTAAACAACATTAATATTATTTTATGTTCATAACACATACAGGAATGTAAATGTTCTTACTCTGATGGTACCACTTACAAAAGCATATATTCCAAGCTGTTCCAATTTCAGTAGATTTCTTTTGTATAATAGAACACCTATAAACCTCACACATGATAGCTACTGATTTCACTAGTATTAACGGTGATGATTCCGCATCGTTAAAACACTGGCATATCGTGAAAAATGAGCACGGATTTCAAAGTGAATAAAAAAATTGCATGTGAGGTGGTTAGTGGTTACTTACCGTTGATAATGGGTGGCATGGAGAGGACAACGCCCTTGCTGTCGTAGATGACGGGGTAGACAGGTTCGTCCTGGATGATGTGGAGGTAGTGCTTCAACTGTATGTCCATCTGGGAACCAGAGACACGCGGCTTCAGGACAAGAATGACTGCAGAATATTTCACTTTAAAAGAGAGTTTTCACTTTAAAAGATTTAAAAAAATAAAATCCGAACATTTTTAATATGTACTACAGTAGTCCCCCTCATGAGCGGACCCCCGGATGAGTGGACACCCCGCATGTCGGGACAGTTTGTCAATGTACGGACTGTTTTGCCATGCTAATGTCCCCCTGATGAGTGGACACCACGTGGACGCGGACAGCGGACAGCATATGTTGGTTATGAATCCGGGACATAATCCCACAGTCCAAAATCCCACAGTCCAAAATCCCACGGACAAAATCCCACAGGCCAAAATCCCACAGGACATAATCCCACAATGGGAATTGTGGACAAAATCCCACAACAATAAATATTTTGTATGCATTTTATTTTGAATGATGTAATCTACATGTCACTAATGGTGGTCAATCAATCAATACATATGACCACAAGTTGACTATCCAGCCTATAATTGTTTATGTCCATCGTCTTATGATGACATTAGTCATCATGCCTGTTCACCGGCCTCCAACGAATGTTGTGGCCAATCCCAGACAGAAAGTCCTCCACCGTCTTGTTGCCAGCCGCACGCTGCCGGCAGAGGGTAAGAAGGCGAGTCTGCAGGTCTCTGTATTCCCGTCGCACACGCTTCTGTGGAGGCTGGCCGATCAGGTCTTCCTTCTTAATGGCGTCGATGAGTGTCCAGATGGGTGGATGATTGTAGCCCACCAGATGGAAGAATCGGTTGTTCCAGCCCTCGCACTGGTTGTTTGTTCTGGGTTCCCCGTTGATAGTAGCATCATGGACATTCCACAACTCGGGTGGAAATCGCGGTGGCATATGTTGTAGGTTGATGCCGACTTGTCCATGAAGTGGTTCGACTCGGCGATAGGTACCCGTGACATAGGTCTTGTTGAAATAATCAACAAGTTCCTGTGCACCATCTGGTGTGTGCTGCATCAGGCTGTCCATGCCGTCATGCACGTCATCGATGGGGAGGAATGCCAGACCATCAAGCTTCCCGCAGAAGAGCTTGAAGTCATCATCAGCTGTGTACCTCGGACTGAGGCCAAGCTCCTGGATCTTCCTCCAGGTTGCCTGTGTCAGATGGTAGAAGCAACCCTGGATTCTTACTCCCAGTGGAAGCACAGCCATCAGAGCCCTGATCACAGCCATCTCAAAGTCGCACAGCACTGTCGCCGGTGTTGGTACTGGCAGCTCCAGAGTCTCACAATAGTCCACCACTGCCTGAAACAGATCCTGATAGCACTGCTGGGACTTCCGCTCTAGGAGAGCATAAACTGTAGTAACAGCTGTAGTCCCAAGAGGAACCCGAATCACATACAGCTGCATAAATCCTCGTGGAGCCATGGCAAAATTGCCATCAATGAACCAGGTGTCAGCTGCAGCAAGAAGACGCATGGCAGGAGGGGAGGCGAAGGCAATGATGCGGCAGTCTGCAGCCTGACCGTTGTCAAAGAAGAGGAACTGTTCAGGATCGTCACCGGCAGTGCTGGCCCAAGGCCCATCAATCACCAAGTCCTCTAGACGGTCTGGCACTGGGGGGCGCTGGCCACTGCGCACTCGGCGGATTGTCTTCTTAGCTGCATCTTCTTTCGGAAAACGAAGCCTGGCATCTTCCGTTATGTCAGTCAGCGTCCGAGTGACAAGCTGAGCAGGCTTCTCCCTGGTAACTGCAGCCAGCTGCTTCATGTTGTCCTTGGCCTTGGCAACTTCAGTTGTTGCAGGGCTCGGGTCGTGGTTGTGGGTTGCACCAATCTCTGGATCCTCTACTGTCAACGAAGTTTTCAGGCTGCCTTTGCATTGGAGAGTGCGGCTACAGACGCAATTCCACCAGATGCAGGCCTTCCTGGTGCTTTTCTTTGTATACATGTAGCCATCTAGCAGGATCTTCTGGCCACCCTTGTTACTCCTGATGACTTCCATGGCGACTGTTGCAGTTGGTTAAATGTCCATGCCTTATATTAGACCAAAGAAGCCACGTACCTATGTGCAAATGCAGTCTCTAATCAGCTTTGAGGGGCATCCCTATTATTGTAGAAAAGTAAAAGGAAACCACCACATACACCAGCAAACAGAATGCAGCTGGGGTGGCTTCTTGATTGTGGTAAAGACAAACATTATAAGTGGACTTTTTGTTTATGCAGTATGGGATTTTGTCCACAATTCCCATTCCAATTCCCATTGTGGGATTATGTCCTGTGGGATTTTGGACTGTGGGATTTTGGACTGTGGGATTTTGGACTGTGGGATTATGTCCGGATACCGTTGGTTATATGTCCCTCCTAAAGCGGACAGTAAGCGAAAACACGGCAAAAAATAACGAAATATTTTGATAACAAGATGGCGGCGGACAGGACGTCGTGACCCGTGCTGTGTGACAAAACAAAGGCTAAACTCAAACAAAGAAATTCTACCTAATTTACCCAACTGGGTGTGGATAATTAGATTTATTTCTGGCTGTGTGTTGTCTACCTGTTTTGTGTGTCGTCTCACAATGGCAATGCCAGTCAACTAATTGCAATTGAGTTCGAGACTGAGCTCAAGTTCACAGACAGACACTGGCTCTGCGGACAACAAACTGAACAATGACTTGAATCGGAGTTATTTAAATCACTTCTTACTTTCATGACTGAACACTGAAAACAGTTTAATAGATGTTTAGTTGCAATGCCTACCCTTTGCCTGTCAATGAAATTGTTTATAAGCTTTCTAGCAGCATCGCGAACAGCTCCGATACCCTATTATCGCTCAACGCATACGTTCCAGTTGTTTTGTAGTACGAAGTGCAATCCTTTCACATCTATACAAATAATGGCCATCCATACATCTACACTACATGTGCATGTTTGTAAATGTATGTACTCTTGATAAGCATTACTATTTGAGTACGTTAGACATGTAAATGAACAAAAATTGTTTTAACAGACGATCGATGGCATGCTTATTTAAATTCTTTTCCTGTCAGGCCTATGTCACCATGGCTCAGACTGGCTCACAAATAATAAATGCAGTGTTAAGTTTTGCATGTAAAGATAAAGTTTGTTGTGTAATAAAATAATAGCATGCAGATGCTGCTGCTTTTCATGCAAAGGATTATTTGCAACATCTGATACATATCAGAACAAATATGCTTATGTTATACCTAGAACACAAGTAAATTACTTAACATTATATTTATTGATCCATGACAATATTTTCTTTGTTACATATACACTATACATGCACACAGTGCATTTTTCATACGTATAAACAAAGGCCCCCCACCCATTCCAGAATGTCTGTCCCCCTGATGAGGGGACACCCCCAATGTAGGGACACTTTTGCTTGGAACCAGTAGTGTCCGCTGAAGAGGGGGACTACTGTATTTATCTTTTTTTTTTATTGTAATATAATTAACTATTATTTATTATTAATATATACTATTTTTAATATCTACTATTTATCAACTATTTTATTAATTATTTATTTTTAAATTGTAATATAATTAACTATTATTTATCAGTTTTCGTATTTTAGAATTATTAAGACAAATATTATTTATTTATATTGACTTATTTTACTGATCTATTTATTTTACAACTACATATCTACTTTTATTTTAAGGTAATCTGTATATTCATGTACTGAATGGTTTTATTGCTAGAGATATGGCGTAGACAAATACTGTTATTTATTATTATTATTATTATTGTTATATCCCCAGGAGCCGTAGGTCATTATCAACTGTTTCTCCAAATATCTTTGTTTAAGTAATTACAACTGTCTGAAAATATACAAAAGCAAATAATGTGTTGTTGCCAGAAAACATACAGTCACTACCAAGTAGTGACAACATGCATTCGATTATAAACAAAACACAACATGTCTAAAACTTTCAGGAAAGATAGTCATTACAGTGATATAGTATGTACCCTCCACCACAAATTGCACTAAGAGACATTGTACAGCCACAGGCCGAAATTGATGCAACGGGTGATTCAGGGATTTATTCGGTAACAATCACATAGACTACATATTCTGTAAATATATCTTACACAGAACTATAACTACTCAACACGTTATCTTGAATGTGTGTGAATTAGCCATAGATTTGACCGAGTCTAAATAGCATTTTATTTTATTACTACTATTTTATGACGTCATACACGTGTGTCATTTAAAACTATGTCATCACAAACCATTTACTTATTTTTCCCACAGAAAAAAACACCAATTTCATTGGGAAAATAGTTATGCCTTATATGTAAAACACATTTCAAAAAATTTGTCAACATATAATTCAGAAAGTTATGGAGTTATTATGACAACTTACGCTGAAGATCTCCATCAATTCTGTGGCTGTGTGTTCTTTGGGCTGATTCAGCGCCTGGAATTTTATGTCCCTAGGTGGCAGTGCCTCGTACGTGAATGGACCCTGTAGCGTATCGAGGTCATGCGTTCCTATGGCAACCAGAGTGCGCTTTCTACAATTGAAAAAAGTCGAGTTCTGACTAACAGTATGGAGACTGTATATTGTGAACGGATAGAGACAAAATTAATTACACGTCATAGGCCATCATTTGCAGTTTACTGTAAATCTGCTACTTTCAAAGATCGTCAGCTGGATAATGGAAGTGCATTTGGAAATGTTCACGTACTTTTGTTAAGTTCAGTGAACTGTTGCGCTGTTTATTAAACCCGTCACTATGACAGCCGTGCAGTGTACACAATGTGCTAGGAAACATTCGTGTCAACCAGGAAACAACTGACAGAGCCAGGTTACTTTTTATTTTCTTACAACGGTGTACTGTCAGTACTCCCAGGCCCAATCTGTCTGTCTGTCTCTAGGACTTCATCATTACATCCTGAAAATAATATAACCTAACCTGCATATATTCTGATGCAGTTTGTCTTGTAGGTCAATGAAGCTTTGGTAGCGTCCCTAAAAATAAACGCATTTATTAAAATAACCAATCAGCTGACAAATCATTCGTTTAAAAATGGTAATTCCACTAAAAATATATTATTTTATCAAACAGGCACTGGACAAGAGATATTTTTTTGTGCCCAGTGCCCACCCCTGAACGACCAAACAATGTACTTCCTGCATTTTAAAATAATATGTAAATGTCATAAAGCATATCTTATGGGTGTACAGTTAAAAGAAAATGAGTCGAGCATCTAATGTTTTGCACTGCACTTCTAAAACATTTACTTATCTTGGTTGCAAAAAAAGTTACGTTATTTCTGGCCATTGCCGGAACACATATAGACCTTAAATTCAACAGCTTCACAATTTTGTTGCCACGGCAATACTGTTCTTAGTACTCCACCATTTTATATGGCGAGCACAGGACATCTAGATGATTAGTTAACAGCCAATTACAACATTCTAGTTAGTAGATAGAGAACCACAAACTTACCTTTGTGAAAGTGGTATTTCTCAAAATGGCTGCAACGGCGAATGGTCTTACTTTGGATGTCTGTAAAAAGTAAATCAGCAATACAAGTGAAATGGAAATGCAAAAATGGCAATCAGTTTGAGAAAACAAAATTACTGTACATAGAAAGCTAATGTATTTGAAAACTTGCATTGCAACTATCTGAACATTGCATTTTTGTGCCCACTATGCAATGTTTGTGCAAGATGTTGCATCTTTAAGCCACTAACAACTTTTTTATTAACTATTGCGTATATGTGTTTTCATAACTCCGTGTTACTGCTAAAAACACGACTGCCGAAAGTGTCGACATAAGATATTACAGTGTACTGTCTACAGGTAAAATCTTAAGGCAAAGTTTTTCAAAACAGTAAGACACAGCACACCACATTGTAAATATTTAGGTCCATACATCAAATGCCATGTTGATACGACATGGTATGTATTTAATAGGCATGAGATTATGAAAGAAGAGAGAAATGATGGGAGAAAAACATGTTGCACTGGGGCAAATAAAATGTTATGTGTAAAGAAACATTACTTACAGATGGTTTTATAGTTAGTCGCTGTAGTTGACCTGACGGTGGAGTAACAGCAACATATCTTGGTACGGCAATCCTACAGTTAACAATTAATGTATTGCGCTGTTACATGCACGTTTCCAATCAAGCAAGAATTTTTTGTATGTATTCTTAATGTATGATGTTAGTTTATGCTTGGTGGATTCATGCACTATACAAAGAATATGGTACCATAAGAAACACACATGCACGCACACATTATGGGTAACATCCACCACAATAAACACAGACACAATTTTTTGGAGATACACGTATTTATAATGACTAATAAACAGGTGGGTTTTCAAGGCATAGCTTTATGCAGAGACCTGTCCAACGAATATGGACGGGAAGAAATATGGGTGGTGGACAGGTAAAAAATGAAGGAGCAAAAAAGATCTTCCAAAACCATAGATATTCTTACTTATGCCCTGAAAGTGAGTGTAAATGGTGTCATATGTGTGTTTGTAGCCCATTTCAGGTCATCAGGCACATTTGAAAGTTTGTAAACTGGCTTAACCATTACCACCCATTTGTCCACCAAAACATGTGTGACTGGCAATACTTTTATCCTGCATAAAGCCCTGTTTAAAGGTCACGTGAAATGAAGTTTTCAATTTTTTAAACTTGGTCACACTTAATGCTTTTGTCAAGTAACATGACAAATATAACGTTTGTTTGTTGTGACGTCACGTCTCAGTGCCACAGTGTCACAGTGCCTGAACAAACATGCTAATTTGCATGTCACATAAAAGATCATACATTACATTGCACGACTGCAATTCCAGGTGCAGTTTGAAACACCAACCTGTATAAAGTAGATTTATTTCCTCATTAAAACCTATTGAGCTGGTAGCCAATTACATCAAACTAAATACAGTATGTCACATCTATTGAAAATGTTTCCAAGATATCAGTTTTCAGCTTTGGTAGCTGTAGTTATTAAGCCTGCCATAATTTTGAATGCGTTGGCAACAAGACACCATTGTTAGAGTATATTTAATTCTGACACCAGCTAATAAGCACACAGTAATTTTTGTAGAGACGACCCCTAAGGAAAGAGCACGTACTTCTGCTGGAAGACGAGAAGGCCCCTTGTTAGTCCCTCCACACACAGCAGGTCATACCTGCAACAAATGACACCTGTCAAGTGTCAACACACCCCCAACAGCCGCTGTCTTCCTCATATCCATTCAGACACCCGTGTCATGTGTTAATGGACAATTCCATGAAACTGCAACAACACTGAGAGTCGCTGACTGTCTCCACACATTACATGTAGTATCAGCCTTGACTGGTCCAAAACAAACTTGCCTAACTTTGTAGGCAATGAGATGATTAGACAACGGGCTCAGCTTGACTTCCATGTCTCAATGAGGTGACATGCCAGGAGCTACTCATTACTCACCTTTCAGTAGTCAGTACTGGCACCCAGGGGTAATTCACTTTTGTCATAAACCATGACACAAATGAAGGAAATTTTATTAAACAAATAAAAATTTACATGCTATAACCTGCCAATTGACATTGCAACTATGTCACGAATACATTATGTCAATACATATAAACAAATGTCAATACATATAAACTCAGCTAAAATGTTAAATTAAATTAAATACGTGCAGATGCCTGTAAGAAAACCGAGTGTTGGAGAACAAACCTGTTTGCGGGAACATCTATCTTGAATATGAGTGTCTCGGAGGCGCCTACAGCCTTCTCCTCACCCTGCTCCTTTGCGATCATGTCTTTCTCCGAAGTCTGGGATCACAAATGAATACAGGCGATTTGGTTACACCAACTCAGGTGCAAGTTCCAAAGTTATTATATTGTAGGACATGGTTACATTCCCTAGTAATGCAGGGGATGTTCGAGAAACCTCAAGTACGAGAACCAACTACAATATATACCAGTCCCATAGAATGGATGAAGGGAACAATGCCGGAAAGGGGTGAATGCATCCGACAGTAAGACCGACACTGAGGAAAGAACGCTTCTTGTGAGAAACAGTTCCATTTTAACAAACCACAATGGTTGGGATGTAGATGCAATGTTTTGCATGTATGGTTATTTGTATTGAAATTATATTTTTGTATTACAATGACAAGTAGCCAACTGAAAAACATCTAGATCGAAAATATCTAAGAAAAGTATATTAGTAATACTACATATAAATGATATAATATAGAACAGACAAATAGCACTCTTCATAGTTACACTTTAACTCCCCTTCAGGCCACTTGCCATCCTGGAATTTTTTCTGAATCTTGTGAATTTTTTTTAAACCTAGATCACAAGGTGTAGTGTAGACCTGTCATCAGAAGCCTACCACTTCATCCAGCTCGAGACCAAAGTCGAAACACAGATCATTGAACTCATCCTCCGCTGCAACAGAAGCACAACTCATTACTTGATTTTATATATATATATATATTTATATATATATCAACTTTACAGGTCGTAAAATTTCCAGAATAATAGTCAACAATTATGATCTACTAAAATAATAATATAAATATATATATACTAGTTATAATACGCAATGAAAGAATACGTAAAAAAGGTACTGGTTGCAAAGAATACGCAAGTCGAAGCAGTATTGATAAATATTCTAAATCACACATTGATATTATATACGAAAGATTGTTACACAACAAAAGTAAGACTGATAATTTTCCGTCCGGCGGCACCTGTTGCAGATATGGTTGTGTTCAGCCCATGCGAGCGCAAGTAGGCCAATCTTCGACGATTGCAGAAACGGACGTTTCGGCCCAATCATGGGCCGAATCTGTTTTGGGCCGAATCATCCGACTCCCAGCACTTGGTGAGTTGGTCTTGGTTAGCACTATTTACATTTGGAAACATTGCCAAAACTTACTATAAGATCGTCCCATCACTTGAAATAAGACATCCGTTTTCAGACCGACCGTCGGCATCTTGGAATGTCGTTCCTATTATGTTAACGTTGCCTATAAAAACAGTAAATATGTTTTCAAAGAGATGACGACACCGGCGACAGCGTGTTACAGCGGAAGTCTACGCAGACGCGCCATCTACCGGATAGTTCGTTAATTTGCTAGCCGTAGGGGTCAGACCACATTTAGACTTCCTGGTGTAATTTTTCCGTCACCATTTTTATGTCAGCTTTGGGGCGTACAGCCTAACCAGATCAGTCCACTATTTAAAAATAGGGGGTCTAGTAATACTGCACCCTAACCGTAGTCTAACCTAACCTTAACCCCTATTTTATAATAGTAGAGACAGCAAAACGTAGCATGCTACATTATGCAATACACACACCATAACTCTAACCCCTATTTTATAATAGTGGACTGGTCTGGATAGGCTGTGCGCCCCAATTAAAGCTGACATGTTCCATTTTTGTCAGGTACAGTTTCCTTATAATCTGACAAAATATCAACATGGCCGCCAATGGGAAAACTAACAGTGCTCTGTGCCCTAGAGGCCAATTAAGAGGGCGACATTAGCTTCGCAAAAGTCAGTCAAGTGGTTGTTATTATTTATATTTATTATAACCAGGATTTTCGAGACTAGCCCTTTCTTAGACGCATACAGATATTGTAAAAGTATATGGAATCATAACAAATGTGTGTGTGTGTGTGTGTGTGTGTGTGTGTGTGTGTGCGTGCGTGCGTGCGTCGTGCGTGCGTGCGTGCGTGTTTGTGTGTGTGTGTGTGTATGTGTGTGTGTGTGTGTGTGTGTGTGTGTGTGTGTGTGTGTGTGTGTGTGTGTGTGTACGTGTGTGTGTGTGTGTGTGTGTGTGTGTGTGTGTGTACGTGTGTACGTGTGGACGTGTGTACGTGTGTACGTGTGTGTGTTTGTGTACACGTGTGTGTGTACACGTGTGTGTGTGTGTACACGTGTGTGTGTACACGTGTGTGTGTACACGTGTGTGTGTGTGTGTGTGTGTGTGTGTATGTGTGTGTGTGTACACGTGTGTATGCGTGTGTGAATACAGTTACATTAAAATGTAACAGATTAGTTAATACTCAGTAATTAAGATCCATATTTATAACATATTAAAACATGGCTATGTAAACATTTATGGTACAGTAAAATAAACATTAGTATTATTATTATATAATTAAACAATATTAATAAATAAAATAAATAACATAACTTAACCAAATAAAATAAGTTAATTAATTATTAAGATATATATGCTCGTCAACATGTCATACACAAAAGTTCCTGTTTAGTGTTGATTACCCACGCTCGGCTAGGTGGTAGCATTTTAAGCTCCTCACTATACTGCCTGGGGAAAATGTGCGCTGCGCTTGTGACCGCCAGGGCGGTCTAGGCTTACCCCAGAATAGGATAAACACGCCGATTGGCTCTTCGACCGAATACGAAATAAAAATTAAACACGGATGTACCCTTTTTATCAGAAAATACTATATTATAAAAAATACTATTAACACTACCAGATAGCATGCAGACGTTTAAAGTTTGTACAGTACGTATGTTTTTATAACGAAATTAAGTTATAATTTGTAGGCCTAGCCTACACAAATTAAAAAGTAAAAAACGAAAAACAAAAACTACCAGCATAAAACCAGCAGTGACGCCACATGACCTATAAGAAAAACATACTTTTCAGCAACTTTTGTCTCGTAAACACCAAAGGCAAAGAACGTAAATATTGCCTGTGCGGTGCGAGTTTCGTCACTCGGCCCAACACTAATAGTGTCTATGTTGTCACTATACAGTAGGCAGCTCCGGCTTTAAGTCTCGTTGTGTCTCCCGTGCGCTCGCTCTCGAATAATAATAAGTAATTTTTTTAGACTTGCACACAATGTACAAGTACACTGTCAATGTTCCATAGTTGTGTTAACACTTTAATTGTTTATATCTGCTTGTTTGCCTGTCTGTCTGTCTGTCTGTCTGTCTGTCTGTCTGTCTGTCTGTCTGTCTGTCTGTCTGTCTGTCTGTCTGTCTGTCTGTCTGTATGTCTGTCTGTCTGTCTGTCTGTCTGTCTGTCTGTCTGTCTGTCTGTCTGTCTGTCTGTCTGTCTATATATCACGCACATACGCACGCACACGCAAACGCACACGCACACGCACACGCATTTCACACGCACACATTATTATTATTATTATATATATATATATATATATATATATATATATATATATATATATATATATGCGTCTGACATTGTTAATGTACGCTCATCGAGTTGTACAGCACACTTATCAATTATGTTTGGTGTGTGTTTTGTTACGTTACAGATTGTTAAGATTCCTCTAGCTATGGCGACATACACCACGCACAATTCTTCAAAGATACACACCACGCACGCACGCACGCACGCACGCACGCACGCACGCACGCACGCACGCACGCACGCACGCACGCACGCACGCACGCACGCACGCATGCACGCACGCACGCTCGCACGCACGCACACACACACACACAGTTGAGCGACCGTGGTAACAGTACCGTGACTGATTGACGGCGCCATAACAACACGGCAGCGTTCCATTTAGGTCAGCATTATGTACAATGTAGGTCAGCGGTTCTAGTTCCGCTTTGAATTAAGTTTGAGACGTTATAAACTATCAACGTATAGACTATATATTGTAATGTTTTTACTACTTATAGCCACACACGAAATTGCTGGAACACTTTTGCGACGATTAAGGTGCTTATTTAGACGATATGTAGCAAATGGAACAAGAACATTGATTGGTAATGCCCAGATCGACGGAAGTCATAGGTAAGTCGCTACACGCATAGCTAGGTGCCCTCAAAGGAACGTACGCCGAAGCGCAGACACCAGGCGCGTTAAGCGGTAAATTAAGTAAATGTGAGCCTCCTCGTTGTAATAAGGGACAAACTAGATGTGTTACTGATTAAAACGTATTTGTATCACTATGCTGTATAGTAGCTTTAACACAAAACACGTATGTTAGTATGGTATATAGTCCAGTAGTCGTGAATGTTTGTTGGCGCGCGTGCGCGTGCGCGTGCTGGCGTGCCCGTGTGTTTACATGCGTGTGTGTGTGTGTGTGTGTGTGTGTGTGTGTGTGTGTGTGTGTGTGTGTGTGTGTGTGTGTGTGTGTGTGTGTGTGTGTGTGTGTGTGTGTGTGTGTGTGTGTGTGTGTGTGTGTGTGTGTGTGTGTGTGTGTGTGTGTGTGTGTGTTGGTATGTACAGGTGACGAAACCGCACACATGTAAGCGCTGTGTTTGTCATGAAGACTGTCTGTATTGTAGCCATTGCATGCACACTCTGCTTTAGGACGAAGAGAGATGGAATCCGCCGTGGAGATGTCAATCTTTGTAGCATTGCTATTATCATCAATAATATCAACTTCAAACACCACGATGAAATAAGAGTTGGCTCAATAGCTGATGAAGACAACCTGAAATCGACACTAGCTGACGTAGGCATGGGAGTAATGGTGTATCGTGACGTCAACCGCAACACACTACACAGAACGCTCCAAAGAGGTACATTATACTTACTTATTTACTTAGTATCATACTTCTTCTTGACACTTCCTACATGTTAAGTAGATAACATACAGGCAGGCGGGCGGGCGGGCGGGCGGGCGGGCGGGCGGGCGGGCGGGCGGGCGGGCGGGCGGGCGGGCGGGCGGGCGGGCGGGCGGGCGGGCGGGCGGGCGGGCGGGCGGGCGGGCGGGCGGGCGGGCGGGCGGGCGGGCGGGCGGGCGGGCGGGCGGGCGGGCGGGCGGGCGGGCGGGCGGGCGGGCGGGCGGGCGGGCGGGCGGGCGGGCGGGCGGGCGGGCGGGCGGGCGGGCGGGCGGGCGGGCGGGCGGGCGGGCGGGCGGGCGGGCAGAAGCCCATGTTCTTTTTATAGCATAGACGACATCTTGATATAGATTGGCTTGGTTTATGTAATGTTAATTTAAATTGTCGATATTATTTACCTAACGGACAATTTATGATGTTTTGATCATTACAGCATTTTGTCAAATGATATCATGTCTCTTGTGTTCCAGTTGCAAAGATGGACCATGGGAAACGGGACTATTTTGTGTGTGTCATCTTGAGTCATGGCGGGCAACTTGAGCTGACACAAGATGGAGAACAACGAATGTGTGACACCATTGAATGTATAGATGGCAGCTTTGTTTCTGCCAGGGAATTGGTCGAGTATTTCCAGGATGACAAGGACAAGGCTCCAACTCTGGCCAACAAGCCCAGGTTGTTCTTCATCCAGGTATAAACAATGCACATGCACTTAACTAATCAATTAAGTATTTTCATTTTATTGTATCAAAGCACAATTATCCACAGCAATATATCCTACAGTGACTTTACTCAAACTTCATGTTCTAATATTTTGTTTGTAGTAATTAATAGTTATTGCAAATTATAGAATTGATTAAAATAATGCACATATAATGAAAATAATGATAATGTAATTCCAACAATTCTCCTTTCATTCCCCTCCCTCTCCTTCATTCCCCTCCCTCTCCTTCATTCCCCTCCTCACTCCTTCCCCCATCTGTCCGTCCACCCTTCACCCACTCATTGACTTAATGACAAAAACACTGTCTCACTGACCGATCTACTCACTGGCTGGTTGGCTGGCTGGCTGGCTGGCTGGCTGACTGACAAAAACCCATCCACCCACCCACCTACACCCATACAACCACCCACTCACTCACTCACTCACTCACTCACTCACTCACTCACTCACTCACTCACTCACTCACTCACTCACTCACTCACTCACTCACTCACTCACTCACTCACTCACTCACTCACCCACCCACCCACCCACCCACTCACTCACTCACTCACTCACCCACCCACCCACTCACCCTCCCTCCCACCCACCCACCCACCCACCCACCCACTCA
This sequence comes from Oasisia sp. SBJ-2009, assembly GCA_964017155.1. NCBI lineage: Eukaryota > Metazoa > Annelida > Polychaeta > Sabellida > Siboglinidae > Oasisia > Oasisia sp. SBJ-2009. Next base: position 32,745,778 of record OZ024862.1, on the reverse strand, counting down.
CTCACTCACTCACTCACTCACTCACGCACGCACTCACTCACTCACTCACTCACTCACTCACCCACCCACCAACTAACTCACTCATATACAGACACACACACACACACACACACACACACACACACACACACACACACACACACACACACACACACACACACACACACACACACACACACACACACACACACACACACACACACACACACAGTCACACACTCACACACACACACCACTCACCCACCCACCTGCACATACTGCTCCAAATGTGATTTACACGATGCTTGTACTGACAGGCATGCAGAGGCTCGGCTGGCCCGGCCACTGTGGAGCTTGCTGATGATGGTCGTCCACCCGTGACAACTGAGCAACCACTTTGGGATGAAGATGATAGGAGACTCAACTATGCATTGCCCGCTGATCTTCCCCTTTATCCTGAGTTCATGTTGGCCTGGGCTACTGTGCCAGGTAAGAACGTAATTCTCATAATGGGATTGTATTAACAGAACAGTGACATTGCAGTGGTGTGTAATTGTATTACTTTAAAGTTTCAGCAATAGCTACACGGAAACCCAATATAATATCAAACTTACACTGCCTTATTTTTGCCAGATATTGTCTTGGACTATCCATGAATAAGTTAGTTTGAAATACCATCGAGTAACGGCAACACATCGAAATCATGGCAATGACAAAGTTTTAGCACTAGTGCAAGAAGTAAGGTGTTAACAAACAGTATTAACATTTTAGGAATGTCTATGTTACATTTACCGATTCAATCGGTTGTTTTAATGGTTTATAATATACAATGTCTCGAATAGAATTACACTGTATAATTATTATACATTTGAGTATAATATTAGAACTAGGTGTCTCCGATAATTGAATGGAAATGTAATACTATGTTTGTACTTATATTATTAATTTAAATTTATTTTTATTTAAAACATTATTATTATAAAATAACCTATGTAGTATATATTTATTTAGTTTACCATTTTATATGATATAGATATATGTATACGTTTAAATTGACTTTTCTTGTACTGCACAGCAGGAGGGTATATTATTGTATGCATATGGTGCTATATAAATCAATAACCTTTACACAAACATTTACATTTAATTTAGACAGTATAATGATGTTTTCATATGCATCATTTGTGCACAATGTTTAATAAAACATAACTTTTGATATCCTATTTAAGTTTGCATCCAGGTCAGTTAGATTTCACAAAAAGAAGAAGAAATAATGTGTGTGATAGAATATCAGCTGATCAGAGGAGTAATTGCTTATTTTATGATTTTCAGGGTATTATGCATTTCGCCATGAAGATGGCTCGCCATTTGTTGAATACCTGTGTGAAGGTCTTCGTCAATGCAGACAACACGATCTGCTGACTATCCTGACTTGGGTCCAGAATCAAGTGGCTATCAAGTACACTGCACTTACGAATGGTCTGCATCACCGTAAACAAATGCCATGGGTGGCATCAATGCTGACGAGAAACGTGTATTTACAACACTTGATGAGGCAAAGTGACTAGTAGGGTAAATCGGGTCACACAGAAGACAATGCTCAACCAGGGCCATTAGAAACCAATTATTTATATGAATAATGTACATTATATAATATATAATTAATACCTTGTACAAGTCGGATCGTTTTTGTAAATAGCAAATGTGTGTGTGTACGTGCATGCATGTGCCTGTGTATATGCATATATGTGTGTATGCATGAACACATTTAGTGATTAAGATCATGAGTATCCCTTTTAATCACATGGAATATTACATTATATATATTTCATGCCACTGTCATAGCAGTGTTGACTGACACTATTGTTATGGTTTGTTTTGTGAAATGACCAATAGTACCTTGTATTTTATATCAGTTGGTTACAATTAGCGTTTTTAATGCATAACAAAATTAGTTTTCAATTTTACGCCAAAACATCGTTCATTCATTTCCGGTTTACGCATTCAGTTTTCCCTGCAACAGAAATTAGTGACGTAGGCTCTATCTCGTTTTCATAAAACTGTGATACGTTTTGTTGCTGCTTTAGTCAAAAAGCAGCGAACGTTTACATGCCATGGTATGCCAACCACCGCAGGTAAGAATACTAAAAGGTAAAAAGGCCTATTCTTACATAGCGCGGTATTCATGCAGTCTTCAGAATTGCTCAAAGCGCTTTACATTTTACTTCACCGGCAAACCATCCAGTCACACTGCAATTAGTGCGCGAAGGCTGCTTGTACAAATATCAACCATTGACTATAGTCAGGTACTCGTGATCAAAACTTGCCCAAGGTGTCACACAGCAGCACAGGATTCGAAATCGGTTTCTCTTAGTCGAGAATACGAAGCTCTACTTTCGAGCAACTGCGCTCTACTATTTATATCAACATTGTTTTTCTCTTAAGGTTTTGTATTGACACTGAATAAATATATTGAAGTTTATTAATTGGCCACTGTCTTTAATGTATTCTGTAGGCTATATAATAACAATACAAATGTGTCGTTGTCGTTTATTTGTTGCTACAGTATGGCTCTATGTGTATACACATATACAATTAAATTACTAAGTGAGTATAAGTAAATTTATAATTTTGTATAAGCAGCAAAGTAAGATATTGTGAAGATACTGATTGAAAGTAAGTAAGTAAGTAAGTAAGTAAGTAAGTAAAAGCTTTATTTCTTGATGGTAACCATGTCACGTGGTATATCGTGATTTTCAATGGGCCATCATCTTACATGCATACATACATCATATACATACATACATACATACAATAAAGCTTTAGATAAAATATATAGTTCACAACAATATAAACATAACCGCTGAAAGAAATAAATAGATAAAAATAAAATTAGATAAACTGTAATTATAAACAAATACATATTATTAAAATATTATTAAATATAAAATATTAGAATAATTATAAAAAATTACATTAATATATTATTTAACATTATTTAAAAGAAAAAGTATTGATTATAATAAAAAAACGTTTATATAAAATAGATCGATGGCACAATTGTATATATAAAAAAAAAATAACAAAAAAAAAATTAAATTAAAAGAATTTAACATTTCATTTGAATCCAAAACAATCTACCTGCGAAATGCAAACAATCACTCAAGCGTATCTATCGGGAAATGCATGCAATTGTACACATCTTTCACGAGAAACTTTAAACAGTGTGTTTTAAAGGTGTCTACACTATTCGCATTTTTTATACATTCCGGGATCGTGTTCCAAAGTTTCGCACCCCTGTAAGCAAATGTGCGCTGGCCTAAGGACATGTTGTATTTCTTCACATGAATATTTGTGCAGCTGCGAGTGTGATGATTGTGCACACTGTTGTTTAACACGAACAGATCAGTGAGGTAGCCAGGGGCGTGCCCATGCATGACATTATACATTACAATGGAAGTGAAATAACGTCAGTGCCTCATCATCCACGTTAGGGTACGAATGTTTAATTATTGTTTCAACAGAGTAAATGACCAAGTGTTGATGTTTATATGTAGCTTGGGAGATTTAGCATGAGGAATATGGTGGCTGGCTTAAGGTGATTATTATGTAAGGATTATGGGTTCGTGTCTCTTTAGTATCATGTCGTTTTTTCTCTTAGTTTCTTTTTTGAACTTCTACTTTTGTATGGATGTTATGAATGTTTTTTTGTTGAACTGGTAGTTACATTGGTGAGTAAACTTGGTTGTCATGTCTTCACTTATTTTTGATGCCGGATGACCCCTTCCAATGCAAAATCCTGGCTATGCCACTGCATATTTGGTTCAGAACCACACTTTAGTTATCGTGTATTATATGCGGCAATTATTTATAAAGTAGACAATTGTATTGATCAATTGTAAGTTAAAATCGCACAAATAGAATCAAAGAAGATCGAATTCCAAGTCGAATTGATAAACCGATTCGAGACACTACAAGAACTAGACGACATCGACACCATGAGCAAAAACATCACATACATGATCCAACAAAGCGCGCCAAGAGTAGACAAGGCGATCAACAACCTACTGAAATCGAGGATGGATATCGTCACCAACACGAGCCATGAAGACGAAACGACGAGAAATGGCGGAAAACGGCACGATAAACAACGAATAGAGTACGCCAAGACCATCAAAAGGAAAGCAAGAGAGGACATCAGGAAATACAACCTACAGATAATACGAGAAACTATCGTGACATCAAAGAGCCTGAGGAAAGTCCGAAGAACGCAGAAGCTAGGCCAAGACATACTTGATCACACTACTAGACAAGCAGAGTAGAGACATACAGTATCAAGATAAGATCACAGAAAGAATAGAGGAATTCTACATCGAGCTATACGACTGTGAACAGAGTACCACAATCCACGCTGACCCAAAAGATGTACCAGCGATAACATCATGGGAGATGGAAGCAGCACTACGAGATATGAAAACTGGGACAGCAACAGGAAAGGACCGTATAAACATCGTGACATTGAAAGCAGGAGAAGATACCATCTCGAAGACAATTGCTAAGCTGTACACTGTTTATCAGAACGACGAATACCCACAGCATGGAAAAACGCTAAGATGGTGATAATATTCAAGAAGGGAAATAAGAAAGACCTCAAGAATTACATACCGATATGTCTACTATCAAACATTTATAAAGTACTCACGAAAGTACTAACGAAAAGGCTAGAGAAGACACTCGACGAAAACCGGCCACGCGAGCAAGTTTGATTTAGAAGCAGCTACTCAACGACAGACCACACCTACGTCGTAAACCAACTGAAAAAGAAGTGCAGAGAATATAATATCCCACTCTGCATCACACTCGTCAAATACGAGAAAACCTTCAACTCAGTGCAAACTCAAGCAGTACTGGCCTCACTTCAAGAACAGGGGATACAAGATGTGTACATCGAACTCTTGAAGGAAATCTATACTAACAGCTCGATGACAGTCCACATACACAAAGAAAAAGCAATAAGATCAACACCAGAAGAGGAATACGGCAGAGAAATACAATATCGCCCAAGCTGCTTACCATAGCACTCGAAAGCATATTCCGACGACTGACGTGGGAAACCAGAGGCTGGAAGATAGGTGGCGAACATTGTATAGTCATCTCCGCTTCGCCGATGACAAACTCATATGCGCTAATACACCACATGAACTACAACTAATGCTGGAGGAATTAGCTAATGAAATTGAAAATCAGGGTCTGAAGATGAACAAGTCGAAGACAAAGGTGACGATGGAAAACGACACACCATGCAATATATGTCAACAACACCCAGATCGAGAACGTTGAAAGCTACATCTATCTGGGACATAGATACAGTACCAGGGACAAAAAACAATACAATGAGATTCAAAGAAGAATCATGGCCGGATGGATAGCATTGGCTAAGCATCGCGACATCTTCAATGGTAACATTGGGACATGCATGAAAAGACATCTCATGCGTACTTCCAGCAATGACATACGGCACGGAAACATGGGCACTCAACACCCAAGCAAAGGACAACCTAGCTAGCTAGCTAGCAGCCGCACAAACAGATATGGAAAGGAGTATGTTAAACATCACATACCGGGACAGAAAAACAAACATTTGCGTAAGATAAAAGACAAAGGTCACATACGTTATTGAACAAGTCAGGAGACGTAAGTGGACGTGGGCAGGGCACGTCAGCAGGTTACGAGATAACCGATGGGCATTGGAAACCCTACGAAAGGAAAAGACCTAGAGCAAGGCCGGCGAGACGGTGGAGAGACGAACTAGACGGCTACTAGAAGGGTACCATCTGGCAGAGGATAGCGCAAGATAAGCAGCATGCTGAGGCCTTCGCCCAACCACAGGACACTATGGCTGCACAATGATGAAGTTAAAATAACCGAATTATTTCAGACAATATAATTGTGTGTCATAGATGATAAAACAATTAAGCACAGTATTAGCAATATGCATCTTAGAGACATTACACACATATGCTACAATTATCGTGTTCTTGTTTCATCGGCAATGTCATGATGCATACGAGCCCTCTCTTTAGTCTTTATGTAACTGGGCATTTTCACGTTTGTAGATTTTGTTAAATGTAAGACAGCGATTCTAATGTAAGAGGCATATCATAACCAAAACGTAGCAAACCAGTTTAAACGGTATGTTCCAATACATAGTACTAAACAAAAATATACCTTTCAGAGTCATCGTGTGCGTACAACATACAAGTCTATGTGCATTTCTGTTCACAGTAAATCTTTGGAATAATTTGCGCGGAAGCATTACACGCAATAGAACCATACACTAAACAGGCCTTTGCGCGCTTGAAAAAGATGTCAGGTCGGTCGAACAGATTATATGTCCCTTCCGCTACTGATTCATTGACATTTGTTTCATACTTAATTTTTTAACAGATTTCACATGCAAGATTGTTCCATTGAATACGAATCGTTCTCAGTTGCTGACCTTTTACTCCTGCCCGGTGATATTGATTTGTTTACAGTTAATGTCACAAATTAATTCAGAAAGTCTATGGTTAATAAAGCCCCTGGTCCAGACGGCATTCCAGGCCGCTAACTTAAAGAGTGTGCAGTTGAGTTAGATCCCTTACTTCACCAGCCCCTGTTTCAACAGTCTGTTGATATAGGTGTCATTTCTACCATCTGGATAACTTCTATAATGGTAACCGTCCACAAAATGTCATCCCCGTCAGAGTTAAGCCATTTCAGACCTGTGGTCCTAACGTCCATCGTCATGAAATGTTTTGAAGGATTGATTCTGTCTCACCTTCTCCCATGTGTTCAATCTCAACTTGACCCATATCAGTTCGCTTACCGTTCCAGAAGAGGCACTGACAATGCAGTAGCGTGCCTTTTTCGCAAACTATTAGAACACTCGAAGAAAGCTGGTAATTATGCTACAATCTTATTTATCGATTTCCGATCAGCATTTAATACAATACAGAGACATGTTATGGTTGATACATTACATAAACTCGAAGTTCCTGCCACACGTGGTCACTGGGTTTTCAATGTTCTAAGCAATCGTCCATAGAGTGTTCTAGTGGATGATACAAGGTCATCAGTGCTTCTTAGCAACACAGGTGCGCCTCAGGGTTGTGTTTTAACTCAATGTTTTGTACACTTGATATATTAACGACTGTCGGAGTGTTGATCCATCTACCCTGTTTGTGAGGTTTTCTGACGACACAGAGTGACCCGATTCACCCTAGTAGTCATCCTAGCTGTCCCATCTAGTGTTGTAGATGCACATTTCTCGTCAGCATAGATGCCACCCATGGCATTTGTTTACAGCGACGCAGACCATTCGAACCGTCTACTAGGGCAGTGTACTCGATAGCCATTTGATTCTGGACCCAAGTCAGGATAGTCAGCAGATCGTGTTCTTTGCATTGACGAAGACCTTCACACAGGTATTCAATAAATGGCGAGCCAACGTTATGACGAAATGCATAATATCCTGGAAATCACAAAATAGGCAGTTACTCATCTGATCAGCTGATATTTTATTCACACACATTATATCTTTTGTGAACATTAACTGACCTGCATGCAAGCTGTTCATAAAATATCAAAATGCATTCTGCACAATTGATGCGTGTGAAAACATGATTATATTGTCTAAATTAAACTTAAATGTTTGTATTTACTGATTTATATAGCATCATATTACACAATGATATTCTATGGTGCTGTGTTGCATAAGAAAAAGCACAATCGAAGTTAATCTAAATATTTAACATAATACATACATATACACACATATATATATATATATATATATATATATATATATATATATATATATATATATATATATATATATATACATACACACACATTGATATAATATAAAAATAAAATAACTAAATATACACAAACATAAATAATCATTAATACTCTATAAGTATATAATAATAAATAGCAATAAAGCAAAATTAATAATTTAAGTACATATAACCGACATAGATTTAATTACCATTCAATTATTGGAGACACCTACCTTTACTAATCCATTTAAATATACAATAATTTTACAATGTATTGTCATTCGATACCTTTTTTTTCAACCATTACAATGACTCGGTAAATGTAACATGTAGACATAGATTAACTGTTAATTAATGTCTGTTAACAACGTTTGCGTGATGTCAAAACCTTAGTTTAGATATGTTGTCAAACGAATGGCTTATATGTGCCTAGCGAATTATGCCTATGGTAATGAATTCAATTAAACTGATTTTCCTACACACACACACACACACACACACACACACACACACACACACACACACACACACACACACACACACACACACACACACACACACACACACACACACACACACACACACACACACACACACACACACACACACACACACACACACACACACACACACACATATATATATGTATGTATATTCATTGATATAATATATATCTATATCTATCTATATATTCTATCAATTTGCATACGTAATTTATTTTATTAATAATAGCATAACATACCGTTGATTTTCCACAATATAACTCATTTTGTATTGTTGCTATATGTTGGTGTTTCAAATATGTTGTTCAGGTTATTCTACACCCATCGCAGTTGTGTCAGACACATCTATGCATATAAGTGTTACCTATCTTGGACTATGTCTTTATGTTCTTGGGGAAAGATATTCACCATTATGATAGCAACTTCCGTAAGTCAATTGGTTTCTCTTACCCGGTACTGTAGACCAAGCCAGCAAAAAGTCGGGATAAACAGGCAGGTCAGCTGGCAATTTGTAGGCGAGACTACTTTCTACTTCATTCCACGTTGCCGATTCAACTGTTTTTGACGAACGTCCATCTCCATGACACTCCACAGTGCCAGGTAGGGATGTTCCTCTGCATGCCTATCACAAGCCAAATGACATACATAACATACAGTGTGTATTAAACCACAATATTAATGTAATTTGATCCGTATATGATACGATACATCCATGTCAAAAAATTACAAACACTTAACTTACGGTAAACATGGTATTTGCATGACAATAAAGTAACAAAAAGAAGGATCAGGAGACTTTTCTAAGAATGTAGGAGAGACTATCGAGGAACCACCTTTGTTATAGAAAGTACAATAATGCATAATGCATAATGCTAAATGAACAGGAGCAACGCAGAGTGAACGAAATTACCCAAGTTTGACAACTGCAGCAAGATTGGTTTAATCCCAGTGGTCAGTGAAGTACATTTTCACACGCATTTTACTGTCCTGCCTTCTAAGTTCTAATTACTATTTATTTTATTTAGTCAATATCCTAATCCAACTAGTCATGCTTTCAGCAAAACATAGTACAGTTTATGTTACAAAAATACTATATCACTGACCAACTGACTACACAATGGCATTTTATTTATTTCATTGTTGATCTAATATGTATTAGCTTTCTTGGTTTGTATGTATTTGTTTAGTTGCTATTGGTTTCATAACATGACATCACATATGACATCACACATGGTGTTCATTGTGTATACATACTTGGATGAAGAACAATCTGGGCTTGTTGACGAGAGTTGGAGCTTCTTCATCATTGAGACAATTCACCAATTCCCTGACCGCAATGATGCCATTTCTACACATAATGACATCACACACTCTTTGTTCTCCTTCTTCTGTGAGTTCACCCTGTCCGCCATGACTTAATATGACACAGACAAAGCAGTCCATCTCACTGTGATTATCCTTTGCAACTGGAACAGAAGAGACGTTTACACAGCATGGCAAGGAATCTGTTAAATTCAGTGCGGTGAATTCGAAAAGTGATCACACAACAAGGAGTATTCAGATAAAGATTATGAAGATATAATAAGGCTAATAGTGTCTTTAGCTTAAATGAAATACTAACATAAATAAATAGGTTTACAAAAACGCTTATGTCTATGAACATTATGCAACATGCCATTACGACAGGCTCTGTATATCATATTCCAAGATCATTTACTCATTGACTTGTTTAGTTTAAAAGATTTATGATTTACCTTTTCGCAGCTCCCTAAGTAGAGTGGTAGTGTCGACATCATGATGAACCTTGACTGTCAAGCCTAAGCCTTCGAGGGTTGGTTTTAGATTATCTTCGTCTTCCTTTGAGCCAGTTCTATCGTTGTTAGAGTACTTGATATTATTGAAGATGACAGCAGTACCAGAACGTATGGCATACATCTCTTGGTCGTTTCGCCTAAACCAGAGAAGTACAACATATTACATTTTGTCGTAGTTGATTACATTTTATCATGATTATAAACTGACCCGTAGACGTAATTATAATAATCGTGTTATTTCAGACAAAAGTCCAAATATGTATGCATATAAATTACAAGAAAACACGAAACAATTATAGACACGTACACGACACGTACGCCATGCTTGAAATACAAAAAAAATTGATTTGTGATAAAAAAAAAAAAAAAATTGTCAAGTCAACGACAGACTGTTCACTTTCAGTCTCCGGGATAAATACCTCTACATTGACTACATGCAGACATTGTTGTCTCCGTCGATTCAATATACTACACAACTACAGTTATCATGGTGCATGAAACAGACAAGTGGTGGCTTCATACGCCAATACAACTCCAGTTATAATGGTGCGTGGTCCGTGTATATACCTTTCCTTTTTCGTTTTCAAATTTGCGAACGAAAAACGAATTAGTTTTTCGTTTTTCGTTTTCAAAAGAGAAGTAAGAAAAAGGAAAAAACAATTCGTTTTTGCATTTGCTTTGGCCACATAGCCACTTCGGGTAGCCAGCAAAAGTTCGTAGTTTCGGATAGCCCTATTGTATTTAGAAGCATGCATGTTCCTGTGTATTTTATTAACATTTGCTACTTTACGCGTATTGTAAGTACAGGATGTATGATAAAAATATAATACGTTTATGGCTGAATGTGTTGCTAGAGTTAGGGGTTAATTCATTATAATTTTGCATATGTAATACTTTAATTACAATTGTACAAGTATATTTGTATCCTTTGGTAATATGTTGCTTTACATAATGTATCAAGCTTCTAAAACTATGAGTGGTTATCTTTTGATAAAAAAATCAAGGTATTGTGTATTGTGTTTGGCAGACTATATCTAATACATCTTTCTTGCATAAATGTCCATGAAGAGCACATAACCTTATGCCATTAAAATTAAAGATTCAACTGTAAGTCTAATGATTTCTTTAAAATCTTTATAATCTTTATTTATTCATGTTTCCAATAGCAAATGGAACAGTGTCACCTGAATGTTTACTAACAACTGAAATGGAGAAATGCTTAAGTTCATTTTATATATTCTACCGTCAATGTCTTTTTCAATTAAGTAAAGGACGGATACCTAATATGTATTCGACTTACACTTAGGTTTATCTGCAATACTGGCTGAGATATAGTGAAAATAGATTTTTCAATATAATAATGGCGGCATTAATTTGTATAAAAAACGATACGTGGGATATATTTTGCTGATTTGTTAACATAGCAACCTGTTTTCTACGTATTTTGTCCGACCTAGTGATACCAATTAAAGATATATTTCCGGCGGGTGCACGGTACCCCTTTAGACTAGATTATTTAGCCAATTTCAAAATTTCGCGGTTGAGTGACGTTGTGGCGCGTGCTGTTATGCAACTTCGCTGGGGTCACTATGCTATCGATGTGTGATTGGGTTCGTTGAGTGTTGCAAAACAGTGTAGTTCCTCGCGCGTTCCTCTTCCTAGTTTGTTCAAAACATGTCTAATAATAATGACTGTCTTACGTTGTGCTGCTAGTAACCACTGGATCTGTTAGTGGCTGCCTGCGGTCGAGACCTGCTCGAAATTTATGAAACGTGTCTAGACACGGCGATGTAAGTAAGGATAACGGTATTAACGCCACTGAAACGTCACGCCTCACGGACACGGGCCAAAGGCAAAGACCAAAGTACCAAAATGGAAGAGTTTTAGTAGCGCGACGACCATGACTTGCGAGGATGATACGACTGTTTGACATACTTATCAATTACTTGACCATATAGATGAATGAGTTATGAAGAAATGTCAGTTAGTGACAGTCGTCTTCTTACCTGGCAGTCATGTCTCGTATAAGTAAAATCACATAACCATGTTTACGACGGTAGTGACCTCTTACGACAACCAACGGTACCGTTAATCACGTAAACACGTACGCGGAAGTGAACGTGTTAGCGCCAACTAGGGTGGAAGAAATACACCGTAGCTGTAGTCAACCAGACATCATCACTAAGGTAATACTGGTTTATTGCAAAACCATATACGAGCAATAGACGAACTGTCAACTGGACGAAGTCAAAGAGGGGCGAATCCACACAAGGCTTGTCGTTCGTTGTTGCTCTGCTCGCTAGGAGCGCCGCTGTCTGTTCCTAAACAAAGCCGAGTTGGTGTAGTTTCGTTTCTTAACCACTTCCGAAACTTTAGCATACACGCACCATGATAACTGTAGTTGTATTAGTATATGAAGCCACCACGTATCTGTTTCAACGAATAAGTCGCTTATTCGAACAATATACGGAATGGACGGAGACAGCAACGTCTGTAGACGTATCTACACCGGGGACTGAACAGTCTGTCGTTGACGTGACAACAGACATACAGTCAGAGTTGCCTGTCAGCGTCACTGAATCTACCTCGGAGACAGAAGTGTCGTTCAGTGAGTGTACCTCGGACTCGCAGACTAAACTGCCCGTCGATGACTCTACCTCTGTGTTCAAGCATAGGTAAGCACGCACCCATCCGGGACACATGTACGGGGTGTCTGCCAACATAACACTGAGTTGACTCAATCCGGTCGCAGCCAGATTAGTACGACCTACATACGTCATAACAATAATATAATAAATAACAGTATTTGTCTACGCCATATCTCTAACAATAAAACCATTCAGAGGCGCATTACACTTTACAGTAATATATATGTTATCTTAAACAAAATAGAGATGTAGTTGTAAAATAAATATATTATCGATACAATTTTTCAATATAAATAAATAATATTAGTCCTAAAAATACTAAAATACTAATACTGATGAATAATAGTTAAGTATATTATAAGTTAAAAATAAATAAATAATAAAATAGTTGATAAATAGTAGATATTAAAATAATAAAATAGTTGATAAATAGTAGATATTAATTTTATTCGGATATTATAACATTGTTCTTTTAAAGTGAAAACGCTCTTTTAAACAGAAATGTCTTCAGTCGCTTCTTGAACGAACTGAGGCAGTCTGTGACACGCATGGCAAGCGGCAGATTGTTCCAGAGGCGTGGGGCAGCACTTGATAATGATTTTTCTCCCTGCGTGCGTAGTCTGCATGGTGGAACCTCCAGCAGGTGAGCGTCCGCGGAGCGTAGCGCACGGGTTGGTTCGTAACGAACGTAACGTACTTATAGCGGATGTAGAAATCCTATGGTTAAAGGTGACCGCATAGGTTCCCCCAACAGTTTTTAATAAGCTAAATCAGGCTACACGACAAATAAGTACCAGCTATGATATTTGTAAATTTATCACAAATAAATGATATTTGTATTATAATTATGCATTGCGTATACGTGTCTATAATGTTATCATTTTTTTCTTGTACTATATATGCATACATAGGGACTTCTGTCTGAAATAACATGATTATTATAAATACGTCTACGGGTCAATCCATAATCCTGGTCACATTTTAGTGGCAACAACAAAGTGTGATATAATTAATTGTATGGTTTAGACGAAAAGAAGAAGAGAGGTATTCCATACGTTGTGGTACTGCTGTCATCTTCAATAATCGCCAGTACACTGACGGTCCAAGAATTGGCACAGAAAAAGATGAGGACAATTTAAAGCGAACCCTAGAAGACTTTGGTTTGAAAGTAACGGTGCATCATGATGTCGACACGACCACTCTACTTACGGAGCTGCAGAAAGGTAAACCATAAATGTTTCAAACTGAACAACTCAATGAGTAAATTATCTTGGAATAAGACATACAGATGCTTTGTAGCTAAACCTATTATAATGGCATATCGCATAATTTACATGAACAAAGCGTTTTTGTGAAGGTATGTTTTATGTTAGTATTTCAACTTAACCACATGCACCATTATACTTATTGTATCTACATAATCTTAATTGATATAATCCTGGTTGTGAGATAACGTTTCGAATGTAGTGTGTATCTACATAATCTTAATTTATATAATCCTGGTTGTGAGATAACGTTTCGAATGTAGTGTAACAGAATACTTGTCATGCTGTGTTATCGTCTCGTCTGTTCCAGTTGGAAAGATGGATCACAGCAAGATGGATTGCTTTGTATGTGTCATACTAAGTCATGGCATACAGAGTGAACTCACAGAAGAAGGAGAACAAAGAGTGTGTGATGTCATTATGTGTAGAAATGACATCATTGGTGTCAGGAAAGTGGTGGATTGTCTCAAGGATGAAGAAGCTCCAACTCTCGTCAACAAGCCCAGATTGTTCTTCATCCAAGTATGTATATACAATGAACACCATGTGTGATGTCATGTGTGATGTCATGTTATGAAACCAATAGCAACTAAACAAATACATATAAACCAAGAAAGCTAATACATATTAGATCAACAATGAAATAAATAAAATGCCATTGTGTAGTCAGTTGGTCAGTGATATATTATTTTTGTAACATAAACTGTACTATGATTTGCTGAAATCATGACTAGTTGGATTAGGATATTGATTAAATAAAATAAATAGTAATTAGAACATAGAAGGTAGGACAGTAAAAGGTTTATTAAAATTAACTTGACTGATCACCAGGAAGATTAAACAAATCTTGCGGCAGTTGTTATTTCGTTCACTCTGCATTGCTCCTCTTCATTTACCAGTATGCAATATTATTCTTTCTCTAACAAGGGTGGCTTCTCGATAGTGTCTCCTACTGTCTTTAAAAAGTCTCCTGGTCCGTCTTTTTGTTACTTCACTGTCATGCATTATACCATGTTTACCGTAAGTTTAAGTGTTTGTAATGTTTTGATATGGATGCATCGTATCACATACGGGTCAAATTATACTAATATTGTGGTGTAGTACATACTGTATGTTATGTATGTCATTTGGCTTGTGACAGGCATGCAGAGGATCGTCCCTACCTGGCACTGTGGAGTGTCATGGAGATGGACGTCCACCAAAAACAGTTGAACCGGCAGCGTGTTGTGAAGTAGAAAGGAGTCTCGCCTACAAATTGCCAGCTGACCTGCCTGTTTATCCAGAATTTTTGCTGGCTTGGTCTACAGTACCGGGTAAGAGAACTATTTTTCGCCAACAACATAGAGACGTAGTCCAAGACAGGTAACTATTATATGTATAGATGTGTCTGACAAAACTGCGATGGGTATAGAATAACCTGAACAAAACATCTGAAACACCAACGTATCAATTCCAGTACAACTTAGTTATACTGTGGAAGATCAAAGGTATGTTATGCTGTTATTAATACAATGAATTATGTATGCAAATTTATAGAATATATATATAAGTCATACCAACACGAGGTTAATCGGTTTCATTTCATTCATATGGAGCAAGGGAGAAGATGTTGTTGTTTGTCTTTCGGGGGCGAGGATAGAGCAAGTGACTGAACGGGTAGGGAACACATTGGGGCATTGCCAGGGAGGATCTATATGAATGCATGTAGAGAAGAACAATGCAGACAGGGAGGGGACAACTAGGATAGTACAGAGATACAGACAGTTGGTAGGGAAACTGAAGAAGACAAAAGTTGAACAGATTATTCTCTCAGGAATCTTGCCATTAATGGGAGGAAGGGGAACAATATATAGAAACTGCATGACGATGGCAATCGTCGCTCTAGTAGAGTAGATGTGTGAAGAAGAAGAAGTTGGATTCGTAGATTTGTAGGGAGACTTTGTTGGGAAAGAAGACATGTACGTGAGAGATGGCTTCCATCTAAATGGAAAGGGTGCAGCAGTATTCTCTGAGAACCTGTTTCGATATGTCGACAGTGGAACAGGTTGCAACTATTTAAACTAGATTCGCAGAGAAGCCAACTATTGGAGGCACAGCAAAAATAAATAAACAAACAACAGTCTGGAAAACTCTACAAAATTTGGTAATAAATGTTTTTTTAAATGCAAGGAGCATAGTAAATAAAATAAATTAACTAAACATTATGGTCGAAGATATCGACCCTCACATATGTATAACTGAATCTTGGGCCACCACCGATATATCAGATGCCGAATTGGGAATGACAGGATGTGTCATGTTCAGGAAAGATAGAATAGGAATAAGGGGAGGTGGAGTCAATTTATATATTAAAGAATCCATCCAGGCTTACGAAATAAAATTAGAAAAAGAAGCAGAATGTGAAGAAGCTGTCTAACATAGTTACAGCGAACTCAACATTAACTGTTGGGTTATTTTATCGAAGTCAAAACATAAGCATAGACGAGAATGAGAAAGTACAAAACGCTGTAAAGGAATGAGTAAACGGGACTGTATAATTAAGGGGGATTTTAACCATGGGCGTATACAATCGAAATCTCTACAGAGTACTGGGAGTGAGGATCAAAAGTTTTAAAATTTAGTACAAGATAGTTTCCTTACTCAAGATATGTTAGAATCACCAGGGACGAGAACGTGTTGGACATAGTTTTGAGCTAACACAAGAAATTTGTTGGTAATGTCAAGATACGTGAGCAACTGGGGTGTAGTGATCACAACCGGATACATGTTATCATTAAAGTAAAAGGAGCACGGAATCGAAGAAAATACGGTACGAAATATTTTCACTAAGGAAGATATAAGGACATGAGGAAATATTTAGCAAATATAGAATGGAATAACACACTAGAGAATAAGACAGTAACAGTGTAATGTTGGAATATCATAATGAGTGAAATTGACTGCATTGTCGATAAATTTGTCCCCTTGAAAAAATAGGGGAAACGGTCAAAAAAGAAACACTTATCGAAAGAAGCCATTAGAAAAATCAAGTACAAGCAAATGATGTGGAAGACATAGACATACTGAAAGTGAAGAAGAGTATGCCATTTATAAAGAAGCGCTAAGCAAACCTACAGCTGAAATGAGAAATTCAAAGAGAAGCTATGAAAATTAGCTTTTTTATATAAAACATGACAGCACGATTTTTTATGCATATGTTCGAAGTAAACAGAAAGTTCAGGATAAGGTCGGACCTCTAGAAGGTAGTGATGGAAACATAACAAAAGAGGGATTCGTAATGGCAGAAAATCTAAATAAGGACTTTAGTTCGGTGTTTACCAGGGAAGATATTAGTGCATTATCAGTACCAGAGACTGAATTCGAAGGGAGAGAGTCAGACTATTGAGAAAGATTTGTTTGTCAAGCTCAACTTCCCCATCTCGAAACATAGAGTGCCCCTTTCAGATATTGACCCAAATGATAATTCTGTGATATTTTCAAAAGAGTAACTTACAACTGTTTCCCAGTAGGATTATGTTAGAATGTTTTATTGTGGCATTCGAAGGGTGATCTCACAACAACATATATTTTCAAATTGAGATTACGGGGATGTATCAAATCGCAATATTTCATATTAAATATTTCAGTTATCATTATTAGGTGTACGAAAAAAACTTCTGTCTATGAAGATCATGTAATATGCCTTTTTGAAAGGCTTGACATCAACGCATCCGTATGTCTTATTTCACGGTAGCTCTAAATTTGACTTGTTTAGTTAGTTGTTGTTTTGTAAAGCATTCAAAGTTTGTCATAGTTTCATAGGAAAACTTGCAGATATTACCAAAACACCAATGTAACTACTTTGCAACATTGGTAGTATATATACGTAGTAAACTATTTCATACTAGTGCCAGTAAAGTAGTCAAGTTGTAAACATAAATCGTTGTGTGCGTTGGTTAAGTTGAACTATTATTAACACTAAACTATGTCCGTTTTTTACAGGGTATTTCTCATTTCGCCGACCGTCTGGCTCGCCATTCATCCACTACCTGTGTGACGGTCTTAGGGAGTACAGAGAGTACGATCTTCTGACCATCTTAACGCTGGTCCAGAGTCACGTGGCGACCAAGTATGTCTCATTTGCACCATCAACTGTAAATAACCCTAAGAAGGCAAATATCCACAACAAGAAGCAAATGCCATGGGTTGCATCAATGCTGACAAGAAAGGTTTATTTTTGCTAAGATTATCTCTTTGAGCGGATTCTGACCGCCTTACCAGGATGGTGCGCATCATAATCTCAAGCATGTTTAATGCAACATGTTTTGAAATGAGAGAACTCTATGATCACGGTAATTTATCTGGGTGTATGTGCTGGGACGTATATACTGCACACACAATTCTATGATTATGCCTTTTCGGTGTACACAAGTTTGTAAGCATTCTTTTCATGTTAAATACAATCAATCAATAAAACATGAAGGTTGCCTCAGAGTGGACAGGCTTTTGTTGTGACATCAAATAGTGAGACGAATCGAATATACAGGTCAGATCGGATTTATGATCATTTAAATATAATTTTTTACTTACACAACCCTATACATATACATACATGCATACACATGCTTACAAAGATCAAATTCAGTGGAACATACATAACTGCACACACGCGTACACACATACGTACATACTCACATACGTACGTACATACCTGCGTACATATATACATACCCACCCACATACATATCAGACAGGGGGAGCGATGGATGCTTACTAATTACTGGCGGGACATGGATTTCACCTGGAAATTAGTTTTGTTTTTTAAAGATTTTCGAAGCTAGCACTTTCCCTCATAATAATCTACACAACAAGGCGAACAGTGTTCCAAAGTCTACCATATTATGGGCCTTCATAGTACATACGTTTATGTGTACACACACATATACAAGTACACGCATAACTGCATCACAGCTGCATCTCAGTCGCTCTATAATTGATGTAGCCAGGTTGCTTAGATAACTCGGTGATGTTATCAAAAAGAAAACGTCTGGCTGAACCCGTGCTTTTCATCGTATATTTTGTTGAAATTTTAGTCTTCATGTCAAAAATGTCGTTGAAGTGTCAAATGTATGCAGTAATGTATGTTCTAGGAGACGTCATGTTGCAGTAATAATTTAACTCGTAAATTTAACTATTATCAACATTGTTGCCATAGGCAAAGCTTGACGGAGGCCTCGGGCATAATTGTGACTGAGACTTAAGCACATTGCGACGAACTCGATACAACAATTGTCTATCAAAACGTATGTAAACCGTCAAAGCTGGATAACAAAGAGATGGAACATTCGAACACAAGTTGGAGCCCAACACGGGATTTCTTTTTTGACATAAGGCAATGTTTTTAAAGCAACTAGTTTGCAAAAAAAGTTTTGATTAGCAGATGTCGTGTACACGTACCGAGTAACGTTATTGACATATTATTACCGATTAAAAGCAAACAAACGCCATTCACACACATCCTTATGTATTCGTAATAAAGACAACCTTCCGAATTTAAATAAACCATATAACGAAATAATTACACGAATATACCACTTGCTCGTCGTAGATTTTTTATAGCTTGACGAAATCTTTGCTAAGTAACTGGTCATGTGATGGATAGGCCATTTGGAAGAGAAACCAGCCGAATAAAACATTACGCCGGTTCAGTCCTGCCTCTTTGTTGTAATGTTTATCAAAATAGGATCGGCAGTATTTACTGTCTTCTTGGTTGCACTGCTCGAAGCGAATTCCACAGAGTTGGTGCGGCAACAGAGAAAGCTTTGGTTCCAGCTTTCGTTTTCACCCGAGGGATATAAAGAGGGTTACTATTGATTTATCGTAGCTGTCTGGAATTTCTTGCAGAAGCAAGCATCAGACATGCTGATTATGTTGATGTGTAGGCTTGATTTACAAATCTTGGAAATAAAGCGAAAGTGCATAGGGAAACAATGCAATGATTTCAGAGGCGGCATTGAGCGAAAAAACGGGAAGAACGCGTGACTACTGTTGCCAAGCAATTTTGGACACGTTAACGTTTTGCTATGTCCTTGTTTGCAGTATTGCAAAGGAGGAAATTGCAATGGTAAAGTCTGCTGCTTAGTAGAGCTGCTGCAATGGTTTTGGCAATGGACAGTGAGATATATCGGCGAACAGGCGAAGAGCG
Source organism: Oasisia sp. SBJ-2009 (assembly GCA_964017155.1). Classification (NCBI taxonomy): domain Eukaryota; kingdom Metazoa; phylum Annelida; class Polychaeta; order Sabellida; family Siboglinidae; genus Oasisia; species Oasisia sp. SBJ-2009. Next base: position 32,725,562 of record OZ024862.1, on the reverse strand, counting down.
CGGATATGGTAAAAAATATACGATATGTTTTCGATGTGTTGTTTAAAATTGCAGTTTTGTTTTCATCACATGTTACCCAAAGTTTTAACACTGAGGCGGCTGGTGTGATACTCTGACTCAAAATACGTGTCGGCAAAAAAGCCATCAAGTTTTCTACGCTGCGTTGGTGTACCAATGATGAGACATTCGATATTACATGCATAAACCTTTAATTTACTGTTGTTCATCCAAAGGAAGACGTCTTGGAGACAATCACTGAGCTGATTTAGGAAGCGACAAGTATCAGGTGTAGCGAAAGAAATGTATACATTTATGGGCCATTTACATAAGGTTGTGACTTTTGATAACCGAGCTTAGTGGTGTTATATAGTGAAAAGCATCCTTCAAAACATAACCCTGGGAACACCACATTAGTTTGGCAGCAACACTGAGAAACAGTTTCCTATCTTAAAGGCTTGCCATCTATCAGTCCTGTATGAAGGAACCTGCGCACGGTGTAGCCAATATGCCGTACCAAGTTGATAAAAGTCTATTGAGAATATTATGGTCAATGGTGTCAAATACGTCAGATAGATGAAACAGGTTCAGTGCGGTAACTTTGCCATTATCTATCTTAAGGCTGATGGCATTGTGTACTTATAAAAAGCAGTTTGTGTGGCGTGAAACTGTCTGCTTAGTACGATGGAGCTTTGTAAAGCAGTGAAGCATTGTTCTTTTCTTCTCACTTCTCCAAACCCGATCACATACCATACAAGTCTTCTTCTAATTCTTTCCGTAGTGTTTTCATGTTATATATCTTTAGTGTACATACCCGCTTCCGGCAGCTTTTCTTGGCTCAAACTGTATTACCACTGCTAGAGACTGGAGCTTTGGTTTTGTAATAGTGTGTATGCTGGCGTTGTTGGCCTATCATTCTACGCTGGCCAGCGCGGGGTGGAGGAGGCAGGCAACGTATAATGAACAAAAATGCCCAAGTTTCGGGCATTCTAACCACTTGATCACATACACGCACACTCACGCGCACAACACACACACACACACACACACACACACACACACACACATACACACACACACACACACACACACACACACACACACACACACACACACACACACACACACCAGCGATGTTCGAGTTGCAAGTTTCAATTAACTCATGCATAGTCAGCCAAGAATAACATTTTATGTAGCTGTAAGGGAGGAAGATGCAAAGCAATCACGGAAATTCATTACAACCAAATGTACTGTTACCGGTGAAAGCTTCAAATAGGGAATGCAACGGAAAGGTACTAGTTGATAGCACACATTTTAGATACGATCATACTGTACACATAGTGCAGAACACCATATCGTGTAACGTGTTAGGCTGCCTATTTATCAATATATCACTATTGGCTGCGACCATAATGTAGTGTATATAAAACATCGTCCTCAAATGGGACAGTTTTAGGGAAAAACAAAATGGTGTCCTTGCATGTTACACCATCAGTGATACACGTGGCTCTTGTGTCGTCTTCAAAGACCGTCGTATGACTAACTATTGTTCTTTGTTTTGCGCATATGAAGGACCACAGTTCCAATGACACTCTGCATGCATATCTACTTGACGCTTCCTGCGACTGATATTGCGCACTCAAATGTATCTCGCCAAATGCTCCCACAATTCTGCAATGTGACAAAACAAATATTATATATCCTTCTTTAAAATACAGCAAAAGTAATATTAACATCGGGATGCGGTATGTACTAATAATGATTAGGCTTCTCTTCAGGATAATGTATACACTCATCTTGATTGACAATGAAAATAAATGAAAAGATAGCAGAATATTGCTGTCATGTTATTATGCTTTGGTTATGAATGAATGAATGAACTTTATTTATTTCGGTCGCCATATAAAATTAATGCTCAAATGTACAAGTGAGTATAAAAATTGTAACCATGGAGGTCTTCTAGAAACTTTTACCGAAGACCACCAGAACATAACAATTTAAAGATTTTTTCGTTATTATATAAACAGCAAAATAAAATATACACAGTAAAGCAAATATACCTTTCGTAATTGCAATTAATGTTTTTACAATACTTACAATAAATCTTTTAGACTACTAGTTAAAATGTACACATTTAGTGTACTACTACTATTTTCTATCACCAGTGGCATCACATATTCCAATATACCAGTACAATATGTGAAGTTTGTGAACACAACACGTATTCTTAATAAAATATCATTAAGAGTAAATTAAAGTAATAACATTATATAACATTACCTACCATTAGCACACCACTACCACTGCTACCGCTACCACATCATCGGTATCATGAATGATGCTAATTACCTAAATAAGTCTAAAAATAAAATATAATAATAATGATGATGATAAATACTATTTAATAGTAAAGTACACAATACGTACAAATATCTAAGTTTCATATCCCGTCAGTAATACTCCTTTAGCTTTCTTTTAAATTGTTTTAGGCTCACTTAACTGTTGAGGTAGTGCATTCAAGAAGACTGGTCCAAAGTAATTTATTGTAAACGTTCTGTTGTTTGTTCTTATGTGTTTAATGTAATATCCATTGTAGTTTCTAAGGTTATTGTTATGAACGTTTTTAGTTCGCTTAAGCCTAGAAGTCAAGCTATCTGTGAGGTGATCATTAATTGATATATATATATATATATATACATATATATATATATATATATATATATATATATATATATATATATATATATATATATATATAGTTGATCTTTATATAGATCATTTTATTTTAAGTTTTAATTTTGAAAATAGAGGATCCGTATGTGTTGTAAAATGTGATTTTGTAATTATCCTTATTGCTCTCTTCTGCCGTAACTTTCATTTCTTTTAATGATTTGGGTATGTATTGTATTAAATCATTCAGGAAAAAATTGAATTATAATGTTGTTGTTTTGCACTGTTTGCAAACATATAAACGAACAATCGCAGAGCATTACTGCGTTATTCTCAGAGAACTGTGTCACAAAACGTTACCTTGTTATTATAATTTTATATGATGTTTAAACATTCATGATGTCATCAAACTAACAGAAGGCCACCGTACCTGCACATCTTCTAACGTCCTGAGAAACATGGTTGGTCTGAAAAGTCAGAACTCTGAAAAGAGATGTGATCAATACAGCTTCTGTATGATACTGGTAGTTTTATGTCCGTAGGGTGTTGTCGTGTTAATGTCATATACTGTATATTTTATTTATTATTTATTGATGATCACTGTATCATGGAATTAGCAATGTTATAAGAGGAAGTCGGTCACAACATACGCACACGCGCACGCGCACACGCACACGCACACGCACACGCACACGCACACGCACACACACACACACACACACACACACAAACACGACATCATGCGATATATAACCATGTTCACAGACCACAAATATTAACCTCGCTGCGTCTACCGGCTGTTTTAAGTGTCCGATTCTAGAATAAAATTGGTCTAACGGTCACCATCGATAATGTATTTTAAACTGATTTACTATAATCGTAGTATAATATGCATGTTTGGTTATCATAACTGCATGTTGCATGATGATGTAATTTTAAAAGTGTGCAGCTACCACACTTAGTAGTAAATTAATAAGAATTTAATAAGCAAACTGTATAATGAAAAAAACCAAGCTATCACTCCCTTTTTTCATGTGTCTCGCACACTCGTTTGATCCATTTCTCTAGGTCCCCCTCGCTCGCTCGCTCTCATTCCAGAACCCATTGACTCATTCTGTCTATCTGTGCGCTGTGAACGCGCGCATGTGTGTGTGGGTGGGAGTGTCTGCGTCAATGTGGATGGACATATGTAGTATATATATATATGAACGTACATCATCACTGTCAAAGGACTTCCAGAAGACATGGAGTACAGTTGGGCCATTGACGCGGATATCATTTAGAGATAGCATCAAGTCGCTGGTGAGAGAGTGTAGACACGTGTTCGCTCCTGGGATGGCTACGATAAACGACCGTGTCGCCTTTGGGTGACCACCAATGAAATTCATTAAAAGCTGAAAAACATAACATGGAAAAAGCCGATAAAATATATGTGAGCCGATGTATATTGCTAACAACTCAAAGTGTAATGTTTTGTTGAAACACATAATTCTCACACATGTTGAGGATATAATTTGATTATGATTCATTTTTTTCTAGTTGACCCAATTAAGACCTATATTAAACCTTTTTCTTAGACACTTAAACGTTAACGGTATATTACAGCATTGAGCACATCATTATGTATGCTTATTGCAAAATTCATACATTATTATGATAGAGTAATGTGAAATGATCACGTTTTGATACATTACGTCTCGAATGTATATTATAAGCTTACAACAACAATTCTTTAACAATACTCATTATCTACGCCGTGCTACTCACCCGTACTGTATCCGTACTCTTGAATGTGCACGTCCACACGGTATTATCAGGAAATTTCACCTTCACGGGAAACCCGTCAGTATTCTCTGTAGGTGGCGGCTCGCATTCTGGGTACCGGACTACCACCTAGTTCAAATCAATTATACAATAGCTATATATCAGCTATATCGGTTGTGACACGAATATACTTGTATACTTCGTATGACAGACCACATGCATGAATCTGCGTGTTTAGCAACAATTGGTGGGGAAAAGTTGGCTAGAAATGAAACACAAAAGAGGCGACATTTTTGGTAGACTTGGCTACACCAAGAAGTAGAAAACCGTAAGTGCCATGTTCAGAAGACTGCAGGACGGACACTGACGAGCAAAAACTGAAAAGGATCAAAGATGAACAAAATTAACTATATCCTGATAAACAGGCTAGGCCTAGTTACAGATGTAACAGTCATCAACCAAGTCAATATTAGAAGTGTCCACAGAATGGTAATGAGCAACATCAAAGTGGACGTAGATGTGGAAAGAAAAATGCGATGAACAACTAAGAGACGATCAAGAGTAGATACCAAAACAGTAGGATCAAAAAAGATCAACCACGAAGTCGAAATACAAAATCGAGTTGAAACACTACAAGATGAATTAGACGACATCGACACAGTGAGCAAATGCACCACGTACATGACTGAAAACGTGCAACTAGCGTAGCCAAAAACAGTCAGCACGCAAATAAAATTGACGATTAAATAATTGACACTAAAGAGTCTTAGGAAAATAAGAAGAACGCAACCCCAACGCCAGGACAGACTGATAATGTATAATATTACAGTTCTTGACATGTAAGTAGGGTAGAGAAATCCAAAATCAATACAAGATCCTAGGACGAAAAGCGGAATTGTATTCCGAAAGAGTAAAGATGGTGATAATCGCAAACAAAACATGTCATAGACTACAGACTAATATGTATATTATTACAATGTTTATGTATAAATTAAATATATATATATATATATATATATATATATATATATATATATATACTAACGAAAAGACTAGAAAAGATATTCGGAGAAAAACAACCACGAGAGCACGTTCTATTAAGAAGCAGGTAGTTAACGCTAACCACATCCACGTCGTAAACCAGTTGAAGGAGACATGTCGAGAATGTAGTAACCTACACTGCATCGCGTTCATCGACGGCAAGAATATTTTCGACGACTCGATATACAAACTCATGCAGTACTGACGGGGATAAACGACGCACACTACGAACTTCTTAAATATATCAACACCAACAACTGGATACTCACAAATTAAACCAGAGAAAGAACATGCTAGCAGCCACACAAACAGAAATGGAAAGACGTACGTTAACCATCACATGTCGGGAGAGAAAACCAAACTTATAAGACACAGGCGTTATTTAACAAATTCATAGGTGGAAGTGTACATCGGCAATACACATCGGTAATATACGAGCTAATTGATGGACATCGTGCATCACCACATGGAAACTGACGGGAAATGATCCAGAGGATGACCGGCGAGACTGTGGAGAGACGAATGTTGGAAGGGAACCATCTAGCAGAGGATAGCGCAAGCCAGGCATATATTAAATTGGCATACAGTTGTTACCCCATAAGCTCAACCAACGCTTACTTTTTAAGATAAGATACAGCCAATATTTCACAGCTTTTCAGACTGATGGAAGCACTCGTTTATCTAGCAATGGGGAGGTTTTACATCATTTGCCATTATACCATCATAATTTGACTTAACAGCTGCGCCAATCTTTGCGATAGATTCAATTGTAGCAATATGGAAACGTACTGTTGTGTCATCGTCTCCCGTTGCGTCTGGTTCCTCCAGCTCCTGTGTACTATTGCTTCGCGCTGCCTCTTCCTCCGTCAGCTCCGTCTCACATCGCTACACAATGTCAGCAAGTGATTACTACAGCGGACTACATGGACACATGTATAACAGCAGTGACTGAGACTCCATGATGAGGTCCATCTACTAACAGTGACCTACCGAGGACGGTTGGTCGAGGAAGTTACTTACGCCATAAGAACAATTACCTTTACCACCTTATTTGTGCCATCCATGAAACATGTCTATGGCTAACCACATATGATAACTAGGCACGAGAATTTTGCTCCATCAGTGACCACTCATGCTTTTTTATTTCCAAATTTAAAATTGACGCAATATTTTAACTAGCTACCTAGCTAGCTAACCAGCTTTCTGTGTCGATCTTCTAGCTAGCTGAGAGTCGTTTTAAATAAATCGTCGAAGAACCTTTATGTTTTATATTCAAACGATTATATCAATTGCATGTCACTGGTGTTTTTTTAATGAAATTAACTCTATAAATGACATCAAACGATAAATTGATAATTCTGCTTATAAGCTATCTTTAGCGGTCATACTCAGAACTAATAATAATGATAATATTCCCTAGCGTCGAGAAAGTTAATACTTAAACTAGACTAATGTATTTTGGTCTGAAAGGAAATAACAAACAATTAACTACTGTCCATGTTCAATGTGGTTATGCACTAATGCGCATGCATTACGCAATTAAAACAAATCACCAAATTACATTACAAAAACACAGTTATACTTCGTTATTTCAACCAGGAATCGCGCACTGTGAACAAACATTAAAATACCGTGTGTGTGTGTGTGTGTGTGTGTGTGTGTGTGTGTGTGTGTGTGTGTGTGTGTGAGAGAGAGAGAGACAGAGATTTGGCAAGGGTAAGATTTCTTGTATCCATTTCCAAGTACCCTAATTAATATTTAACCTAGACTGTAAGTTAGGTTGCACATACAACAATTGTTCTATGACCAGTTTATGAGAGGTGCTGCTCCTTTACACTGAGACAAGTGTGCTAACACTGCAAATAAATTATTTTTCTTTGCCGAATAGACTATCATGGTAATTGTTGACACAACTTTATTTCCAAAGAAATCGAATCCTGGTAATAACGTGTAGAAAAGTAACTTCAATCCACGTCAAACGAATTAATCTGAGTAATTGGTTGTTTGGTTCAATTCAACCTTTTTATTCGGAGATGTTTACTTATACGTTGCTACTACTGTGTAGTTGCAAATATGAAACATTGCAAGTGTGAAACACTATTCTGAGTTATCAGAAGGTGATGATCATGATTATCATGCCTAGCGCCTATGGCTTCCTCGTCCGTATACCATCTAGGTATGTTTGCTTTGGTTAGCAATCTTGCTAAAAACCATTCGCTTGAAATTATTAGTATCAAGTGGAAATGATAAACGTTAGTAGATCCGCTGACCTCAAGTTTGTATCAAAGCAGTGAAACTCAGTTATTGTAAGTAAATCCTGCGTTTAAGAATCCATAATTAGTTCCGCATAATCTTGTGACACGGATGTAAATTTTAATATAGTAGTCAACCCGTCATGAAAGTGTATTCAGAATAAGGCGAAATGTGCTAATGAGTAGATCATACCATTGCGACATCGCTTCCCTCTGCTTCTTCTTCACCAATCTCCCTCGCACATGACTACAGAAAACACACATAAGTGATAGCTATACTCGATGAACATACACATAACAGTTGTGAGAAATCACGACAAAGCTCCTCTACTTACATAGATCAATCATACACGCTTGGACTAGGGACGTTTTAGTTTGTCTTTGAGACATACATTAGAAAGAACCTGAAGATATTCTCCTGATAGCTCCTCGTTGTTCTACTCGCAATACCTTTTCACTTCCTCACCGCGTTGTAACATAATTTGTGATAATATATCGTGTATCGATTTGATCCTTTGTATACACCTCATCGGAACTGAGCTAGTTCCCGTCTGCCAGCCTGCCATGCTTAGTAAAGTTATGTTCGACACCGATAATGTTATTCTTACCATACACAGGTTATAACATAATTGTACGTACATGTCATGTTTATTAGCGTCGAGAAAACTACTACTATCACTATATAACAATTCGTGGACACATGTCCTGGTTCTTACAATTTGACATGACTTACTTATCATTATTGGAAAACCGCTTACTTTGCCTTAGTCACCTACCACTGTTGCAATGGAAACTTACCGGTGCAGCATTGTTATTCTGCGTCATCGGCGTTAGTGAACAAGGCTACAAAACGTCAAGAAGTGACAACTAAATGGTCTGCATGGAAGCATGGCAGATCATAACAATGTCTATCTACTATGACGTATCAAACTGTGAATGGAGAATGTGCTATAAAATATTTAAAACACATATCTAAGTATGACCCACCCGAGATTTGTTTTTTTCGATTTTCTCAATGAGTCTTTGTTTATTAAAAGTACACGAATGACACCCAGAAAGCTTTGCAAACCAGAACGTAGTCATCATATGTTGGGAGTGTTCTTATTACCATAACTATCGCGTGATCTGATGTGATTAATGTTATTTTATGATGACTAAATTTGGCAGAGGTCGGCCATGTTTTGGCTTGCCGCTATGTGGAAGGCAAATATGATATTCTTGCAATTTCCCTTTTGTTGCGGACTGCTGTATTACTCAAACCGTAACATTAATAATAATAATAATTAATAGAAACCATTTGCAAATAAAATAAGCAATATCACGTCAGTGGTTAACTCAAATTCGGTCTGAAAGGGTGCATAGGTTCTGGTGAAATAGCTTAATTCCTGACGGCTGACGTATTGGGACAAGCCACAAGCGATTGACAAATAAACACATGAACTGTAATAGGTGATGCTTAACGTCCACGTTTTGTTCAGCATGTGTATGAATACGCCGATTCATAATCTGATTTCTCGTGTTCTCTTCGATCCGGAAACTGAGTTACACATATATATGCAAGAACAACTCTTGCAATACCACACCGCGCATCATGCGGAAGTAAACATTTTACAGATTACAGCGACACTGCAAATTCGATGACGGTTTATGTTGTAAACTGCCGGATCTGCGATACGAATTTAAACATTTCACAATTTAAAAGTTACATAGTTGAAAGATGCAAAACCAGCTGAGAAAATGTACTCAACCATTCAAAATTTTAACAGATGGCTTAATTTGTAACATAAATACGTCTAGGGCTATGCGTTCGGGACGTAAGCCTCGCAATGTCAGGTTATAACAATGACGCTGTTCATGATTATATCATTTTACTCATGTATCCACATGGATAATTGAATACATTAAACGATTATTTTATATTAATAATATTTTGCCTATGAAATGCGTTTCGTTTCCCTTTAAAATTACACCTGTCACACAATTAAAAGTTTAGCGTATTGATATAATCCAGCGTGATGGCTGTATTTTGTTTGCCAGTATTTAGTTAGCCAACATTCAAGAATCAGAATAGCAAATGTCACATACAAATTACGTTTTACAATTATCAGAAACATGCTGGCATTACCATGGAAACATATCACTGTTGCTATAGGAACCTACTATTGAGACATTCTCTTCATCATCTTCATATGATTCAGCCAGATCCTTCACATTTTGTGGCATAGCACAACAAGGTGGTAAATAGTTGGACGAACATTGACCCAAGTGGTGACTCACGTGATGATCTTGACGCAGGATATTTATTACCACACATCAAATTATAAATGAATATATCTGACAACGAATTGTCAAAATTGCTTTTAGTGAACTATAGTTACAAAGATTTGTTAAAAAATTCTTATGGAAGAACCAATAACCGAACGATGTCACGTTGTAGTAACAGTTCTGGAAGTATACTGTCACTGCAATATACGAAGATTTATATGGAAACCTACCATGTTCATTTCCATGACCACCGGCAGCATCACACATGGCAGACCCCAGTACTGCCAGAAAGTAACTGTCACACTCAGTTTCATATTCGTTTTTATACATTATTGTCTATCTCCTAAGTGGCAGCACTTCCAGTTGTCAATACAATTTAATATTCTACCATCCAGAGGATTACTGTTGTATTATGCCTCTTATATTGTTCTTAAATGTGTGTTAATATGATAGTTTCCTCTAACTGTGATTACAATTGAAGCCACACAAAACACTCCACAAAAACAGAGTTGATTACCAGTCTACTATTATTATTTTATTTGTTGATACTATGTCATTTGTCTCTTTGGCTTCAATTGTAATAACGACTTGAGAAAGCCATCATAACATTAGCACAAATGTAAGACTATTACAACATTCATAATACAGGTCATACATCGTCTGGTTCCTGTATCAACCAGGATCTCTATCTGCCAAAGTGTTTATAATGTTTGACGTTAGTGACCTATAATACCTCCGCAGTGGAAATCAGCATTTATTTACATGGAAACGTACCGTTGGACATTGCGAACACTCGTCTTCTTCACTATGCCACATCGCTTCATCTCTAAGCCCCATCGAACACGACTGCAGATCAGCAATAAGTGATAAAAATGTACATCACGGTCATACATTAGCGGAAGTAAGCAGGTTCAATTCATATACACGTGAACAAAAAGTGTTTGAAGCTCTTCCATATTTGCTGTATTTGAAGCATCCATGTTCAATTGCTAAATTGACATATATGTTTTGTTAAGACTTTCACCTGGTAAATGTCTGATGTTTTGTACTTGGTTATACGTGTGCACGAATATTTTCGAAACATTCTAATTGCTGCATACTTATCAATTGTTATGCATCTAAGCACCACTTAGGTTCCATGCCATTCTTTATAAACGTCAGAATTAAGATTTAAAAAAGAAAAGAAATAACCAGAATCAGAAACAAAGTTAAAACTATGATTTGTTACTTAAAATGTGATATTATCTTGTTTGTAAACAGACACACACATTGTAATAGTCTATGATGCTTAACGTCCACGTTTTCTCCATCTGTGTATGCATACGCAAACTAATACACTAAATTATCGTGGTCTCTTCGACACAGGAACTGCGTTACACATTTTTATGTAGGAATAGATGTCGAGCATAATTTTTATTTTGTAAAATTAATAATGCTATAGTGACAAAGCAAATTCGGTTATTGTGTTGTAAACTGCATGATCTACGGTATGAAATTAAACATTTCACAATAAAAATAAATAACTTACATAAATTAACAACATTTAAACATATTTAACAAGATTGCCATCTAGCGTTCAACTATAGATGGCAGGTGGACTAGGAAGCCCATTGGCTTATCGAGAGTCCAACCTATCTATCTAAGTATATCCCGCCCGTCTTAGGTATATGTCGCTTTTATTTTTAAATACATTAACACTACTAGCACCTACACAATCAGCTGATCATCTGTTCCATTCGTTTACTGTTCTTTGTGAAAATGAAAATTTTCTAATATCTAGTTTATACTGCTTCTTTGCTAATGTAACTCCATTTCCTCTAGTCCTTCTCTCTTCCTTGACCGAGAATAAATATTTCTGTCAATATTTTCATACCCATACAATATTTTAAACACCTCAATCTGATCTCCTCTTAATCTTCTGGTTTCTAGAGTTGTTAAACGACATTCTTTTAGATGCAATTCATAACTAATATTCCTGAGTTTTGTTATCATTTTGGTTGCTCTCCTTTGTACCCTTTCTAGCATATCAATATCCTTCTTGCGATATGGCCTCCATGCTTGCATACAATATTCTAAATGAGGCCTAACTATTGTTTTATACCACGTTATTATTAGTTCTTTTTCTGTGTACACTATATTTCGCTTACTACTTAATCCAATAATTTGGTTTCCCTTCGCTGCCGCAATTCCACACTGATCTGATACCTTCATGTCAGCACTAAAAGTTAACCCTAAGTCTTTTTCCTTTAAGGTAGAATTTAGTACAATACCACCCATTGTATACTGTGCATCTTCATTCCCATGTCCTGTGTGGAGGCACTTACACTTCCCAAAAATAAACATCATTTGCCACTTCTCAGACCATTTGGTCAACTTATTAAGATCATCTTGTAAATGTTGTCTATCCGCATCACGTTTAATTTTCCTAAACACTTTCGTGTCGTTTACAAACGTCAACACCTTGCTTGTTGTGTCATCATCCAAATCATTGATATATATTAAAAATAAAATAGGTCCCACTATTGATCCCTGCGGTACTCCACTCAAAACCTATTTCCAGTTTGAAACCTCCCCATCAACTACTACTCTTTGTCTTCTATCAATAAGCCATTTTCTATCCAGTTAATCATAACATGTCCAATGCCATGGGCCTTTAGTTTAAGTAGTAATCTTTGATATGGCACTTTGTCAAAGGCTTTTTAAATCTACGTATATTATATCGACTAGTGATTCCTCATCTACGCACTTTGTGACATCTTCTAAAAAACATAACATATTTGTTAAACATGACCTCGCTTTTTAAAACCCATGGTGAGATGGGTTTATAAATTTATTTTAAACAAGAAAATCAACCAAGTGATCTTTAATTAGTCTTTCTAACAGTTTGAAAATCACCGATGTTAAACTCACTGGTCTATAGTTCTCTGACTTGTTTCTCGAACCTTTTTTAAATAATGCTATAATGTGTGCTTCTTTCCATTCTAATGGAACTATTCCTTCATCTAATGACAAATTGAACACTGTCGCAAGCGGTATGCTAATTTGTTCTACAATTTCCAATAGTAATTTGGGAGGAATCCCATCCACTCCAGGTGATTTATTATCCTTCATGTCTCTTATTTTCCTAGCTACCATTTTTGGGGTTACAATTTGTTGTCCTAAATAGTCAGACTCTCTCCCTTCGAACTTAGTCTCTAGTACTGGTAATATACTTATATCTTCCCTGGTAAACACCGAACTAACGTACTCATTTAGGTTTTCTGCCATTAAGAATCCCTCTGTTATTATGTTTCCATCACTACCTTCTAGAGGACCGGCCTTATCCTGAACTTTCTGTTTACTTCGAACATACGCATAAAAACTCTTGCTGTCATGTTTTATAGTAAGAGCTAATTTTTGTTCCTAGCTTCTCTTTGAATGTCTAATTTCAGCTTTAGCTTGATTACGTGCTTCTTTATAGATGGCATAGTCTTCTTCACTTCCAGTATGTCTATGTTTTCCACATCATTTGCTTATTCTTGATTTGTTTAATGGCGGCTTCCTTCGATAAGTGTTTCTTCTTTGACCGTTTACCCTGCTTTTTAAGGGGTCAAATTTGTCGACGATGCAGTCAATTGCACTCTAAGATATTCCAGCGTTCTGTTGCTGTCTTATTCTTCAGTGTGTTATTCCAGTCTATCTTTGCTAAATATTCCCTCATGTTCTTATACCTTCCTTTGTGAAAAAATATTTTTCTATTCCGTTCTCCTTTTGCTTTGATGATAAAATATATCTGGTTGTGATCACTACACCCCAGTGGCTCACATATATTGACATTATGAACACATTCCTTCTGTGAGCTCAAAACTATGTCCAACACGTTCTTTACCCTGGTTGGTTCTAACACATGTTGAGAAAGGAAACTACCTTGTACTAAATTTAAAAACCTCTTGAACCTCTCTCCCAGTTCTCTGTAGAGATATCCACTGTATATGCCCATGGTTAAATTCCCCAATACAATTTACTCATTTCTTTTATAGCGTTATGTACTTTTTCATTCTCTTCTAATTGAAAGACTGAAAGGTGAGAACATGTAATTCCAAATGCTAACATATGACTTACTGAGTAACGCATATAAGACCCTGGTTAAGTGTTTGGTACATACAAATTATGTCCCGGGACGTCCGGCTGTAAACCTTAAGGGAGCTATCCATGGTCACGCAAGTTAAAGTACGTATTCTCAATAAACATTTTGCCTAAGAAATACGTTTTGTTTCCCTTTAAACCTACTCCCGTCACACAATTATGTTTCATGCAATGTAATAATACAGCATGATTGATATATTTTGGCTGTCAACATTTATGAATCCCAATTTCAAGTGGTAGGCCTACACACAGATTACATATTGCCTTTATCGGAAACATTATTTTATTACCACATATTACCACAGAAACCTACAATTGTTGCAATAGAAACCTACCATTGAGATATTCCGTTCATTTCCTGGCGACCGAGGATATTGTGGCGACATCTAGTTGGACAAACATTGACACAATTGGTGGTGACTAACATGAAGATCATAACGCAGTTCATCTATTACCACACATTAACATTTAAACGGAGAATACATTTGGCAAGGAATAGTCTAGACCATTCGCGTATCAACCAAGGAAATGTTTTTGTTGCAAACTTTTTGTAGTAACTGCTTTTAATGAACTGTAGTTACACATTTGATGTGGAACAACATTGTTTTGCAACAAATTCGTCCTGGTTTTCTGAAAGGCTTGCAAATATTTCTGCACGAATATTGCTACGGCTGTGACAATGTACAAGTATGTATATAGAAACCGTGTGTAAGCTTGTATGTGTGTACTTATGTGCGTATGTATGTACGTATGAACGTGTGTACGTGTATACATATACATATGTACAATTGTATATATGTATGTGTATATATTTGCATGTATATAATATGATGTAAGTATACGTGGAAGTCTGTATACATGAATGCATGCACATATACCACCACGCATTCATGAACATTGTGCTTTTTCTGCACGTATCCTGTCATCACAATGCACATCTAAAATATTTATATGGAAACATACCTGTTCTGGTCCTTGTTGGATTATTATACCTTCCTGCAGAACAGCAATAATTAATAACATATTCACCATGGACATGGTAACACTGTGAATGACAGACGGAGCATGACGAAGGTAATCCACCACGAGTGATCAATTAAGAGTGGCCACATTTGACATGGGGAAAATAATTATTTCTGAAATCAACCACGCATACTGGCTAAAAAGAAACGAATGGGTGAGAAAACAACTGTGTTAACATTTCAGAGAAATCCTTTGAGAGGAAAATACCTCTCAACGCACTCATAAATGGATCATGCATACCCAAAATACCCCTAACAAGATGTATTAGCCTACACATAATTCTAAGACAATTGGTTCTAAAGTATTGTTTTAACATCTGGCTAGTGGCTACATTGGATCAACCAAAACATTCATATAGGTTTACTATTGAATACATATCTTTTCCTCTCAATGGGTTTCTCTGAAATGTTAACACAGTTGTTTTTTACCCTGTCTCATATGTTAACCCCGTATGCATTGTTGATTTCATTTTTTTGGATCTCACCTAAACAGACACACACACACACACACACACACATATATATATATATATATATATATATATATATATATATATATATACATATATATATATATATATATATATATATATATATATATATATATAATACACACGCACAAACGCCCACAAGCACACACACTCACAACACACACACTCACAACACACACACATACACACACACACACGCACACACGCACACACGCTCACAACACACACACACCCACACCCACACACACCCACACACACCACACACACACACACACACACACACACACACACACACACACACACACACACACACACACACACACACACACACACACATTCAAGTGGTGAGAGTGCCGGACGTCCGACCGAAGGGATGATTTTCGAATCCCGGTGCTGATCGATCGGTGGTTTGGTATTGATAAAGACACCTTGTCGAAGAGGTAGGCAATTTCGTTCACCCGTTGTTGTTTGCCCTTCCTACCCACAGTGGGTGGTGGGTAGGCCAACAAAACCAGCATGTAAAGTACTACAAACCCAAGGCCTCCAGTCCCAAGCAGCATCACAATAATATATGATTAAGTAGGCAGCTCTGGTCTATCAGGGCTACGTGCAGCGGGTGCTAACAATCTCTTGGCCAAGAAGAACCGCCGAAAGATGGAAAGTAGACTAACAGTAGAACTGGAAGAATAACTGTGGGACACCTGGTTTGTATGGTTTATGATCGTGATCGAAGAAGTGAGAAAACGAGGGGAATTCGTCTCTACTTTATACATCAGCCACCTACTATATCATTCTACGGCAAACAACTGCCAAGCAGCAGTAGCCTGTCTTACAAACAACAAACGGAAACCCAATAATAACACTAATATCTATGTTATCGCACATTAAGATGGGAATGTCACAACTCTTGAAACTAGTGACTTACGTAATTGTATCATGAAACCATATTTATTGTCTACATTTCCTATAAAACTTTCACATTTGCAAATTTCGTTTAACAAATCAGCGTGCCAAGCACAGCCTATAAACTTGGCAGACATGTCATGTCGCATTCATCTGACTAAACATATGACTGCAATTTGCAGTTTGTATATAAATATGTGTACGTGTGTATATGATTGTATATTTGTATGTGTGTGTATGTATGTATGTATGTATGTATGTATGTATGTATGTATGTATGTATGTATGTATGTATGTATGTATGTATGTATGTATGTATGTATGTATGTATGTTTAATAATATACATGAATGCATTCTAGCTGCTGCACGTATGTTAACAAGCGTCTGTGAACATTTTGCTTTTTCTAGAGGTATCTTGCCATCACTCTAAAGCAATAATTATATGGTAACCTACCTGTATTGTTCCTATTGATGTGTGCCTCTGTAAAACAGCAATAAGTAATAACATATTCACCATGGACACAGTGGAAGCAGTGGTGTGCTACCCATAGCGAATGCTAAGAATCTCTTGGTCCAGGACAGCAGCCGAAAGAGGGTAAAGATATAATAAAAAAGAATTGAAAGAACTAGCAGAAACCAAGTTGGTACGGGATGTAATCGGGATCGGAGAAATGCAAAAACGAGAGGAATGTTTAGTAATCGGCCACCTACTATGGCATTCTAGGACAACAACAACCAAGCAGGAGGAGCTTTTTTTATATACAATCAATGAAAAAAAACACCAATAATACTAATATATATATATATATATATATATATATATATATATATATATATATATATAATATATATATATAATATTATATATATATATATATATATATATATATATATATATATATATATATATATATATATACATACATATATATATATATAATATTTGTACATATATACCTATGACAATGTTACAATTCTTTAAGCTATTGACTTCCGTAATTTTACGGATGATAACATCAGCGTTTAACATATTTCATCTCTTAGAACCATATTTAATAATTATGATTTTCCAATAAAATGTTCACGTATGCCAGTTTCGTTTAAACCAATCAGCCAGCCACGCGCGTCACACCTTCTGTCGCATTCATTTAAGGTATGACTGCAGTTTGCATGTATCTATGCATGTACCTATGTATGTATGTATGTATGTATGTATGTATGTATGTATGTGCGTATGTATACATGAACGTGTGTTTATGAGTGTATGTTTTATGTGTACATGTACATGTACATATGTGCGTATGTGTGCACGTTTGTATGTACGTATGTGCGTGTGTATATGTACATATGTATGTTAGTATTGGGTATATTTATGTGTGTATATTTGCATGTATATAAAATATAAAATGATGTATGTTTACGTGTAAATCTGCATACATGAATGTATGAATATACATGTATGTCAACACGCATACATGACTTTTCCTGTTTTAGACGTATCCTGTCATCACAATGCAGATCTCAAATATGTATATGGAAACTTACCACTTCTCCTGTTGGGTGGAACATCACACTTGGCTGCAAAACAACAATAATTAATAACATATTCACCATGGACATGGTAACACTGTGAATGATAGACGGAGCATGACAAAGGTAATCCACCACGAGTGATCAATTAATAGTGGCCTAAACATACAAGCTAAAAAAGATACGATTGAGTGAGAAAACAATTGAGTTAAAATCCATTATGAGGAAAATACGTCTCAACGCACCCAAAGTTTATCCTATACTGATAAATTTATGAATTAGGACGTTTTTGTTATCTAATCAGGTCCTAAAACAAAATCAACTTGGCTGCCAAAACGGCAACTATGGTTATTTGCATAAATCCAAGATGGCCACTGGTCAGATCTTAAAACAATATTTTACAACCACTTTTCTTAGAATTATGTGTAGTACTTTTTCATAGGGGTATTTCGGTATGTATAAACCATTCTGACGTTACATATTCAGGTCAAGTTCAAGACAAGATGCAGATAAAGGTAAAAGTTGACCTCTTGGTGGACAACAAATGGAAACTTCTATGGAATTATATTTTAGTTTATTGTAAAATATAAATTGATAATCTTACAATATTTAACACATTTGTTCATGAGAAAAGAGCATTTAGTCATAATTTTAATTATTTGAAGTACGTAGTCCCACATGTTACACATAGTGTATAGTACAAATATCATTGCTAATATTGACATTAAGATTTATCTGAGGGAAATGTTTGCTTTAAGTAGTCATGTGAGAAAGTCATTGTAGGTGTGTTACAAGGAATAATATCTATAACAATAGATAACAAATAGTTTTACACAATAAGCTAAAAGCATGATGTTTATGTCATCGTAGTAAGTGCAGATAACGCGTAATAATGTTTTGTAATAATCATTTACTTATCATCCAGGTAATCGGGATCAACAAAACCATCTTTGTCTTCGCTAAGTACACTCATCGTGCTTTTGCTAGAGTTGGCCGCATTAATGAGATAGAACACCGCGGAAGATCTCATTACCAAAATGCTGCATCGTCACGAGTCTCCATCGAGAAGATATCTCCGGAAATTTCAAATGTTCTGTTTCACTGAAAATATATGTATTAAGCTAATTTTTAGTAGAGGTGTTACTTGTTTGCTTATTATATCACATTAATAATCTTAGTAAAATAGTTTAATATCTACAATAACCTTCACACATAATTACTTACTACAAGAGAAATATGAATGCCAACATTATTTACGATGCTTGTACTATATACTATGTGTAATATGTGTGACTATGTGTTTCAAATTATGACTGAATATTCTTTTCTCGTGAACAAATGTGTCAACTTTTTAAGATTATCCATTTATATTTATGAATAAAGTAAAATATAATTTCATATAAATTTCCAGTTGTTATCCATCGAAAGGTCAACATTGACCTGTATCTGACCTTCTTTTCAATGGTTTTGTCTAAACTTTTAACACAATAGTTTTCTCACCCAACCTCATCTTTTTATCCTGTATTCGTTGTTGATTGGCAAAACACAGGGAGAGATATTGGGGAAGTGAATATGATTAAAGCCCAAATAGGGGACATGCTAACAGATGAGGTAAAGATCGGACAGAGGTGGAGAGATAGTATTTCAGCAACCTACTAAATGTAGAACACGCCAGGTAACAGCTTGGAGAAGCACCAGCAGTAGAAGGACCAATCCAGGAAATATGAAGGGAAGAGGTGAAGAAAGCCATAGAGAGCATGAAGAAGGGAAAACTGCAGGATGCTCAGGCCTTCCGATAGACATTATCAAACACCTAGGGAAGAGTGGAGTGGACATGATGCACGAAATACTTAAGAGAGTTTGGGAAGAGGAAAATATGCCAGAAGAGTGGACGAAAAGTGAGATCGTCCCCACATATATGCAGAAGGGGGACCCACTAGAATGTGGGAACTTTAGAGGCAGTAAGCTGTTGGAAAATAGGATGACGATGTCTGAGGAGATCCTAGAGCGCAGCCTCAGAAAACTGATCACAACAACAACATGCAATTTGGATTTAGTTCAGGGAAAGGTACAACAGATGCAGTATTTATCGTACAACAACTGCAAGAAAACATCTAGAACTGCACAAGGATTTCTTCTTTACCTTCGTAGATATGAAAAAAGCTGATGACAGGGTGCCCAGGGATCTGATGTATTGGTGAGAAGCTAGTGATGCTAGAAGCAACATGCCATGGAGCATCAACAGTAGTGAGAACCACGCATGGCAGAACTTACGAGTTTCCCATCATAGGTGGCCTACACCAGGGATCAGGGCTAAGCCCATTCCTGTTTATTGTAGTACTAGATGTCATCAGCGAAGAGTTCAGTTGCGGGCTGCCAGGTGAACTGCTGTTTGATGATGATCTGGCAGTAGTAATAGATACAGAGGAGGAGATGCAGAAGAGAGGGCTTGGTTGGCAGATTGGGATGGCGAGCAAGGGACTGGTCAGTAGCAAGAGAGGAACAAAAGCAAACATCAAAGACAGCCAAGGAACGAGCCTTAGACAGGTAAATAAATTCAAATATTTAGGTGTCACCGTCAGTGAAGAAGGAGGATCAGAGGAAGCAGTAAGAGCAAGAGTTAGTGCAGCATGGGGCAAGTGGAGAGACCTATCCGGAGTTATCAGTGACAAGAAAATGACACGAAAATTAAAGATCAAGCTCAACGTGACTGTCATTATATCAGTACTTCTGTATGGAGCAGAATGTTGGACAGTTAAAAAAGGAGGAACAGATTCTAGAGAAAACAGAGATGAGGATGTTGAGAAGAATTAAGGGTGAAACACTGAGAGACAAAATAAAGACTTGGGACATCAGAAAGGAGCTAGGAGTGAATAGCATACAAGAGAAAGTCAGAGATATTAGATTACGCTGGTATTACACATGCAGAGAATGGAAGAAAACAACGAAGTGAGAGCAGTTGTTGACATGATAGTGCCAGGAAAAAGACCAAGAGGAAGACCAAGAGGGAGATGGATGAATTGCGTCCGAAGGGATATGCAGGACCTGCGGATCACCTCGGAGGATGCCCAGGATAGAAAATTCTTGAAATAAAAAATTCGGGCCGCTGACCCCACCTATATATATATAATATATATATAATATAATAATAATATATATATATATATATATATAATTATATATATATATATATATATATATATATATATATATATAACTATATATATTCCAGTGGTTACAGTGCCTCCTCCTTCTTCTTCTTCGCCTTTTCCCACTATGTGGGGTCAGCGGCCCAAATCTAACCACTCGAATATATGGTCAGTTATCACGAAACGTCGTCAGAATCTGCTTTGGGAGGTAAATTTTGAATTCAATATTTCACGTTTTCCCTTTAGTCACTAATAACTAACATGTCAAGGTATACTTGAAATAAATTTGGGTAGCTTAGTTAGTAACATCGGCTCTTTGGCATCGCTTTGAAGTTGGGTGCCCGTGTTGCGCGATACCGAGCGTATGCACGCACATAGTGTATCTAATGTATATGTTATGGTATTTATTTTTTTCGCTAAGTGCTCTAGTTTATTTTGTTTGAGCATGTGACAGGTGTATGGTTCAAAATGGACAGAAGTGGCAATGTTTGTAAACATTCTTTTGTTTTTATGCAATTTAAAAATTAGAATACATTTTCCGTACCCCGTAAAAAGAGTAAAGCGGTCATATAATTACTTGTCATTCTAAGGGGAACTGTTTGTATATTGTCACCGTAAATGCAGGTATAAAATGAACAATTACATTTTCAACGGAACAAACCTTATGCGGATACTGTCTTCTGTAGTCTTCATAAGGATGTTTAAAATAGGCATACGCTCGGTATCGCTGAAAAACATTCTTCACTGGTATTTTCAAAATAGAAAATACTTGTTCTAAAGGGTATTTGTTTTATTCTGCTTGGCCTCGGCGTGTTGCCCTGAGACAGGTATATGCATTATTTCCCAGTCATCGCCATTTCTAAGGAAATGCAGTTCTCGTTTAACTCAGACGTCGCCATTGTGGCAAGAAGTATATTTTTAACCAAGTAATTGTCATGTCGATTATTTTATAATGTTCTGGATGGTTAAACAGTCTTCCTTTCAGCTAAAGGACGCCGTCTCGAACTGTTGGTCGTCTATTGTTGGTCGACGAGTGACAAAAGACAATAGTTTTAGTATATACACAATGGTTCAGTAAATATTGGACATCAAACAAATTTGTTATACTTTTTAATGATTCTATAACAGGCGGAGATCGCGTGAAATTCTACTCTTAACCAAATTAATTATGTGTAGGCATCGAATACATTCCGCTAATCACAATAACAAATACACAACTTATTCTACTAATGTGCTTACTGCTACAATAATTTGCTGCATTAGTAAGTGATAACCATGGCAATAACTTCATCGACAAACTAAACTTGTCTAGTAAAATACTCATATTCTACGAAAGCATGATACGAACTGACCATGTCCTTTATTCAGCAATGTGTGCAACACAGCCAACATGTTTGTACTCTTCGATAGTTGACACCATCTGATCATTTGAGACTATTGTTTAAAATTGTAACGACGGCCATTGCTGGAGCTTGCTTCACGTGGATCTTCCTTCAACTGATCCCGGATGACCGCGACAGGGACAATTCTCCACCCGTCGCACCGTCGCACCGTCGCAGTGTGGGTGAAATATCCGCCCCTTCATAGCAACATTCATGGTAACATGAGCTGCCTCTCACCATAAGAGGGTTGTCCACTGGCACAATGGCGCGCGCCTCCAATAAGCCATTCATTGCACGTGGCTTCCGTCATAAGCTTAAGATTACCTCTGATCTGTGTGATTTGCTCGTACTGTGTGAAGGCCCTGCCACAATATCCTCTGAATTCTGGGAGTTCTCTCATCAGTGTTTAGGAGAATGTGTCAATGTCCTCCACCACTTCAATTTGTGCTGAGGGTGGTCTTGTATTGCACGTCTTTCTTGATCCACAGTTTATATTTGATTGGTCTTGTGCAGTCCCCGTCATTCAGT
This sequence comes from Oasisia sp. SBJ-2009, assembly GCA_964017155.1. Taxonomy (NCBI): domain Eukaryota; kingdom Metazoa; phylum Annelida; class Polychaeta; order Sabellida; family Siboglinidae; genus Oasisia; species Oasisia sp. SBJ-2009. The sequence goes on along the minus strand of OZ024862.1, from coordinate 32,702,442 downwards.
TTCTGCGTTATAGTTTCATCACTCATCGAGGTTAACTCAGGTAAGGACTTTGGCAGTACTTTGGAGGTATTCGCCGTCATGGACATGTTGGCGTGACGCTGGCATAGGCACACGTATCTCTGAGCTTGACATTGGATGGTCCTCCCCTGTAGAATGCAGTAAATGATATCTTACTCTCGCTGAATTCAAGGCTGAACTTCCTGTAGATGTTTTGCATAGTGTATGTCGGTGAGAAGATTTCTCTTCCCCTGATTTAATCATTCTTTCAAAGTAACTCATTGCTGTTTTGTGATCTCCTAAGAAATTCCGCTACCGACATCCTATCTTCCGTGATTTGGCTATTGGCTTCCTGTGTCTCTCCCTTTCTTCTGGTAATGGCAGCAGTACGTCATTTTTGAGATATTTGATTTGCATACGCTCGGTCTCGTGTATACGCTCGGTATCACCACACGTATAAACATCATAACATATAGAAGAAAAAGATGGCTGCATTTCTAATTTATCATTGTCACATACCTTAAGTAACACCAGACAAATATGTGAGAAAAAAAGTCCACTAATATTTAAAACTCTCTCTAAAATCAGTGAGTCTATGTCATTCGCTCGGTATCGTCAAAACCTACCTATGAGACTATTATATTTTACTACAGGATTATAAAATTTGGGAGGCCAATTTAACCTATATAGGTGTTATAAAAATGGAAGTATCAACATACAGATACAATTAGTATTTTTGTACTACATTATTTACCCTTGCATACGCTTTGTTGAAAATTTGCATACGCTCGGTATCGGCCAAACTACCCCACCATATATACTCTTATTGCGGCGCGCCCATTCAACAAAACCCTGACATTTTTTGAAGACTCTATGTCGAACTACACACCGATAAATGGGTAAATAAACCACACACCTGTGATTATTGGTTAATGCAAAATTCGTGTCAGTATAATAGTACTACAGAAAAAACTTCCAAAAATGGGTCAAAAATACCCTTTATTTGCCTGTATCTTCCATAATTTTGAAGATACACGTAAAAGTTGGGTTCTCATGGTACCTGTCACCGAGGCGGTTGCCATGACTACCATTACAATGCCGTGCTGTATGCTTTTATAATGGTTAGCTTACAAAAATGTTTTGACGACGTTTTGTGATAACTGACCATATATATATATATATATATATATATATATATATATATATATATATATATATATATATATATATATATATATATATATATATATATAATTATATATATTCGAGTTTGTTTTAGAGTGCCGGACTTCCGACCGAAGGGACCGGTTTTGAATCCCGGTGCTGACCTTTTGGTGATTCGGTATTGATACAGAGATTATGTCGGAGAGTAGGCAATTTCGTTCACCCTTTGTTGATTGCCCCTTCCTACCCGGAGTGGGTGGTGGGTAGGCTAACAACACCAATATGCAAACCCAAGGCCTCCACTCCCCAATAGCATCGAAACAGTCATGAAGCACCGCCGAAAGATGGTAAGTAGACTAAAAATAGCACTGGAAGAACAATTGTGGGAAACCAAGTTTGTATGGGATGTAATCATGATCAAGGAAGTGAGAAAACGAGGGGAATACGTCTCTACCTTACACATCAGCCACCTACTATGCCATTCTAGGGCAAACAACGGCCAAGCAGCAGTAGCCTGTCTCATAAACAACAAATGGAATCCCAATAATAACACTAATATGCTATCGCACATTAAGATATTATGACGGCAATGTCACCATTCTTGAAAATAGTGACTTCCGTAATTGTACTATTGATACAGTAGTAATAGTTTCTGTATTCAAAATATTACCCAGATTATACAAAAACATGCACACCCACACACCCACACACACCTACATACACCCAAATCAATTTAGCAAATCAGCCAGCCATCCATGTCGTACCTTTTGTCACTTTCATTTAAAATATGACTGCAGTTTGCAAATAACTATGTATGTACCTATGTATGTATGTGCGTACGTACGTTTGTACATATGTATGTATGTGTGTGTATGAGTGTATGCGTGTGTATATTAACATATGTGCGTGTACGTATACACGTTTGTATGTACGTTTCTGCGTTTATATATATTATATATATATATATATATATATATATATATATATATATATATATATATATGACGTTTATTCAGAACATTGTACTCATAACTCAGAACATTGTTAACAACAATAAATACAATCCAAACAAGCCAATTTTTAGTTTACTATACTACAATTACAATGTTTGAATGGGGTAAATTTGAAGTCAATGATGTTTTTGTCAATTTACACTTGACACATAATATTTACTTCAATACTGGTTACAAATTCATATACAAAGTATAACAAAAGAAAACATCATGACTTATAATATAGTTAAGAGAGATGGGCCACAACTAGATATTACTTAAATAAATAAAAGATTCTTGCATTTACGTTTAAATACAGCAACAGTAATAAATATTTTTAAATCATCGCACAGTTAATAATTCCATACCCTTTACTCAAAGAGACATTGCACGCATAGTGGAACAGACACTCTGTCGTTCTAAATCATGACTGGCTCGCATTGAGTAAGCTATTTTTCGCCTTGTAAACAAACGCTGAACATTTGATGGCAAATAACTGTAGTACGCTTTGTCAATGTGTATGTATGTATGTTTGTATTTTATATATGTATGTGTGTATATTTGCATGTATATAAAATGATGTATGCATATATGAATGCATGTACATCTGTCAACGCGCATCCATGAACAGTTTGCTTTTTCTAGACGTTTCCTGTTATCAAAATGCACACCCAAAATATTTATGTGGAAACGTACCTGAATTGGTAGTGGTTGTTCGATCTCACTTGGTTGCTGAATAACAATAAGTAATAACATATTCACCATGGACATGGTAACACTATGAATGACAGACGGAGCATGACGATTGTAATCCACCACGAATGATCAATTAAAAGAGTGGCAACATTTTCATGGTGAAATAATTATTTCTAAAATCAACCACGCATACGGGCTAAAAAGATACGCTTGGATGATAAAAACAACTGTGTTAAAATTTCAGAGAACGCCATTGAGAGAAAAAGATCTCTCAACTGGCTGATAAGTACATTATTATTATGAAGATTATTACGCGTTATCTGCACTTACTAAGATGATATAAACCTCATGCTTTCAGCTTATTGTGTAAAACTATCTTTTATCTATTGTTAAATATATCATTCCTTGCAACATACCTACAATGACTTCCACACATAACTACTTAAATCAAGAATTTCGTTGAGAGGGAAAACTGTAATGATATTTGCACATTACACTATGTGTAGCATGCGTGATTACGTGCTTCAAATAATTTAAGTTATAACTGAATACTCTTTGCTCATGAACAAATGTGTTAAATATTGTAAGATTATCCATTTACATTTGTGAATAAACTAAAATATAATTTCATAGAAAGTTCTATTTGTTGTCCATCGAAAGGTCAACTTTGACCTTTATCTGACCTTCAGCATCTGATCTTGACTTTGAACTGAAATTGTAACATCACAAATGGATCATACATACCCAAATACCCCTAAAAGAGGTATTACACAAAATTCTAAGACAAGTGGTTCTAAAGTATTGTTTTAAGATCTAACTAGTGGCCACATTGGATTTATGCAAGTTACCAGAGTTGGTCAAAATTGCCGTTTGGGCAATCATGCTGAATTTGTCCTAGGACCTGATGAGTCCAAATCAAACAAAACAGTCATATAATAGAACATTTATAGGTTTATTGTTGAGTTCCTGTCAAAACGCCAAGTTCTTAAATCTGTCACTATGCGATAAATGTTGGGTGCGTTGGGAGATCTTTTCCTCTCAATCGTTTTCTCTGAAATTGTGACACAGTTGTTTTCTCACCCTATGTCATCTATTAATCCCGTATGCTTTGTTGATTTCATATATTTTGGCCATCCTAATATATATATATATATATATATATATATATATATATATATATATATGTGTGTGTGTGTGTGTGTGTGTGTATGTATATGTATTTATGTAGTTTCAAATCCAGGTGCTGATTGTTCGGTGATTTGGTATTGATACAGACACCATTTCGAAGAGTAGGCAATTTCGTTCACCCTTTGTTGTTTGCCCCTTCCTACCCGCAGTGGGTGGTGGTTAGGCCATGAAAACCAGCATGCAGAGTATTACAAACCCAGTCCGCAAAAGCATCAAAATAATCTATGATTTAGTAGGCAGCTCTGGTCTATTAGGGCTACTTGAAGTGGATGCTAAGATTCTCTTGGCCAACAACAACCGCCGAAAGATGGTAAGTAAACTAAAAATAGAACTGAAAGAATAACTGTGGGAAACCAGGTTCGTATGGCATGTGATCGTGATCGAAGAAGTGAGAAGTGGGAATGCGTCTCTACCTTACACATCAGCCACCATTCTATGGCAAACAACGGCCATGCAGCAGTAGCAGTGTTACAAACAACAAATGGAAACCCAATAATAACACTAATATCTGTGTTTTCGCACATTAAGATGGGAATGTCACAATTCTTGAAACTAGTGACTCCCGTAATTGTACGGTTGATATAGTAGTAGTAGTTTCTGTGTTCAAAACATTGAACAGATTATAAAAACATGCATATATATATATATATATGTATATATATATATATATATATATATATATATATATATATATATATATACATATATATATATATACATATATATATATATATATATATATATATATATATATATATATATATATATACATATATATATATATACATATATATATATATATATATCATTTCATACCATATCATCAGCGTATTTGTAATAGTTTTTTTTTTTATAACAAATCAGCGTGCCAAGTACAGCCTATAAACTTGGCAGACACGTCATACATTGTGTCGCATTTATCTGACTAAAATATGAGAGTATATATGTACCGTATACGTGTGAATGTGATTATATATATTTGGATGTGATTATGTATGTTAATTTGTTTGTATGGAAGTATATATATATATATATATATATATATATATATATATATATATATACATGAATGCATGCTGGCTGCTGCACGTATGCTAACAAGCGTCTATGAACATTTAGCTTTTTCTAGAGGTATCCTGCCACCACTCTAAACAATAGTTATATGGAAACCTACCTGCATTGCTCCAAATGATTGCTGCCTCTGTAGAACAGCAATAAGTAATAACATTCACCATGGACACAGTGGAAACAGTGGTGTGCTACGCACAGCAACTGCTAAGAATCTCTTGGTCAAAGAGAGCAGCCGAAAGAGGGTAAGGACATAACAAAAATAGAATTGGAAGAACTAGCAGAAACCAAGTTGGTATGGGATGTAATCGGGATCGGAGAAGTACAAAAACGAGAGGAATGTTTAGTAATCCGCCACCTACTATGCCATTCTAGGACAAACAACAACCTATGAGGAGCTTTTCTTATATACAATCAATGAAAAGACAATAACAATAATAATATATCTATGTTATAGCACATTAAAATGACAATGTTATAATTCTTTAAAATATAGACTTCCGTAATATTACGGGTGATGACATCAGCGTTTAACATATTTCATCTCTTAAAACTATATTTAATAACTAGAATTCCCAATAAAATTTTCACATTTGCCACAATTTCGTTTAACAAATCAGCCAGCCACACACGTCATACCTTCTATCGTAGTCATTTAAAATATGACCGCAGTTTGCATGTATCTATATATGTAATTATGTATGTATGTGTGTACATGTGTGTGTATGTGTGTACGTACGCACGTTTGTAGTGTGAATGTTGATGTGTGTATATTTGCATGTATATAAAATGATGTATGTTTACATGTATGTCTGCATACATGAATGTATGCACATATGTCAATACGAATCCATGAATATTTTGCTTTTTCTAGAAGTATCCTATCATCACAATGGACATCTAAGATATTTATATGGAAACCTACCAGTATTCCTCCTGGAGAGTGTCCTTGTTGGGCCATCATACCTGCCTGCAGAACAGCAAGAAGTAATAACATATTCACCATGGACAAGGTAACACTGTGAATGACAAACGGAGCATGACAAAGGTAATCCACCACGAGAGATCAATTAAGAGTGGCCACATTATAGATGGTGAAAAAAGGTATTACCGAAATCAACAACGCATACGGGCTAAAACGATATTA
>OZ024862.1:32671190-32693690 GCA_964017155.1 Oasisia sp. SBJ-2009 | reverse complement strand
TATTTCTCTACCAAACGATTTACTGAAGACATTTACTACATTTACATGTAATATTACAGAGAGCGGACAATTAAGTAATGACTACAAATCCTGTCTTCAAACAGTTAGGTTGTCCCACATTATACAATAATGACCAAGAAAAGAAATTGAAACACAGGTTAAGTTCCACATATAGTGCAACTGTCCTGTCCGTAGAGCCTCTATGTTTAAACACAGACTCCGTGTTACACAACAGTAGTGGTTAGATATTAGATTATATTTCACAGCTCACCTTCAATGTTGTTTATATAGCGGTTGGTACTTGAATTATATCACGCACGCACGCACACACACACACACACACACACACACACACACACACACACACACACACACACACACACACACACACACACACACACACACACACATGTTGTTTATATAGCGGTTGGTACTTGAATTATATCACGCACGCACGCACGCACGCACACACACACACACACACACACACACACACACACACACACACACACACACACCACATACTTTCAATTTTTCAGAATCTTACTGGCATTGTCAAGTAAACCTATTATTACTTATGGAAACCTACCTCCGGGTAACCCGGCTGCGTTTCTCCCGACGGGTAACCCAACTGCTTTCCTCCCGGTCCCGACCCTTTCTGCAGAACCCGAGAAAGTAATAATATAGCGAACTACGTAGACATATAAGCAACGATGACAAACAAACAAGTGATAACAATAATAATAAATAGTAATAATAATAAAAATAATAAAAATAAGGTAACATATATTAGGCCTAAATCCTTGGAAACCAAGTTGAAAGGCGCATGGAAGACATAAAATATCATTAAATCAATTAACAATTGTTCAGTAGTCAACAGTTGTACCGATACGCCCGGGAGCTGTTTGTAAGCAGGTTCATCAAGGTATATTTTTGAAAGATGGTGGAATTGTGCAATAGTTTCAACTGATCTAACACTCAGTGGAACATATTCCAAATAATCGGTGAAGCTACAGCTGATGTCCAAGTTCCAATGTTAGTATTTACCGTAGGGACAAATGTAAATCAGAAATTGACGCTCACAGCTGGACCGGTTTTCTTACAGGAATAAGCAATGAATTTAAATATAATGGCTGCTTACATGAAAGTGACTGTGATAGCGTTTCCTCGACTCAATTGAGGATATCTTCACAATTTATTTGTAGTTTTTCTCTCACCTGAGGGTGTTTCCTTATTTATAAATGGACCACTACATTCTACGTTGAAACAATCGACCAGAGGTTTGTTTGACATTACTGTGTGCAGCACATTCTATTCTACCACATCCAGACTGTATCCTTCTTGTCTTACATTACTGGTCCATTGGTGATGCTAATTTTACAGTATACACTTATTAAGTCAAATTGTTATGTGTTTTACTTGAGGTATGCTAAATTTAAATGCTTAAACAATACGATCAAGTGATAATGAAATAGACACAGTATCTCTAACAAATCCAGACAGTTAGAATCCGGTTAATAGTATTGCACAAGCGTAAGGAATACATACATCGTATTGTATCTTTAGTGGAAATATACTGACATTATCATGAATATGTACTGTTTTCGACGAGTGTTTAGCATATTGTTGCAATGGATACATACCACTGTGACCTGCTTTCCTATCGCTTCTGCCTCCTGTAACTCCTTGACAGTACGCTGTAGAACACAAGTAAGTCACAATTTGACAGACACCACTGACTGGCTTCTACTGATTACCGTTACAGTATTCTGATTGTACTTGTATACAATGGCAATGGTATCGCCACACTGTTGTTTCCATATTTCTACTAGAGTTACTTTGTACGCATCTAACTGTAGGTGGAGTGTTTGTCTTTTTAAATATGTCCGCATTTGGTAGCTAAGAATACAAAGGAAATCGTAATAGACTAGACATATTTCATGAAAATGTGCATATTTAAGAAGCTGATGGCAAATCGTGTTAATTTATGGCATACATGCTATTTAGGGGTTTTGAGGGGTGCTGAGCTCGAATCTGCTGTATGCCCGCCTCCGCTGTGCTAAAATTCGTAAATGTTCATCTCTTTTTTACTAAGCATGGTAGAAACATGAATAAAGTGTGCTTTTGTATGTTTTCTAATATGACGAATTCAATGCCATACTCAACAATGTAATAAAATATATACAAACTACAAAATAATTGAAATTGTTGAAACAAATGTGATTTTTAAAAATGAACAATTCTTCAAGCAGGTAACAACAACTACCTTTATTTTTCTATCACTCACACGAACAAAAAGGACCCATTTGGTTTAATTACATAACACACACATATTTATGAAGTGATCGTCATATCATATATGATGATATATACATATATTTGTATACATATAGTTATACAGGTCTCATGATATGAAACATTACGTTTAACAACTAATATCAATATACACCCAAACTTGATCACACGTGGTTCAAATGTCAAATCCTGCATTTTCAGGTTGATCAGTATACATGTGAGAATTCAATCCCGGTCCTCAAGGTCGTTCATGTCGTCGTGAATATTTCGACAGACGTCAGCACGTCTCTTACAAGCACACATTTCGATGCACTCCATGCGAATTTTCCTACAGCTGCTGCATTGGGTAAGACATCCATTTGTACAGCATGTACACATGAGGTGATCTCCCTACATGATTTCGGTATCAGCGGCAGAGATAGGAGCTGTGGGACTAGCTTGCCATCCAGGTGCATCCATCCCATTTCAGTGACAGGCAGAAGATCAGGACATGGTAAGTGTGCTTGGTGCCAGACACTTGCTTGATACTGTGCTCGTATGATGTGGAACTTTGTTGCATCTGAGGTTGGTGGGAGAGTTTCGTGTGCACGACCGATACAAAACAACTTTACACGAGCTTTGTTGCATGTGTCAACCTCTGGCACGCCATACATCTTGCAAATGAATTTCTCGGTTGACATTACTATGTGATCAGTGAGAGGAGTCTTGCCAAGGCCAACCAGGTCAGTGTTATGTTGTTGGAACACTGTTGTTTGGTGCTTTCAGATCCAGGTACATGTCACTGTCGGGAGGTTGACACATGCGTTTGTCCACAAAGGTTCTCATTTGAGACAGGCCAAGACTTTCTGCAGCAATTGCAACGCTTCTTGAATCTCTGGTGTTACGATATCTTTGTTGATTATGTTTTTCAATGTGGCATCACTGTCGTGCAACACACCAGGTTTTTTCATGGACTGAACTAGCTTGTGTTCATCTGAGTCGTCATTCTCCATCCGACGTTTTGTACACTCAATGTGTGTATACTCGTCATCATCTTCCGCTGTAAGATCCATCATGGCTGTTGTCTGAGATGTTATGACTGTTCTCAGATTGTATGACAGGGTCCATCTATTGAGTGCTGAGGTTATTATCCTTATCCCGACTAAGCCAACACTTTTCTTTCCTGTAGCGTTTAGCCATTCTGTTCTTTGGTCTGCTGAGACCTGATTGAAGCGTCGTTCGGTTCGTTTCACTACGAAGTTGCCTTCCTGAAACTCCAAAAGGACTTCTGGTGGGAGAGTCGACATCTCAGCCAGATACACAGTACCCCATCTGGCGTAGTTGACATGATCATACCTGAAGAAATACGGCAACATACGCTTGAAGGAATACAGGTGAAGATTCCACAACCCATCACGTTGTGCTCGGGTGAATGAGAGCAGGATGCTCACCATGGTCATATACTGCCACCAGAACTCAGCGTTTGGATCATCAACTGCCAGTGCCTCAGCAAACTCTTTCATGGGTTGTCGGAATCTTTCAGTACTCAGAGTTTCAACCATCTGTGTGATGCTATCCAAATCTATGGAAGTGCACCCATCTGAAAGTTCGGCTCTCAGTGTGTCGTCAACAACATCTAAGTACGTGTAGAACCGAGGAAGCAGTAGCTGCCAAAGTGCCTGCAGAGTGAGCTTGTGCGTTCTCATTGCACGTGCATCGCCCTTTCCGTCCATGACATGTTCTGCAGCATTGGCCCCCCATAAAATCACACTCTACCCACAGGTCGCACAGGCCAGGTTGGTTCATATGTCGTCCTCTCACTCCCAGAAAGTTCATGGCAATGTGAAGTCTTCCCAGGCAGGGTATAAGTACGTCCTTATATTCTGCTACCGATCACTTCAACTCCATTAGCTTTGGAAAAAGCGCCCCATCCACAGTCAGAACAACATGCTGCTGCTCCATCGAATTGGCTACGTGGATTACTCGTTTCATGACTGTGTTCAGTGTATCGAGTTCAGATGCAGGAGCTTGTACGATAGGTAGGTAACCTACAGTGGTCTTCTCTGGGTTGACTTTGCTAGCTGTTTGGTTGTAAAGTGTCCAGGAAGGCATTGGTTTGTGTTGAGACCAGGTCAATATAAACGCCATGTCAGTCGCCTCTGCTTTTAGTGCTGATGGGCAATATTCAATGGCCTGTGCAAAATGATCAGCTGTAATCGCACAGACAAATGGACGCTCCTTGATTCCTCTGTTTGGCGCGGGTATTATCTCAGTTATCAACTCAAGGATGCATAGTGAGGCTATCTTGGAAATGTTTATTTATACATATATATATATATATATATATATATATATATATATATATATATATATATATATATGTGTGTGTGTGTGTGTGTGTGTGTATACACGAAGAGTCCAAAATAACATTATGCATGCTGAATACAGCTGGGAATTATGTTGAAAGGTAAGCAAAATAATTATTTTGTTAATTTGTATTGGTGCCAGTGATGCATAAGTTCAAGCCTACAATATGACGGTTGGTGCTGGGTACTTAAACGGAGACAATAAAATATGTTACAATTTGGTACACACGGCACATACAGGATATATCTGCAAATAATGTTGAAAGGGGTGAATCAATTATTTATTTGCACACAATATCAACATGCCTGACATAGTGATTTTATTTGTTATTTTATTTGCTTTGTTTAAATGACAATTTGGGAAATTCATATGAGTTTTAAGCAGTTTTTTAAATGTTATCACAAATCTGAGTATGCCATTGGATTCCTCATATTAGAAAACATACAAAAGCACACTTCATTCATGTTTCTACCTTGCTTAGTATTTTAGCACGGCGGTGGCGGCCATCTTGGATTTATCATTTTTTAGGGGCTTATGAGCCATTTGTGAGCCGGGCATACAGCAGATTCGAGTTCAGCACCCCTCACTACCCCTAAATAGCATGTATGCCATAAATTAACACAATTTACCTCCATGGTTAACATTTCTTGAAAATTGACCCAGTCTATAATCAAACAGTGATTTAAGCACAATTAGTACAGTCTAAAACATGAACCTGTTACATGAAAATAAACACACTGCCATTATCATGGAGTACTACAAGCACCAGCTACACTTACCAGTGCAGCTCTCCTTCCCTCAAGTTCCTTCTCGTCCAGCTCCCTCGCGGGTGGCGGCACTTGACCAGTGAGTAACAACTAAATGGACAATATATATATATATATATATATATATATATATATACATGCATATATATATATTATATTATATATATATATATATAATCTATATAGGTATGTATATATATATAATATATATATATATATATATATATATATATATATATATATATATCAATATACACACTGTAAGATCATGCAAAGGTTTTAACAATACTTGGTACTTATCATTCGGTCTAGACATTAACATTTTACATTACTTCACATTTATACAATGAAGCCACTTGTTTATTTTGTGATGTAAGGGCACAAATAATTGATGAACATCTAAATATAATATGTTGGGAAAAACAACTCAACATGTGAAGCCAATTTTCATTCTGTGATGTAAGGGCGTATATTTACAGGACGTATTATCACATTGCTTCTACAAATAATCGATGAACATCAAAACAGAACATGTTAGGAAAAACACCTCAACATGGACTTTTGAGAAACATTTATTCGAAGGTGGATCATGCAATACTTTCTGTGTGTGTGTGTGTGTGTGTGTGTGTGTGTGTGCGTGCGTGCGTGCGTGCGTGCTTGTGTGTGTCGTTGGATTCACCTTTAATTAGATTGTTCTCAAAGGTAGAACATGTAGAGCTAGTTTCGGCACTATATATATATATATATATATATATATATGTGACATAATATAATATATGATATATGATATATAACATACAATATATAATATATAATATATAATATATAATATATAATATATAATATATAATATATAATATATAATATATAATATATAATATATAATATATAATATATAATATATAATATATAATATATAATATATAATACATAATATATAATATATAATATATAATATATATTATATATATATATAATATATTATATATATTTTATATATATCATATTTATCTATTATTTATATATACATATATATATTATACGTATATATATATATATATATATATATATGTATATGTATATGTATATATATATATATCATATATACACATATATACATGTAAATATATACATACATAAGTGACGAATTAGCCTACTTACAAATAGCTAACTAAGCAGTATATAACATTCTTTAATGTTGTATTTCTAATACCGATTACTGTCCACTCACATGTACGACTTGAAATGATAATTTTAAAATGCATCAATGACATATAAAAACACGCTTTCAACACATTCGCATTGAACAATAATAACACAAGTACGTTTCTTTTCAACATATGCAATCATACTACAACTGTCAGGGAAACGTATTCATATGGAAACCTACCGTTGCGGCATTCCATCCTATGGCTCCCGCTTCATCCAACTCTGTCATGTTCGCACTTGACTGGAAATCAACAAAAAAGGAAACAATGTGTACCACATTAGTATGATATTATATGTCAATTGAAACAACACTGCATTCAGCGTTGATTCGCAGTTTATTTCAATGTTCTAGAAGTTTAGAGGTACCGTCACACGGTGCAACTTAATTGGATGCAACTAAGTCATCAACAAAAATGGCGTCGAATATATACAACGTTTTCCTCAACATGGATGACGCAAAACAACTGGTCGAACTATTGCAAGAGAATTAATGCCTCTAGAATACTACAAGTGGGCGCTACCACCGGCGTGAACATCGGGCGACGGCAAAAATGTCGATCATTACAGCGATGGTTGTTTCTACGAGGCGAAGCTTCTCTGGTGAGTGCAGTATTTGTATCGTTTAGCCTCTACAGGGCTAGGCATAGGCGCGTTTTAACGTTGATGGCATAAATCTTGAATCCAATTATTTTCACTTATTGTAATTGTAACAAAAACGTTTTGAAATGATACAGTAAGTTGTTAAGTGTCCAACACCTATTCGGTTAAAATGTGTGTTAAAACAAACTACGTAAGGCAGAAACCGAGTGTTCCAGTATAAACCTAGACCAAAGAAATATATAAATCTTGTAAAAGACGCCATCGTCAAAACCCGTGCATATAATGCAAATCGCCGTAAGGCCAGGGAACGCAGCATAATAACCTTTTTTGAAGCCTGAATATTGTAAGGTTTGTTTATTTGGCATTTAACTAATGTTATCATGCCAATACTATCAATTCAGAATGACCTAGAGGATGATATTTCGCTTGAGGAACTATTAACACCAGAAGCACCAGCCGAGATGGAGATGAAAGGACACACAGTATATTATCATCCACATGACTGCCACATAAACATAGTCACAGGACAACAAGCAAATTACGAGGACACAGACGACAGAAACCGAGTGGTAGCACCTACTCATTCAACATCTATGAGAGATAGTCCAACTAGTGCAAATTAAATAGTAAGAGAAACAAGGCTGCGAGGCATTAGGCGCAATTCGTCAAATTGCTCGAACGGATCTCACTTCTTGGACTTGACTGGAGTCTTGATGTGATAGGTCTGGTCGATCCTAGACCTAGACCTAGTGCCACATTGGAGTGATTTGAGGGTCAATTTCAATTTTCTTGATGACTTCCTTCACGAAGATCGTAGCTTCGTTTTAAAATAATTTTTTGAAATTGAAATATATCTGTTTATACATTGACTTGATTATATAGGCCTCCCTACAGTTGAAACGTTCTCATATGGGTGTCCCGACCGTGCAACTATTATGCGAATCGTAAGCGGGCAAAGATAGATAGAGCTGATTATGTGCTACACCGAAGATACCTGCATTCAGTTTCCTTGATGCGATATCGTTCTTTGTTCATTTGGTTTGTAGGCTGCATTATGTACATGCATTAAGCACAGTTCTGTATTCCTGTTATAAGTTAATAATTGTGTAGCTTATTGATAAAATATGGGGCATAGCGCCCATCGCGTATGCCTTTTGCCTCACGGGTCCTAGCCTCAAGGCTCAGGGGCAAACTCCCATACCAGGTCAATGCATATAATTAATCACACCACAATTGTACACACATATTGTATTATAATCATGTTGGATTTGGATGACATATACGCAGGGTAGTTGAGTAACATATTGTAGATATATTTTGGCATATTGGCTAAGCTGATATTTATTACCCTGGCCTGGGTACTATGCCCTACCCTACTCTAGCTAGTATATATAATTAACCAGTTGCGAGGAACTACAGGGTGATTGCGAGTCTCTCTCCCGGTGGAATACTCTCACCCAAAGTGGTGTCCTTCGTTTGAAACTATGGGGAAACCACCTCTGCAAGACGATTAAAATGGTGCTCTGTTCGTTCGGTTTTTTGTTTTGTGATTCGCTGTATAACAAAAGTATACTCATTCATGATCATATTCTGAAAATTACGTCACTCAGCATAATGCAATTTACGATAACTCGAAACATATTGGCATCGTCATGGAAACCTACCACTATTGATAAGGTATTTCTTTTCTTTTCGTCTGGTTCCTTCAGTTGTGTTCTAGTCGTTGATCTCTACAAAACAATAGTGAGAGATAGCCAAGTTGATTACAAGGCCTTTTGTTGTGCTAAGTGCTAATTGACTCATATATCATGACATATATTAACTGCTATTACATATCAATAATAATTAGGCATTGAGAAAATACTTACTCAATAGCAAATATTACTTCGACACGAACAATATCTTTTACTCAAGGCACTCAAACACCTTCTGAGGTATATGTGTCACAGTTACGACAAGAAGTGACTTCTTTAATCTTATGATATTTTTGAGTGCTTCTGGGCTGTACAATGTCACTCATATATGATGTGGCAAATCCACTGGGCACCTTATACGACTAGGTATTAACGTCAACGAGGAGCCGGTACTTCATTGGCAGCCAATGGAACTTTCGTAACATAGGTGTTAAGTGCTCGCTCTTGAGTGTCCTGGTAATTATGCAAACAGCGCGTTTCTGTGTATGCTGCAATCGGTCCATATCTGCCCGAGGCAAACCTTGCGGCAGCGCGTTTTCATGGTGCAGGCGATACGTTACCAGTGCCTGGATTAGAATCTTACATCGTTGTTTGTGGACATCTAGGATGTTGTTGCAATAGCAACCTACCGTTATGGCCTGCCATCCTATTGATTCCGCTTCTGTCAGCACCCTCACATCTTGCTGCAAATGGACAGCAGGCAATAAGAGGGGAATATGGATACATACATTACATCTACGACAACAACATGTTGGAATGATATATCATTTATTATCTTCAATATTCGTTGTTTGTTCGAACATGTTGAATGCAGTCTTAAGATGAAGAAGTAAACATTATATTAAAGATCATCTAAATTATGGCGAATTAACCATTGCTATTATTTTGGTGTTTGACATATGCAGGAATATATATATTTATATATACATATATATATATACATATATATATATAATTTTATTATAGAAAGCAAATAACTGCTTTTAATAGATATAAGTAACAGTGTGACACTAACGTTGAAGTTACTATTCGTTGTAGGTAGATTTTGCGAGTAGTAGAGGAATATTTAGGCATAAGCACATATTACGTTTTTAGTATTAACTAATGATTATACTCACAGCAATCACAAATGTTACGCAAATGCTACGCAAAGCAATAATCTTTCAGCACGTTTTTTCTGCATCGGAATTTGATGGCGTGTTACCATTAACTGGAAGCATGGCTGCAGACCTGCACAATCGTTGCTAGAGAAACAACCTACCATTGCGCAACACCTTTTGTTTTCGTCTGATTCAGTCAGTTCCACGGCAGAATGTGAAGGTGGCACACGACCAGTAAGTAGCAACTAAATGGAAAGGATTGACAAATGTATCTCAAAGAAGCTCCACTGAAAAAAATTCGAAATTGCAAATCTAACTATCGCATTAAAAGATATACTACGTTTTACAAGAAAGTCAGAGACCTGTTCTGCGCGTTGTTTTGTTCGCAATGAAACACAACAGCGTGTGTTCAATAATAATGATGATAACAGTAATACAAATAACTTTGTTTTATATGGCACCATATTTCCGGATACAAAACTGTTCAAACGGTCTATGCTCAATCATCAGCTTTCAGTTTGTTAACAATGTTGACATTAGAAGACGAATTTACCCTTTCTTAGACATAACCTGGTTAGCTTCAACTTTACAAAAGTAATCTTCATGGAAAAGCAAGCTGAATTACCAGATCACATTTTAGTTCCGGAATCTTCTGATATTGTCATCATAACGTCCCATTACTAACTACCTTGAAAACCTACCGCTGCGGCGTTCCATCCCAGGGCTTCAGCTTCCTCCAACGCCTCTTCGGTAAGACCTGTTCGCTGATCAACAATAATTGGAAAGTAAGTGGACTAGATTGTCACACATATCACAGTGATGTCTGACTGACACGTCACGACAAAGGTAATATACTATCATACATAAAGCAATGATGTATGTTCAAGACTAGTTTAGTTATTTATAAATAAAAATCGTATTATTCAACCTGATTAGAACAATTACTCTCAATGTGTGAGTTATTTAAATGTGTTGCGATCCAATAACTTATAATAAATATAATGAATAAATAATAATTAATTAAACAACATCTACAAATAATGTACATGTGTGCCACATAGTGTTTTCATGGCAATTTGCAAAACATATTCGCATATGGCTGAAATAAATGCAATCACAGCTATATTATTAGTCTGATACCGTATTAACTGAGGTGTTGTCCAAACAATGCGTAAAGAAACATTCGATTTCACATTTATACCTTCGACAGCAGACAAATACAAATATAACCACGTTTATCTGCTAATATTACTACACTAGTTTTAGGAAACAGTTTATTGTTGGCAAACACTTCAAAATAACGGGCAACCCATGCAAGAATAGTCAGGCTGTAGTAACGTTGATTTATCTGTATTCTTACAGATGCAGAAAAGGACATTACAATACTCCTTGGTTATAATATAGTCTCATATTTTGTTTAAGCATCATAAGGAAATTAGTCAAACGACGAGTAATTCTTATCTGGAAAGGTCTATTAAATGCGAGACATAGTTTAGCCTTACAATATATAATATCTATCACAGGAATGCATTTTTGTAATCGCCCTTCTGCTTCTTGGCAAATTACAATTCAGCATAACAAGATGTGTAAGCAAAGTATATTAAAACTATTACTGGAATCTAGGAAAATCCGGGAACCTACAAATGTTGCTAAGGAAACCTACCGACGGTTTCGGTTTTCCGTCTTGTGGAAATTGTTTTGCTGTCTGTGTAGCACAACACGTCTTCAGAGTATCACATTTACATGGCTGTGGCTTATCACACGGACATGGCGGGACAGGAGCGGCCTCACATGGCTTCTTAGGACATTCACATACCTGCACAATACAAATACGTCGGAACTGTGTTGACTATATGGACACATGTATAACAATGTATAACATACAAAACATTTCATTAATTGTCACAAATTGTACTGCTTTTGCCAAGTACACACACACACACACACACACACACACACACACACACACACACACACACACACACACACCACACCACACCACTCCACACGCACGCACGCACGCACGCACGCACGCACACACACACACACTCACACACCACACTCCACACACACGCACGCACGCACGCACGTACGCACACACACACATATATATACATACATTTTGACACATGTATATAAATATATATATATATATATATATATATATGTGTGCATGCATGCATGTGTGTGTATGAAGGGGTCAGATGTAAAATGGTCAGGGTCACACTCGTTTTTATTTATTTAGGTAGTGCAATTTTAGACTTTGAAAATATCACGGCATAAACGTCCCGTAATGCTGCTCATTATAAATATGATCCTTTTAAGAATTATTATATACACATCACAAATGGAGAGTTTAATTTCCAGTAAGTGCAATTAAAACTGGGATTTTTCATGTTTTAAACATATATCAGTTGGACCCTGATCGTTTTACTTAATTTGTTACCATATTCTACCTTCAGATGCATTATTTCTGAAGGCTGTAAGTTTAGACCAATTGCGTTTTTCGCAATAAGGACAGTTTACTTAAAAGGCAAACATAACTACTTTGTCCTAATAAAAATAAAAACATATACACTTAGCTGCACCATATAAGTATCTCCCCTATCTCACAAAAAGGTTAAGAAAATGTATAATCCTATGTTGGTATTGCTTATTGATGATGTGCATTGTTTACCTATTACACTAGGCAACAATGAAACAAAATGTCAACAGCAACACTGTCATTATTAATAAGCAACCTATTATCTAGCAAACAACGACATTTTAATCACTGCTAGCAATTGTAACACATTACTAACTAGCCTAACATGCTGGCCACACATGCTCTTACGAGGTCGGCAAAGCTTCAACGTCATAACCTCTATATTGCCAGCCAAAGAAACGTCTTGTAAGTCCTTCGTAGATAAACCATTGAACGTATCCAATACATAGGTACGCTATTCGCCTGTCACAGGATTAAAACAAACTTTTCAATTGGGTACACCTGCAGTCATCCCCGATGACCTGGTCCGAGAGTCGCACATGTTTTATATTTTCTTGACTACAGGGCCGTCGTATCCTGTTTTTGGTTGATTAGTTTGTGCTGGCTGTGCTCTGTCGTCCACACATAAATCTGATTCCATCGTGTACCACAGTAGCACTAACAGGTACTCCAAATAAGAAAAATACACGATTCCGAAAAACGCACACTGCATTTACCTGGCAGCCATTTTAATACTAATCAACCAAACACGGGATACCGTCACATCCTGTTTTTGGTTGATTAGTTAGTGCTGGTTGTGCTCTGTCGTGCACACATAAATCTGATTCCATCGCGTACAACAGTAGAACTAACTGGTACTCCAAATAAGAAATATACACTGTTCCGAAAAACGCACACTGCATTTACCTGGCAGCCATTTGTAATACTAACAGTTCTAGCATTGATCGCCATATCCTGGAGCCGTATTCATAGCGAGCAGATAAATTACCCAGAGGTAAATGACGTAACCATCGATAGTAAAAGAATACAGAATCACGTGCCGTTATCCGGCGGATAGCGTTACCTCCGGGTAGGAAGGCTCAACCGGGCGACGTGAATACGGTTCCAGTCGTTATGACCTTGGCCGGTCAAGCTTTGACGGCTGCGATCTTGTCCGTTCATAACACTGAATGTTTCATTTTAGTACCATATGTATATTGCGAATTTCATAGTGACCGTGTTCGTTTTTTACCTAGATATTTTCTCAAAACCGGCTTCACATATATAGCCGCTTGAATGCATTTTTGTGAAAGTGGAACCAGGCCGTTCTAAGTTACATTTCGATTCCAATGTGACTTTGCTAATTTCGCATCAACTGATTCCAGTTATGATTCCACCCAAACTGATTTCAATTCCACTACTTTTATATTGACCGATTCCATTCCAATTCAGGAATTGATGTCCGAATCAGCCTTTGATTGTGTAATCTAAAACGCAGGGCAGGGCACCAACCAGTGTTGCTATGCAAACATACCATATTGCTACGCAAAAGAAACCTACCTTTTTTGCTCCAACACAGCATATTTCCGCTGCTCTCTTCTGCCCCTCGGTAAGCGGCTGCAAAGCACCATTTTGTGATAACGAATTGAACTACAGTGTTGATCAATTGAGAGACAATGAAGATCCTTAGCGAAACTTCAATTATACAGAAATCCGTAGAAAATATATAGAAATCTATTGAAATATATACAGAGTCTATGTAGCATTTCATAGCAATTGATATGAGCAGAACAGTTCTAAAGAATTCCATAAAATAGTCTGGATTTCAACAGAAATGTCCCGGATACAATAAGAATTACAATGTCTATTATAACTACATAAAGTATTCATTTTTTTCATATAATTATACATTTATTGTATAATTGTAGAACATTCTGTATGATTAAATAAGTTAAATATATGATAGAAAAACATTGG
The DNA here is from genome assembly GCA_964017155.1 of Oasisia sp. SBJ-2009. Classification (NCBI taxonomy): domain Eukaryota; kingdom Metazoa; phylum Annelida; class Polychaeta; order Sabellida; family Siboglinidae; genus Oasisia; species Oasisia sp. SBJ-2009. Next base: position 32,679,238 of record OZ024862.1, on the reverse strand, counting down.
CTTTCATTTATTCCCATGTTTGCCAAATGTTGGCAAGTACCTGAAGTTAATCGTTAATCGTTGATCCTTATGCTTGCATTAAAAAAATATTGTAAAAGCTGCTATCATTCATCATATGCAGTATCGTTTTGCATTGGTATGAAACAGTTAATCAATTAATATAAAGCAATGCATAGCTAAATAATATTTTACCATTACGGAAAGTGAATATATACTGGTATCGCTAAGAAAAACGCACCTTTTGGTTTATTTCTCCTTCATGTAATTGATTCTGTGATCTATTCTTCTCCACTGGAGCAGGTTCCGAGTGTGCTAACTGAATAATAACAATTACATAGTTATACGTACAATAGTGATAAGTCATTCCAACTAGTTACAATTTAAAATCATGCTTATACAACGTATTGATACATCTTTGTCTACACCATAAAAACCTAAATTGTTCTTATTAAATCAACTCTCATTCTCTTTCACAAAGCGTAATGTGGTCATCAGTTTATTTAGTTTTTTATTATTAAACAAATCCATACCGACAGTTTTTAATTCACTTCGTAAAAGTCCCACTGAGATATCTCAATATATGAATTATGATTAATTATAATATTTGACCGTCTGAAAAATACCATAATAAATTATGCCAGACGAACATTTAGCAAACGATAATATGAATACAAATGCGCTGACAATAGATAGTTTTATAGAACACATACATGAATGTACAAAAGTAATTATTGCAGTTTTTCCTAAAATGTTCTGTTGGTAGCAGCAGCAGCAGCAGCAGCAGCAGCAGCAGCAGCAGCAGCTGCAGCAGCTGCAGCAGCAGCCAGTAGTAGTATCAATTCATGCAGTTTGAGGTAATAACTATTTTGCTATAGAAGGAGGCAAATACCGACAACTACGGGTTTAAACGCTGATTATGATAACAACCAGGTCACGAACTGACCATAAATCGACTTCGGTCGTAGTACGTACTTGGATTGTAGTGCATTTCTTGTCTAAATCTTTCTGTGGTTGTAAACGTGTAACATGGTGTAACTATTCAATATGAAACATACAAGGAGACCCCAGATTTTCTTGGAATTTTGTTTATCCTCGAACTGTTGGCATTAAAGATGTTTACCTTTCTATGTAAAAACAACACACGCATTTGAGGTCTTCAAAAATTCTAGAATAGCCAAATATCAATGAAAGTTGCTACAGTTGTATTTTCTTACATATCAAACGATGGAATAAAAAGTGACTTCGCTCATATATATTATACCTTTTATTTTTGTATATATATATATATATATATATATATATATATATATATATATATATATATATATATATATGAAAACCTACTATGATTTCTACTATGACAAATACCCAAACTTCGGGAATAATAACTTACATATATAAACGGCTATAGGTGATCATGTTCGTAACTACCATAAAATATGGCATTCTGTTTTTGTTCGATGATCGATGCTATGGAAGATTTCCGAAATGTTCATGCTCATGATTAATCGTCAAACAACTTAATTTATGAACCATTATTCGGTAGTTTCGAAAACAATCGCTACATTACCGCTACCAATATACACCAATCTATCGATTATAGTTAATTACATGTAACACTTAGTTACTAAGTTAGTTAGTTAGTTCGTTAATTAGTTAGTTAGTTAGTTAGTCAGTGATATGCATATTATATAGAAAACTACCATTACGGCATTCATTCCCAAGGCAGCAGCGCTCTGCAGTTGATCACGTTGTTCAACTGGCTAACAAGTACAAATAGTCGACACATGAGCACAAACAACAGAAGTGATCGACTGACAGGTGAGATAAACCCATCAACTACTACAAAACCAGGAGGACTGATCGAAAGAGTTTTCATTCATTAGTTTTACGATTCATATGACTGCTTGTTTGGAAAAATTAGTTTGATCAACGACAGATATATATATATATATATATATATATATATATATATATACACACTGTATATCTGTCGTTGATCAAACTAATTGTTCCAAACACACACATATATATATATGTATATGTATATATATATATATATATATATATATATATATATATATATATATATATATATATATATATATATACGTACTGCTAATCAACTGCTAGATAATCGTAACATTCTACAATTACACGAGGCATGATGTGTATATTTCGGAAGAACATTACAAGACGTCCGTCTCGTCTTACCTAGTGCTACTATTCTGGAGAACAAAGGGTCCCAATTGGAGTAGTGAATACAGTATTCTGGATTTATCAACACTAGTCGGGCATCGTACAATAAAACCTATTAGAACTGTTATAAAAATAACAATATTGTCACGTGAAGCAACCGCTATTATTATTATTATCATTATTATGATGAGAAAAGTACCGTTGGGCCTGTAACTTGTATGAGTTCTTCTTCATCGTCATCAGGATGTCTCGCACGCGAACATGACTACAAAATACACGATAAGAACATGAGCACATATTTACAAATTGTCGCTGTCTAACATATCCCAACTAACCTCATATGCTAAAAAAAATTGTCAGAGTTTAATCAGTGAAGCTTAATTATTTATGGAATGTAAATGAGTATATTTACGTCTCATCAAACAAACACTAAACCTGCATTTTATAATACACACATACACAAACATACACACATGCATTCACCATTACCCCACATGTTTATGACCTTTTCACAGTTTAGAGTTTGTAAATGTGCATTTTCCAGAGATCTAATTTTTAATTTGGTTATCACACACACACACGCACACACACGCGCGCACATGCGTTCACACACGCACACACACACTTTTTTGTATGCATGACTTGTTTTAGTGAAACTAGATTGCGTAACGTGCATTAACCATTCTAGCATATGGAGCAGACTGTATATTATAATATTGCATTGTATTTAGTCAGGCTCCAATAGTCCATTTGACCCAGTAACTGAACTGATAACTGAAACAATACCAATAAATAATCACACACAATATCAACATCAACTGTATGCCAGGCATGGTCCGTTATACATTATACATGTTTATAAATTGTAGATGTACAATAAATACGATGTATCACAAACTATGCAATAATAATTATAATGGTAATAATAATAAAAACAGTAAAATCAATAAGTACATAAAAGTCGCACGATGTCATGTAGATTACATATTAGCACAATATCAAGGATATTAAACATAAAGTTTTCTAGAAGCATACATGTCTTATAACGAACAATTAACTACCATAAACTATGGAAACCTACCGCTGATAGATTCCTATCGCATAATAGATCCGCCTCCTCGTCTGAGGATGACATCGGCTCCGGTTCCGGCATCGGCTCCGGCTCACACGGACACCCACAATCCTGCTGCAAATCACAAGTAAAGGGTAACACAAAGGACTACATGGACACATTTGTAATAGTGATAGCTGACACATCTGCACCTGAGGGCGATGTTTGCGTGAAGAATAATTTGTGCGTTTTATACAGCTACTTGGACAAGTAATGTCACAAGCCAGTGTCTGCTGTTTATGACGGGTGTCCAGGCAGACAGACAGAGTTATTTATTTTTGACTACAAATGTACATATTAATATACTTTAAGACAACATGTCGCTAACATGAGAACCCCCTTTTAATAATAACAAATTGAAAATACAAATAGTAAGCACAACTGAATATTACAAAAGAAATACAAGATCGTGTGAAACTTTTTAGATTATTTGTATAAACAATTACTTATACATTGCAGACACACAATATTACATTATACAGCATTTTGAATACTACTATTACATACTTATATCATAATTATGGATATCACCTTAATAGTTCATAATGAAATAGTTTTCATCATATGTTTTTAAACCATGTAGACTATGTGTATACATTTTATCAATGATAATCCTTGGAGCGTTGTTAACTGTTTCTAATATGTTGTGTCTTGCATGTTTTTGGCATATTCTGGGAATACAGTTTTTAAATTCCTGTATGTAATGCTGATGCATTTCAGAACTGTGCTTGTTTGCTCCACTCTTTAAGCATCCTATAGTAGTATATCAAGATTGATTTATTATTCAAAACTAAATACTTAACTCATGTTTTCACAATATAGTCCGATACGCATGTCTCATATCATCCAGCGGTTTGTGTAAATGTCCAATGACACATTGCATTATATGATCTTAACCTTTTTGTTATCTATGATGTTCAGACAATTATATTCCTGTTGCTTTTAATTTTGATGAATTTAGTCACAATACGACATTGTATTATTCCACAACATCTGGGCTATATCTAGCTCAGGTCGCTGTGCATGTCAAGACAAACCGTTTCCCAGAGTCAAATCGTTTATACTAATGTATATTACAGACAAAAGGTAAGTTCTCAAAGGTAAGTTCTTGTATTGCGCAGTATCCAATCCTCGGGACTGCTCAAAGCTTTTTAAACTCTACTTCCCAGACAGACCTGTTCAATCGAACATCATCTCAACTTCTTTTGGAAGCATCCAGCCATTTGCTACAATTATTGTGCGAAGGCTGCTCGTACACATATCCACCACTGTCTATAGCCAGGTATTCATTTATACAGCTGAATGAACTGGACCAATGTAGAGTGAAAAAGCTTGCCCAAGGAATTAACACCGTAGCACATGATTCGAACCCGGGTCCTCGTAGTTGTGAGTCTGAAGCTCTACCCTTGTGCCACTGTGTTCTACAGAAATGTTTGCAAGATATACTTATGATTTCAGTGCGTTCTTCCTGGGGATTAGTACCTTTCCGACTGCATTTGCCTAAATTATTCTTTATTCGTAAGTAAATATTTCGTTTGTTGCGAGCTTTTGTATTTAGATGAAGGAAAGGTTTATTCTTAATGAAATAAATTCAGTATTCCGATGCTCCAAGCATTATGCATAGTGCGCTAATCTTTGCAGTTCACTTCGGAATGTGACCAAATGCAGAAACATGCATAACCTGCAGATTAGCTAGATGGCATTTTAAGATTGCTGGAAGCACGTGTGGGTTTGCTGGAAGCACATGTGAATTATCATGGAAACCCTTAACTATGGTGAAGTTGAGAACCTACCATAGCGGCCCTCAGTCCCACTGCTTTGGCTTCCTTGAGTACACACGCAGAGTCACCTCCCTGCGGAGCACCAATGACTGATGATTAACTGGACTGCATGCATGATGTGACAGTAGATTATTACGTTTAAGGATAATTTAACTGTTGTGACATTCTTCTAAATACCTGTTTTTGTTAACAACAATGTGTGGTTTTCATAAAATGTATTCATGCTGTTATATATTGATCACAATCTAGATACGTTTGACATAGTGTGTTCAAGTGATTAACATGGTATATGATCGATATATATATATATATATATATATATATATATATATATATATATATATATATATGTATAAATCATGAGGTAATGGAATACCAATATACCAATCCAATACTATCGTGGAATTACAGTTGAGGATACATACCGTTTGAACGGTCTGTCCACCGCAACTTGTGACGCTTCGCTGCACCGGGCACTGCTGCAGAATACAAACAAATAATAACTAAGTAGACTACTTGATTGGTGATAATAAAGCTAAGACATCATCGTAGATAGGGGTAGGGATCGCTTGAGCTTATTTGAAATTATATGATCGACATACAGTTAGTGTCCTAAATACAAGACAATCAGATGGTGTTTACAACAAGTATTCATAATCGGTATCCTCGCTCTCTCTACAGAACGACTTTGCCAAATAGTCAACTAACTATTGTATGCTGTGTTCAAACAATGAGCCCCCAATGTTGTGTCATAACCATATTGGAACGCGGTGGTAAGAATGCAGGGCAAACTTAGATAATGTTCCATCAACGGTAGTATTTTAATGACGTATAATCTTTACAAATTTAACATTCGACATCAGCCGAGTTCACAAACTATGTAATAACCATATGAACACATTTCAAATATTGTGTCGCGGTGGGAACACATGTCTACTGTGGATGTGTGGTGTGTGTATACGTTGTCTCAACGATGCTCGGAATCCAGTCGTAGCAAAATACAGTTAAAATGCAAATAAATCCTGTATCATTGAAACAGCATAGTTATTTAATCATTATGAATGCAAATATTAACCAAATATTGCTGTATTTCAGGAAGCTACCTTGATTTTAGCGTTTAGGATTTGAGATGTAAAATAATTTGTTTGTTCGTAATGTTTACGTGTATTACTAAACTTCCTGGAATAATTGTTTTATTCCGATTTTGCATTTAGGCATGGTGTACTGGTATAACTATAATGCTATTCTGGTTCTTTTACGAAGAAATTAATTCTTAGGAATACAAATTAAACCATGTTAGTCTTTCAAGCATATACATTAGTGTACTGTGTGCTCTAGAATATGATATGATGCTCATATCACGAGTCGATAGAAACCTACCTCTTTTCCAGTAGTTTCCGCGCAGCATTCATTGGCATCATCGGTGCATACCTGCAGAATACCAAAGCGTAAATTGACTATGTGGACACACGTATAACAGCGTTTACTAAATAACACCCGTATATCTGTAAAGTATATTTGGCTAAGGATATTTTAATTAGTTAGTTGTGTGGTTCCAACGAAAAAAATTTGATTGTCTACCATAATTGATATGTATATTTTCTATGTTTGTATTCAATACTGTTTCGGACAATCAGTCAATAAAGCAATTATGCTCTTAAAAAAGAAAACATGTTAAGATAACGAGTTTCACCAAGTGTGTAATATTTACGTGCTGGACAACTAACGGCTACAGCATATGACAATACCGCAAATATTCATAGCATATCTTTGTTTCAAAGGTAAGGTAATTAATTACATAATTTCCCCGTGTTGTTTTGAAATAGGAGGTTTGACAAGAGCCTACTTGAAATCTTACAAAATATTTCATCTTGCTCTATCAGAATCATGATTATAGTAAAGGCAAAACTGTGCTGATCGTTCAAGCTTATTAGACGACATTGAGAATTGTGCCAAGTAAACCATATAAAAGGATGTACATTTTCTGATGATAATAATTTCATTAGTAGTTGCAGACTTGCAGTTTTAAAAGGCCTTAACTGTTGAATCGGGAAAACTATACTGGGCAGTGTAATATTAGCCAGTTCTAATGATAGTATGGCGGCTTCTGAAACATCTATATCTACATCAAATGTTTATAAGCCCGCTGTTTTGTCACAGCTTATCTATACTACGATCTTAAGGCATTCTAATTGATGTTGTTCGTTGCATTCACAGTCATATCTAACACTGCCTTGATACAATCTGGTTCTGTAAGGTGTACGATCTGAATATAATGTAATACAATTAATATGTTGTTGTCGTCGTCGTTGTTTCTGCGATATGTTCTCTGATTATTAAATAGGAACAAGATACGCCTATGTTTTATTACGATGCATGTATGCGTCATTATATCATGACGTAAGTATACGGGATATCCTCCATTTACGACCCATGGGGCTCGTGACCCACCGTTTGTGAAATTTTGAGCTAAAGGGTAGCCGGTCCTGTTTGGGAATGATATAAACATAATTAATAGTGGCATTATTACGGAAACATATCGTTATCTCTATGGAAACGTACCAAGACACAATTTGAAGCTTTCCATGTCGTGATTTCTCTCTCATTCACCTGCGTCTCATTTGACTGCAGAAACCAATAAATAATAACCACGTGGTCAACATGAGCATATGCACAAGATTGGTGACTGACTAAATTTACGCTAAAACTGCTCTGCAACGAATCTGATCGATCTTCAAATTCTCTATAAACAGTCGATATAACCTTTCCTGACGGTTTTGCTGATCATATCATTTCACGTTTTGTGATGATTTAGTGCAACGTTTTCTTGTTAACCATAGAACGGCAGTTAACATAGTTACGATACAAACACATGCAAATCGCCTCATTCTTGTAAATATCTACTCAAATAATGGTGGTAAATAACTGGTACGTGACGGCATAGCTCAGTTACTAGC
>OZ024862.1:32593690-32668690 GCA_964017155.1 Oasisia sp. SBJ-2009 | reverse complement strand
GTGTGTGTGTGTGTGTGTGTGTGTGTGTGTGTGTGTGTGTGTGTGTGTGTGTGTGTGTGTGTGTGTGTGTGTGTGTGTATATAAGATTTGTTTGTATACTTCAGAGCATAACTTCATTATAATTCATGAGGTAATGGAATACCAATATACCAATCCAATACTATCGTGGAATTACAGTTGAGGAAACATACCGTTGGAACGGTCTGTCCACCGCAACTTGTGACGCTTCGCTCCATCGGGCACTGCTGCAGAATACAAACAAATAATAACTAAGTAGACTACTTGATTGGTGATAATAAAGCTAAGACATCATCATAGATAGAGGTAGAGATCGCTTGAGCTTATTTGAAATTATTTGGAAAGTCCGCTTCGTGCTCTGAAAGGAGCTTCATAATCGTAAGAGGACTAATGTGTTGCTTGATGGAACCTTTTCGAATAATTATTAGAATTTGTCGAAACCAAACGGCTGGATTGGATACGTTTGTGTGACAATATTAACCTCGACTGTAGTGGAACTGTAAAACACTCTAATGTGATTTTAATATATGACGAGTCAGGTTATTAAAACCGGTTTCATTTAAGTTATCACTTACTATTGTTTTACAGTCATGTATAAACAGAGGCGTACGGGGAAAAAGGAAACGATCTACTCGTAATGTAGCAACGGTATGTATCTAAAACAGTGTTCTGATGCGATGCCAATACATTTACAATAATGGTATAATGGTAAAATGTCAAGCAGTTTGAATCATTACGGCTGTGACGTTACTTGACAAAATTATTTATTATCCAAAATAAAATAGTTCGATCCATACTCAAAAGAAATTATAGGGAACATTCTCACCCCCTCTTTACGTGCTTAAAATTACTTAACTTGAATGACGTATACGAACTGGAAATTGGAAAATTTATGTATAATTATGTTCATGGGAGTCTCCCTTATTATTTATCCGATATATTTACATTTACCCATGACATACACATTCACGAAACTAGACAATCCTCACACATACGACCTTTTACTTCTGTAACAGTAAAATTTTCTAACAGTTTTTTATGTAAAGGTCCATTGATATGGAACAGAATTCTGTTTACCATCCAACAACAAAAAAACATAAACAGTTTTGCAGTATCACTAAAAGCAATTGTTGTAAAAGGGTATGAAGAGCTAGCTGAAGCCTATTAAATATAAAATATCTGCTCATATACGTTTGTAATTGTATCCTTGTCATTGTCGTTATTTGGTATTACTATTTGGTATTGCTATACATGTTAATTGAACATTTATTATTGAATATTATTGTTATGTTTTACATACCTGGTCAGTTATAACAACTATAAGTATGTGTTACACGTGAAATTACTATTATAACATTATTGTTTATACAGCTATGGTAGGGTTGGCAGCGACCAGTTTAATTTATAACAAATGGTTTCGTAATAATAATTATCTATACAAACTGGTAACAGCCTTAATTGGCTCCGCTGTCTACCCGGAATCGTGCATTATATAATTGTCTGTTACATTTTTAGTTTATTACATATGTGCTTTGTACGTGTGTGTGTGTGTGTGTGTGTGTGTGTGTGTGTGTGTGTGTGTGTGTGTGTGTGTGTGTGTGTGTGTGTGTGTGTGTGTGTGTGTATAATATTTGTTTGTATACTTCAGAGTATAACTTCATTATAAATCATGAGGTAATGGAATACCAATATACCAATCCAATACTATCGTGGAATTACAGTTGAGGAAACATACCGTTTGAACGGTCTGTCCACCGCAACTTGTGACGCTTCGCTGCATCGGGCACTGCTGCAGGATACCAACAAATTATAACTAAGTAGACTACATGATTGGTGATAGTAAAGCTAAGACATCATCGTAGATAGGGGTAGGGATCGCTTGAGCTTATTTGAAATTATTTGGAAAGACCGCTTCGTGCTCTGAAAGGAGTTTGATAATAGCAAGAGGACTAATGTGTTGCTCGGTGGAACCTTTTCGAATAAATATGAGAATTTGTCGAAACTAAACGGCTGGATTGGATATGCTTGGAAACAATGATTACCTATATCAGTTACACAAAAATTATATCCATATATTTATGGACAAGCATGAAATTCCTACTGATATAACTATATTTTTTACATAAGAGTTAATAGAAATTAACCATTTTCACGTAACGATCTGCTTACATAAATCAACAATATCACGCCAGAAGCTTACAACAAATATGCTCTCAAGGTGGTGTATTCTTTCATACTGTCCTAGTTCTCGACTATGGCTGAAATGCAACAATGCCCAGGAACTGACATTTTATGTATATGAATATGTTACAACGTCACAGGGTGTAGCGTATGGATGAAACACTAAGTGGCGACGAATTGCGTAGAATAATTACGTCGTTTCTCTCTGATCTGATGTATCGGGTATGGTTATTAATATGTCATGGCATACATAAAACAATTGACATTTAAGTGGTATAAGCAACTGAGAATATGCCACTTGTTGTCAAATGTTACTTGAAGAAGTATGATAACCAACCATTGTTGCCATAGATACCTACCGATGAGAAGTTCTTTTTTGGTATTTTCTTCAAACATGGACATGGCTGCAAGCCAAAGAAAATGATATTTAAATGGACACATGCACAACAGTGGTGTTTCTCTGATACATCACGATAGAGAGCATATTATTTTGAGAGACTAGTCAGTTGTGTTCGATTGCCGAACTTTCCAGACACATTGCCGACACGTTCAAGGGAGTCTTCGAGAAACACCAGCCAATGGCACAGTGATATAGATAGCAATGCAGAAACCCGACAAACCGTTTGGACCCAGAAGAGCCTAAGACAAATAGTGTTGCTGAAGGCTGTACGAAAGACGATATCTCTAATAACACTGCAGCGATCTCCGACAAACAGGATGACTTCTTTTCACCATCCCAAAGTGGTTTCGACTCTGATGATTTTGACAGTGAACATAATATGGGGATATCGGTGGCATGTTGCTATGTGCCAACGATACAGACATTACATTTCTAGTGGCAAATTTACGTAAGTTGGCATTAGCAGCAGCAAACATGTGGATATCACTACATAGCACATGCTCAATATTCATGTGTGTGTGTGTGTGTGTGTGTGTGTGTGTGTGTGTGTGTGTGTCTGTGTGTGTGTGTGTGTGTGTGTGTGTGTGTGTATGAGTGTGTGTGTGTGTGTGTGTGTGAGTGTGTGTGTGTATATATATATATATATATATATATATATATATATATATATATATATATATATATATATATATATATATATATATATATATGTATATATATATATATATGTATATAATAATAACGACTTATTTTACGCCAATATCCTCGAAGATCAAGCTCAGTGGCGCGACAAAACCAAGGGATTATGCAAACTCGTAATCGTAAACCAATGCGTGAGACGTCAATGGATGGATGAAGATGCTAGGAAGTTAAGGAGGATAGGCAGCATTAAAGAGATAGGTTTTTAGACGTCGGCGGAATGAAACTATATTACCTTCTGATTTAACACTGGCAGGAAGCGAATTCCATACATCCATCGGGTCACAGCTTTCGTTTTCACCCGAGGAATGTAAAGAGCGTTACTACTGGTTGAGCGTAACTGTCTGGAATTTCTTTCTGGAGTTAGCATCGAATTTAGATATGCTGGTTGTCGAGATGAGAGTGCTTGATATGCTATTGTACTAATCTTGAAAATAATGCGATAGTGCACAGGGAGCTAATGCAATGATTTTAGAAGCGGCACTGAGCGCGAAAATCGAGGAGAACGCGTGACTACCCTTGCTAAACAATTTTCTACACGTTGAAGTTGTGTTATATCCTTATTTATATATACTTTACTTTATCCTTCACCGATATTTTCTACTCAGGTATATGTCAAACTTCATACATTGCAAATCTGCATGAATTTAGCCTTAGAGGATATTTTGCCATTGGTGGAAGTGAATTGACCTTGCCATAGCAAGCAACCATTGTGCCTATGAAAACCTACCTTGACGACTCTGCATGTAGAACATACTATGGATTTCTTCCCCTCTCTCGGACATTGCTGCAGTACATCATAAAGTGTTAACTATGTCGGTTATGCAATGTTTAATTAAATCGCAAATCACCTTAATATGGTTACGTCAAAATTATTTATGAAGCTGGGACGCGCGTACAGATACAACTCTCACAAAATAAAACAACTTATTTAACTGAATGGGGCATAATTAGCATATAACATAATCATTAACCAACATATCCACGTTTACTAAACTTCATGAATCAAAGTACTGTTACTAGTCCGACGACCGGCTACCTTGAAAAAGTAGACATTTGCGATGTCAGTTTTTCATGAAATATGAAACTGACAAATCCAGTGTTATTCTAGTAAATTACTGCTTAAAAATTCTTAATTGTAACTGAAAACGGATTGTTCAACAACATTTTTACAGACATAGACCAAAGCAGTTGGTTTTTGTTTCGATTAACCATATTCGCAATTAATATTGCATTCCATTTTCACTCGCGCTTCGTTTCAACATACTGAAGATGATGGAGCAATGATCAAGGGACATCCACACTCTACATTGTAGTATTCACAATAATGGAAAAGTCCAGAGACAGTGATGTCTGCTTATATTATTGTAGCAAAAGGTGATTATGTTTAGGAAAATCGTAACTGATATATAAATACAGGATGATTCGTTTTTATAGGATGAGGTACGCAGATAACTAAACCTTTGGTAAATCTGTAAATTCTCGGTGCAATTTGTTTCATTTTCATGTATTTTACCGTTGTTTATCGCCCATAGTATGGACGATACATTGTGGCAAAATACATCAACTTTGGACATCATGTGACGGTAAATATTGCGGATTCGCCTTACAACGTGATTAAATACAAACAATCACATTTAAAGAAATATGAACATAAGCGTCACGATCAGTTAACGTACACACACTTTGAGTTAGCTATATGATGACAGATACAAGATATTAAAAAGTGTCTGTTGCGTTTTACAGGGTAGTACTCCCGTTGTCATAGAAACCTACCAGTGTGGCTGTGGAAACCTACCGTTGCGGCATTCCATCCTGCGATTTGTGCCGCCTTTCTCTCAGACTGTGTCTAAGGAGCACCAATAAGTTAGTGGACAAGGTGAACATACATATTGTAATAGCGATATACTGACAGATCATGTTAAAGCGTATCTACGATGAACAATCAAACAATGGTGCTTATATTAGGGAGTTTACGTGTTCGTAAAACGACGCGTTCACAATTAATTTAACAAAGGAAACTTGTAATAATTTGTTATTTAAATATCACATTACCGTTCAGTGTCCATAAACATTTTAACGAAAGACCAATAAATGTATCAACTATTGTGCACAATATAACAGCAAAAGTAAAGGCAAGTTCTTACATAGCGCAGTATCCAGTCCTCAGGACCGTTCAAAGCGCTTTACACTTTACTTCCCTGACAGACCTGTTCACTCAAACACCATCTCGGCTTCTCTGGGAAGCATCCAGCCATATGCTACAATTAATGCGCGAAGGCTGCTCGTACACATATCCACCTCTGTTTTATAGGTACTCATTTATTCAGCTGAGTGAACTGGAGCAATGTAGAGTGAAAAAACTTGCCCAAGGTTTTAGCACCGCAGCCAAGATTCGAACCCGGGTTCTCGTAGTCGAGAGTCCGAAGCTCTACCCCTGAGCCACTGCGTTCTACATTAATTTATTAATTAATCAATAAGAAAATCCTACAAACTGACGTCAAAATTAAATGATTTCTAAAATAGGACATTAATAAGCATACATTGATAACATTATGTACTATAACAAATACCCATCCCATGACGAAATGCTTCGATAGTTGACAGCCGTGAAAGCACTATTCTTCAAAAACGTTATGTGTTTAGAAGACACCATTTTTTTACATAAACACTGCTTGCAGATATTCGCTGTACATTAAAAATGACGAAACTGGGACAGAATATCAATTTCACATCCACTGATACGGGCCTTAGTCAAGGTTATCTAGAATTATTTTTAGCGCGCTCGTGTTTTTAAGCTACGTGTTTATGCGTGCATCGCGTTTTACGTTCCTAATAACCGATTGATTTACCCCGTAAACAGTGATAATCTTGACCCATATTATATTGGGGAGTTTGACGAACAGACGTGCTGTGTTATACCGCTGGGTTCATAAATTAATCACATAATGTTTGGCCCCAGAGGGGACAAGACTTCTATGAGCAAAACGTTAAAAATGTCGCGTTCTCAAGCTCGATTATAGTTAGATATAAACCTACCGATACGGAAACCCGTCGACTGCCTCTGGCGCAGTCGCAGGGCTTCGGCTTGGGCGGCTCGCTCGGGTCGCGCGACGTGCACGGGTCGCACGGGAGGTCGTACGGGGGGTCGTACGGGGGGTCGCACGGCAGCTCTTGTGTCGACGTACACAACTGCATAACAACAGTACGCGATAGCTAGGTGATTTACATGTACACATGCTCAACTAATAGATCATGACAAAACACAACTGATGTCAAATATTAATCAATGATGTTTGGTTGCGGTGATGCTTCGTTAGGTTTGGACTGGGCATGAATACTTGTTAAAATGATCAGCGTGTCATGTCTACATTTTAAAACAAACATGGTAACACAATTTAATACTAAACTACACAACAAAGACAATTCTTCATGGATATTTTTCGCTAATGACTTTAATTTTTCGCTAACTGATATTACTATTATACCTACAATTGTGCCTACCTTTGCGACTTCCCATCCCAAGGCTTCTGCTTGTTGCAACACCTTCGAACATTGCTGTAGAATACCACTAAGTGATAACTAGGTTATAACTATAAATAAGTGAACAGTGAAAATGCATAATAGCTTAATTATATCACGACAAAGTGTGATGTGTGATATGAATCAAATGTGTTTTGTTATGGAGAGACTATATTACGTAGTAGAATGTACATTACTCTAAAATGCATAACAAACGAATTGTCTACATAATAACGGCGACATCATGCAAACTACAGCATTTTAAAATAAAATAAACAAATTACAATCATGTCATATGGCAATATAAACTATGGTAATTATAATCATATTATGTCGCAACTTACCGTTGAGACTTCTGTTTGCTTTAACCTGTTCGAACATTGCTGCAGAACAAAATAAAGTGATAACTAAGTAACAAATAACTGGATATTATGGTCATATGCAGACCTGCTAAGTTTCTGAAATTCCAAAACTTGAGATTTGTGCGTAAAATCGAACTAATCAAATATTGATGATACTACGCGGCGGTAGATTGCAAAATTCACACAAACACGCGTATGCAAACAACATGTTATTAAAAAATTATATATATAAGTACAACATGAAATAATACCACAACCATCATATAAATTATGTACACACAACCCAAAACATTAAATAAATAAATAAGAACACCAACATTAATCATCACAACATTTACATTGGGAATGATAAGCACCTCACTCATGGGAAGGGTGGGCCTTAACAGTCATAGTCCCATGTGGCATGTCGCTGATTGTGCGGACTTCAGCAGTTCAGCTGAAGGCTGAAATTGATAGCAGTTATCCTCTGTGTTTATTTTGCAACTTAGCAGGGCACATAATGTGTCCTGGCCAAGATCCGACCTGCTGTCCGTATCGATTTTCTTAACCATAGAAAACACCCTTTCGCTGTCTGCGTTGCTGTTTGATAGAGACAGCAGTGGCAACACAACAGCACACAAGGTGCCAAAACGAGGCTGTCCGGTACCGATCTTTCTAGTCCGGCAGTGAGATGGCTATTTTTGCCCTAACCCAAAATTCACTGATAAAGTTTTTTTCTCTGCTGATTATCAAGGTATAGGGTCTCTGTAATGCTATCCAGGTTGATGTGAAGTTCTCACCATTGAGCAATTTGAAATATTCACGTTTGAAGTTGGGCACCGTTACCCAAGATTTCATGGGGTCACAAAATACCAAAATTTCGATATCTCAGTCTCTAAATGACATAGAAACATGATTTTTGTGTATAAATATATGTTTTGGGGTCAACAAATGCAATGGGACAATTTTCAATTTTTAGTCTTTGGCGGCCATCTTGAAATTCAAGATGGCTGACCTTTGTTTTTGTTTATTATTGAAAAAATCGTACTTGAAATCATCTACACATGCGCTCTAAATCAATATTTCAATATTTAAAACTGCCTAAATCTACTGCAGGTCAATTATATTGATGAATAATATACAGATCTCAATCATAAATCACATTCATTGCGACATATTGGGTCATCAATGGCGAAGGGGGTAATTTTAGAATTGACCAAATATGGACAAATCGGCTGAAAATTTGTAAAGTTTAGCATTCAAATATGCCAGAAACATAAATGTTGTTTCTTAATGAAAATTTTTTGCATAAAATAAATCATGTAAATAATTTTTGTATTTCTATGTTATTTTCCACAATCATGATATTGTGTTCAACTTGCGAGGACTCAATAAGTTGTATATCAATATTCCAATCTCTTTAATGCACATTGTACACACACAATGAACAAATGTCAGAATTATCAAACAGTCAATCACCAGATTAAAGATCATCAGTCATCATCATTCGCATCATCATCATCATCATCATCTGATCCATCATCTGCTTGGATCCGTTCCATGGTCTTCTCATTGAAGCAACCATCACCACCTTGGCAGGCGCAGAATGAAGTACATGCCATGTTGGCATTGTGGCATCCACATCGCTTAGATTTGCATGGCGTAGTACTGCCACAAGAGCACTTGATCATCTTCAGTATGTCATCTGGAGCAAGAATTACCCCATCAGCAACGGTAGTTGGAGTCAGAGATGTGGATCCATCACGTCGCGTCCATCCATGGGTGAGAGGATCCATATTTGGCGGGTTCCGTTGTAGGGCCTGCTTCCAGATGGCTACCTGGAGATGTGCCCTGGCTACGTTTTCCACAAACGCTTCATTTGTAGGTGGCAGGGTTTTCAGCTTTGGTGCTGCACCGAGACTACGTGATACCTTCCTAGACCATATCTTCTGGCGAGCATCCGTCAGAGATGCCGATTCCGGATGACCATAGCAAGACAGAACAAAGGGTGTTGACTGTCCAAGCGCATCTTGTACTGAGCTGGTTATGTCACCAACCTTGGACAGAGAGAAACCACTGGATCTTAGGATTTTCAGTGCAACCCCTTTGCCAATACCATGATAGGTTGCAACTGTAGCACAGCCAGTGATACCATGTGCAGCCAACAGATCACCCACGATAGCAGGGTTCTTGTCTACGCTAGCATTGATGTCAATAACTGTCCTACCCCGGATCGGGGATATCATCATAACATGCCCAGTGATATCGCCGCGGAACACAAAGTGACACAGAAGTACAAAGATATCTGTGTCGTCAGCTACTACGAGGACGTTGGTGGCACCCACATAAGCCACTTGTTGAATGATCATTGTGTCAGCTTCTTCGTGTGTGATGACCATTCCCTCCATCTTAGACACCACACCTTGATAGATCTGAATAGGTACAGGATCGTTACCTGTGACAACGAGTTTCCCATTCAACACATCCTTGTGGGCTTCAAGATCTGCCAGGATCAAGTCGATCAACTGTGTCTTGTTACTGCTCACAGTAAGAATTACCTTCTGTGCTGGTAGTCTGGCTGGAGGACGTAGCGTGTACACACGACTGGCCCCTTGATCTCTCTCCTTTCTGGTTGACTCCTTGATGCTACCAGCTGTGTATCTATCGAATACTAGGTACACATCACTGGATTCCAGATAACCTTTGATGTGACGTCGGAAATTGTCCAGAAAATCCTGAACAATTCCACCTGTTGGCCATGGCACGACCCACAGCACTGCACATCCGTCCAAGAATGAAGCATCACCTGCTGCATGTCTCCGTGCTACTTCCACTTTCAGATCATTCTTGAGGACAGACTTGGTTTGGCCGCCATCATGGCTCCACTATCATCAAACATTGATGCGGGTCTGGGAGACAGTTCATGTGCCATCAGATTCTTGGTATCATAGTTTCGTAGACTGCACTGTAGAGCCATAGCTCTGGCATATATCATCTCTGTGTCAAACATCTTCATATCATTTACTTTGATATGCTTCTGAGAGACTGCCATTGTAGTTACACGCCTGTGAATGGTTTCGTGGAAGCTATCTGGCAAACCCCTTTCAAATTCCTCCATCTGTTCTCCGAGTTCAGGAGCATTGTCAACATTCACCGGCGAATGTGTCAATACTTGTCCAGTCACAATATTCACAAGTCCCTCTTGGTTGTTCTCGGTGTTAAGTGGATCAATACAGACCTCCAATTTGTCACGCAATGCCTTTCTGTCTTTTGCATCTGTCTGGATTCTAGCCTTAACCTCTTCGTTGTGGTGAGTTTGGGAGGTTGGCTCGGATTTCTCCTGTGTTCTCATCGCATCCACGTTACTGACGACTGTGTTGCATGCGTGCAGGCTATAGGCCCATGTTTTGAGTGTTTCCGGTCTTAAAGTGATCCCTATGATGCCGCTCTGCCCGTGACCATATCTCATAAACGTGGTCTCGATCGCCATATCGCTCCAGATGCCGTTAAAGAGCCCTGGATTGTGATGTATGGTATGCTCTCCATTCACGAAGTGTTGGCGGACATCTTCGGGCCTTGCTGCAATTGTTCGTATGTAATAGAGTCCATATCTCGCATAGTTGCAGTGGGAAGCCGCGAAGAATAGGGGCATCATCTCGCGGACACAGGCCAGGTGGAGACACCAATCTGCTTCTCTCTCGGCTCTAATATACTTCATGATGGTGAAGACTGGCTTAATAAGACACTTGACCCAGAGTTTGGCTGTCCTAGAGTGTGATGCTGCATCATCCAATGCCTGGAGAAGATCAGCCATGCAACCCAAGTTTTGTGTTTGGAACAATGGCCGAATAATTTCTTCCACAAGCATACGGAGAGCTCGGACATTGTCAGGATATTTTTTGCCTGTCAGCATCTTCAATACCCCGGCAAATGCCTCACTCAGTATTTATGTCATTCCGGATCCAGCCATCAGGGACCCTATGCTCCCCACATAGCTCATCAGGAGGTGCATGCCACCTAATCGTAGGTAAACATTACTGAATAGGGCCTGGTTCTCCCACATCACATGTACTGCTACCTTATATAGTTGTTGGTCTGCGGTGAAAATGACGTACTCCTGACCTGTGGCTCCGGTCACAGCTTGGGCTTTTAACAAAGCAGACGTTATGGTTGCTGGGTCCGCCGGCGCTTTGTCAATGAGAGGTAGATATAGTATCTGGGTCTTCTTTCTCAGCATGTGCCCTTGCTCACGACAAACCATGGTGTTGTACCCATTGTATTCTGGACAGCTGGGCAAAGTGTTCATATCCTGCATGAATTGGAAGTCTAGCTCTGCTGCTCTATCATTCGATATGCGCTGATGTGTCTTGAATTCATCTGGAAGGAATGCTTTTTACAGCAAATTTCTATAAACAAATCAACGAAATCAATACCTCCATGGCGGCCATCTTAAATTTCAAGATGGCCGACAAAGACAAAATTGAAAATTGTCCCATTGCATTTGTTGACCCCAAAAACATATATTTAGACACAAAAAGCATGTTTCTATGTCATTTAGAGACTGATATATCAATATTTGAGTATTTTGTGACCCATGAAATCTTGGGTGACGGTGCCCAAATTCAAATGTGAATATTTCAAATTGCTCAATGGTGAGAACTTCACATCAACCTGGATAGCATTACAGAGACCCTATACATTAATAATCAGCAGAGAAAAAAACTTTATCAGAGAATTTTGGGTTCTGAGCCATACTGCCGGACTATTCCCTTGCCGTGTCGCCCCAGAACGAATCGATCTTGGTGTCGCCTGGTGTGTAAGTTGGAAGATCAGTGGATGGGCTGAGGATTGACGAAGAACGACGTGACAGGGTTGCTTCGTGAAGCTCGCTCAAGCTGCTGGTGCTGCGATGTCGCGGCGTGGCGAATCGCATCGTATTTTCCTCCTGCAGCAACGCTAAAGTGTGAGTTGCACCCGCGGCAATACGCATGTGATACCCCTCTGTCACTTCGGCTTATCCAGTGTAGATCGCCGACCCACTCCTGGATGAACTTGGATGCATATTTCTTCTTTGAGGTCGAACGAGATGATGGCTTCGAATTCGACTTCGCTGGCGCCATACTGCATATTGATGAGTGCCAAGCGTCAAACGCTACGATAGAGCAGTTACGATTGGCTGTTTCGCGGCCACGTGATTGTTTCCATCCAATTAAAATGCCTGTTACGCTCGTTGGTTGTATTGGTGAAAAATAAAGCGCAATTTGTAAGTGAAATAGATTAGCGATCTGGGGCGCTTCTGCTACGTAGTACGATGTAAATCGCAGATATATTTATTAATAAAAAAAACGGGGATATGGGAGGTTACAAAAATACGAATGTGGAGGACTAATTATAAACTGGAGATTTCGTCCCACGCGCGGGAGGGCGGGAGATGGGTACAAAAAGCGGGAGGCTCCCGCGTAAAGCGGGAGACTTAACAGGTCTGGTCATATGTATAAGAGTTGTTTCTTTCCTACATCAGTATATATATATATATATATATATATATATATATATATATATATATATATATATATATAATGTATATATTTATATAATGTATACATATATATATATATATATATATATATATATATATATATATATACATATATATAATACCAGTTACAATTGTTTTAAATAAAAAACTTCATAATTACAATCATGATTGTTTTGCACATTGGCATCATTACTATAGCTCCAATGATAATTAATAGTCACTGGATAACCAAAAGCACTAATTTGTTTCACAAATAGCCGATATAGCAGAAATCATAAAACTGTGACTAATCATACAAATTAAATTAGTAATAAATTACACAACCTTTACACGTTATCTGTGCATTATCATCATCGTTACCTAAACATATAAGATACCATATTCACCACCAGTAAACTACCCAATTTGGTCGAAACTCGTATTCCGTAGCATCGTACCGTGTGGTGTGTGTGTCATGATATACCGGTCTATCGGTAATTTGTGTAATTTAGGTTATCTCGTTCAGTATGCTTCCAGATGGCCATCAAACGTATATTAGTGTTTATGCTTAAGCTAGGAAACAACGCATGGACATTTTATTACGCGGGACCAGTTTATATGAATGCAAAGAATGCAAGCGCACCTGATTCCGGGCTTGCAATATATATATATATATATATATATATATATATATATATATATATATATATATATTAAAACAATTATAAATGAAACCGGTTTGGAGTACCTGATTCGTCATATATTAAAATATGTTAGGGTACTTTATAGTTGCATTACAGGCGAAATCCACTACAAACCTATCCATTCCGGCCGATTCATTATTAGTCAAGTTGTCTACTTAGTTATTATTTGCTTGTAATCTGCTGCAATTCCCGGCGGACGCCTCACAAATTGCGTTGGACGGAATGTTGAAACCGTAGGTTTCCACAGCAGGAATTAACAGGTTTCCATGACAATACTGGTATGCTTCCATTACCATGTGGTTTATAGTGATGTCACATCTTATGAAGTATGCACATATATATATATATATATATATATATATATATATATATATATATATATATATATATATATATATATATATATATATATATATATGGAGAGACTATATTATATAGTAGAATGTATATTACTCTGAAATGCACAACAAAGAAATTGTCTATATTAAACGGCGACATCATAAAAACTACAGCATTTCAAAATAAATAAACAAATTACAATCACATCATCACATAAACTATGGCAATTATAATCATATTATGTCGCAACTTACCGTTGAGACTTCTGTTTGCTTGAGCTTGAACCTGTTCGAACATTGCTGCAGAACAAAACAAAGTGATAACTAAGTGTATATATATATATATATATATATATATATATATATATATATATATATATATATATATATATATACGCCTACTTCAGAAGATATGACATCACTATAAATCACATGGTAATGGGAGAATACCAGTATTGTCATGGAAATCGGTTCCATTTTTTATTTTTTTTATCGAAACTACCTCTGTTGACGTTGACGGAGACCACACGTACGCACGCACGCACGCACGCACGCACGCACGCACGCACGCACACACACACTACCGGCACTCCGTTGAAAACATACCATTGTTGCTAGGCACACTTACCGTTGTGGCATTTATTCCCTTGCATTTTGTTCTCGCCGAACATGGATTCGGATATCCCTACAAATCACCAAGATGACAAGTAAGTGAACACCAGATATAATGAAATTTACTGATTAATACTAGTTTCGTCGGAGGATTGGTAATCTGTCTAGAACAATCAAACACCGCGCTCGCATAGGTGCTCAATGTGTCGCATGTCGGATAAAAAGGTAACTTCTGAGATGCCTTAGTAGAGATAGTGTATGACTGTGTTGGCATGACGGTAAACGTATTGCGTCACCGTTATATCCATGTTGCCAAACACGCTTACTTACTGCACCCAAGGAATGCCGGCAGCAGCAGAAATATGTACAGTTCTTAGTAAACAATTCAAATCAACGTCTTCAACTGGGATTCAGCTGACTCAGAAAAACATTGAGCAGCAATGTGAAATATATGTAATCCAACGTGGATTCCGGCAAGATCGTCTTGTGAAACGCAACTCCTCGAGTTCCTTGATCATCTGATCTCATATCTTCAAAACAACCACCAGATTGTCGTATTAATTATGGATTTTTGAAAGGCTTTTGACAAAGTTGATCATAGTCGTCTAATATATAAATACCTACATTAGGGTGTGCAGGGCAAAATGAACGTCTAGATTCAAGCGTTTCTCTCCAATAGAACCCAACCAGTCACCATAGGTGGAGATCGATCCACCTACATTAAAGTAGAATAAGGAGTTCCACAGAGTTCGGTGTTAAGACCATTCTTGCTCTTGTTTCAAACTAATGATCTTCCGAATGGACTGAGTTCTACCGAGAGGATGTTTACCAAGGACGCATGGTCATATCTGACTCAATTCGCAGGATGATGCTGTCTGACAATGGTGGCCTAATTGTAATGGGGGAATCCAGTTCCATCCTCTGAAATATAGCGGACTGCCCGTCACTCGAAGTCATCAACCAAAGCGGTATCAGTGTATTCTTCACGGCCATATAATTCAGCACGTAACAGCTGTCAAGTATGTAGGTGTTACCAGCATCTCTTCTCTTACGTGCGGACACATATAAACGACCTTTGCTCAAAAGCAAACAAAACGCATCGTTTTATCGAGCGGACTTTGAAGACTAGATCTGAATCTATCAAAGAACGAGTATACACAACACTCATCAGATAATCATTAGAATTTGAAAGCACGGATTACGATCCGTACATCAAAAAGAACATCAACAAGATCGGTGCAGTGACGTACAGTCAGGTTTCGCCTTGACAAATTAGAAAACACGTTCTGAGTCAACACCATGCTGACGAGAGTGATATGCCAAACATTAGAAACAACACAGAAGATTGCCCGCCTCAGTGTTTTTCAAAATCTCAAGTGACTTCGTAGACATCTCCCGCCTAAAGCTAAAAGCACCAACCCGATCTAAACATCACCACAGCAAGACATTCCATGTACCATTTTCAAAAACAGATTATTGAAAATGTTCATTCTTTCCCAGGACTATTCCTGAAACCGACGTTTCCAGAGACAGTAGTATCAGCTCCCAGCCTTTGGCTCCTTTAAGGTTAGGGTTGCTTGCGCATTTCCATTGCCCACTTCCTCATTCATATCATATTTAATTATTCCCTTCAACTATGAAATCCATTTTATTCAACTGAAATATGTCTTCTTCTTCCTCTCGTATTTGCATTCCAATGCGCATCCCCTGCAAATCACATCAAAGATCCTTAAAATGTAAAGTATAGAAGCTGGTTAAATAGAAGAAGTTCATCGATGTTGTGTGTTACTGTTCACTACATATACACTTGCAATACAAAAATAAATCATAACTGTGAATACAGTGGTTTTTAGACAAATATAAATATATTGTGTCGCCATAGTGTATAATCATAGTTCTCCATCTGGTGACTTTCCTCTGTTATTAAGTCCATATTATTCACACATTGATTTGATGTTGATACAAACACACAACTATTGAATTTAGAAATGGCCTAGCTCTAAGTGCTATTTATGGTGATTAAATGTTATCGAAAATTATCTGGTAGTTCATTGACTTGAGTGAAACTTAATAACTAATCACTTATAATATAATTAATTCTACACATTTCAAAATGTGCTGTTGTTTAAAATGGTTAGTGACATATTCAAGGCGTTGAAGACATAAACTACTTGTTTTTTGTCGGTAGAAGAATATAAAACATTTAATATTTGGTAACACTGTTATCTACCCATATTGCAATACAAGAGTTTACAAATAACTAAATAAACATAAATGCAAAATAGCAGATTCGTCTTACCTGTAACTAACTATAATATTTCCATAATAAATAAAGTATTGCCGGAGAGGGAATCTTGAAACAAAGCAATTCCACCATTACATGGTCTACAGTGTATTAAAAATGCATACATTTACACGTTGTCACATGTAGCAAAATGCATCCTACCTGCATACTGACATTGTTATGATAGCATGTTATCGCTACCGTGAAAACCTACCATTGCGGCTCTCCAGCCCTTTAGTTCTGCGTTCCTCAAGGCTCTCTGCAGGATACCAGCAAGTTGTAACTTAGTGGGCACCACGGACACATGCATAACTGCTTCGAGAGATCAATCCGTTCTTATTTGCTTTAGAGTTAGGTTTGTGGTATTGACAAAATACTAAGAATAACAACTATAGTTTCCGAAAGATGTTGGCCAGTTGCGCTAGAGGCTATCACTGTTACCAGAGTATGGAAATTATACCATTCTTCTTGTATGTGACACATGGAATGGACAGTTTCTGAAGGTTTTCTGTTGTTCCAATTATATTCTCAATTAAACATAGCGTATTCTGTATTAGAACCACATTTTAGTAGTTCGCTTGAACATTGTAAATACATGACTAGGATCGATAATTCTCAAACTTCTGTTAATCAGAACATTGCGATTAACGATATGTACTCTCTGTCAAAACTGCGCCATGAAGAAAAAGAATAAAATAGTACAATAGCGGATCTGCGCTTTTTAACTGTAATGTTTGATCTTTGTATATATTATTTGTTACACGCACATGGAATTGATTGGTTGCATGTAAAGAATGTATTTTATTACTATACATTAACATTACATCAATGTACATTTAATTGTTAACAATTTATCATTCTGAATATGTACGAACGTACGATAATAAATCCCTTTTGCCAAAATGCCAGCAGAAAGAGTCAGCGAAATGATAATTTACTGTGTAGTTTAAATTAACTTAAGCAAACGCATGCCACCTGAATGCACACGGTAAAACCGTTCACATTTGATTTACGGAATATTATTCTGCATAATAATATCACCAAATGCATCAGCATGGCGTGAGATATGTCACCTTGGGACTGTAAAGAAAATGCAATTTTATATCGCGGTGGAAACATGGTACTTGTTACTGTGGAAACCTACCCCCGAGGCGCACGGCGTTTGAGGCTCTGATGGCGGATGTCTCGGAGTCACGCACCTCGGCATACTGGTCTAGATGGACACAAGTACGACAGTGATGACTGACTGACATACCATTACAACAATTCCCAGATATACAAATGGAATTACACAAGACAATTCCGCCTACATTTGTGAAATGTAAGAAATAAAGCAACATGGATTCTTAGATTCATAGCATTCCCAAATACCTTGTATAAACTATTTACACTGATTAATCCAGACACATTAGTATGTACACAAACCTTCATATCAACAGTACCACTTATACCATAATCATGAAGCTTACCAAAACTACTACGAGTTACATTTTAACCAATATAAAATGAGAGTAAAAAAAACTGCAGCAAAATAGTGAACATATGACAACGAACAAAGATAAACAGTGAAATAGCAAAAATACAATACATTTGTTTTGTATAAACATTGGTCCTCGCGTTCTCAGCATGATTAAAAACATGATAGTAGTAAACTTGTCTTCGCTTGATAGTAACAAAAACAAAAGAGCTTAAGTTAAAATTACAGACGGAAATACTTATGTTAACTGGACAATTGATATATTTCTTGAAAATGTTCAACATCAAACCCTAATGAAATTGTATTAATATGTTATGCGTGTTATGCGTTGACATAAAGAACTGCTTGAATGACAAGTATTCATTCGTTGACTGGTGGGTAATAAAATACAGTTTTTCTGCATTCATTGGTCGTGGCCGGCGCATGATGGAGTCCTTTCCTAGGAAGTGCTATTATTTATTAGGCTTGGTAGATCACCTACTTCAACATTAAAGCGTTCATAATTATTAATTTGTTTAACCCATACGTGTCACTTGATCGCATATTGTAAAACGAAGATATTCGTGTATATGCGTTCTCCTTCGCAAATAACCAGAAACACAGATCAGATTAGCACGATTAGACCTACCGTTGAGGCATTGCATCCCATGGGGTCAGTCCTCGAGTTCTGCGCTTTAACGAATTTCTGCAGACCGGCAATATGTGATAATATAGTTGACTTGACCGGAACACGTATAATGTGGGACAACATTATCATTACAAAAACCACGTATTTTGAGAGGCAACCAATATTGTTTGACTGTAGGGAGCGAGAGGTTAAAACATGGATTCTGATGATTACCTGTTCACAACGAACAAATACCTTTTCCCAAACGATATCTATACGAAAAATATCAACTAATTAATAGTGATTAACTATACTGCGGTCTATGGAGCAGGAATGTTTAAAAAGATATGTGGACTAATTAAATCTGGCTATGTAAACAAACAACTGAAACGATGTGAAAAACCGGTAATTCGGCAAATACATTTTGCACATTTTATCATGGCAACAAACCTCCCGTCGAAACAATTTTAACAACCAAATTTGCAATAAAATGTTTTATTCTACTGAACACACTGTGATGAAACGTGACTGAAAAGGAACACGCTGTATATCCAGCCCATGTTGGCAGGTTGAGAAAAACAGAATGATTTAATCATAAGTGTGACATTTCTTTCACATAATTTAGACAACCTTTCAACTCATAGTCATACGTGTCATCTAAATTCATATCTGTTGGATCAACGATATTCATCATATTCATCTCTTTCACGTAATTTAGACAACCTTTCAACTCATAGTCATACGTGTCATCTAAATTCATATCTGTTGGATCAACGATATTCATTTGTTGAGATATTTTCTGCTACGGAATATGATATGACATTCACTGGAGACATACTGCCGTTGCGATGGTTGCCTGCCATTGTTGCTGTGTAAACTTACCATTGCAGCATTCCAGCCGTTTCTTTCTGCATTGATAAGTTCCGTCTTAGTACAGTCCTGCAGAACATCGGTAAGTGGTAACTTACGCCGTGTTCACACATATAAATCTAAGAAACTTAACTTTAAACCTGGTTTGTGACCAATAATTGATTTCACGGCGTCTATTTCTACAGATGTTACAAGCAATGTAATCCACTTACCTGTGGACCATAGTTAAGCGGATTACCATAGTATGGTAGTTAAATCGCGTGTGCCGTGTGAACACAGCTTAAATGATTGTCATGGACATATGAGTAATAATGAATGTATGGAACGTGCTCATCTAGTATCAATCAAAACCAATTGTGTTTGCTATCGGATGCTTAATTTTGTAAGATTTATTTAGTTTAATCAAGTTACGTTTTTTATATTAAAAGTTGTCTTCATGCTGGCAACCAAACGCTGGAATAATATGATAACCCTGCAAATATATATATATATATATATATATATATATATATATATATATATATATATATATATATATAATATGACATATGTTATGATGATTATTAGGTGACAGTTTGAGTAGTTTTCGAATATCTAATTTTGAACACGTTTTCACAATGTATTTTAAGTTTCTTGTAACACAATGTAAATTTAAGAAAATTCGTTACTGTAATCATCAATGATAAACATGAAACATGATTGATAACATGCAAGTATATTCAAAATTAAAATCGCTTTGACACTGTATACAGATTCATATTTTGGGATCACATGACGATTATTCCATTTTTTTTATGAGCATGGTTACTTTAGAATATAGCAAAATTAATCAATCAACGTACAGCGAAATGATAAATAGATTATTGTTGAATGGCAATTAACCGTTGCTGGAACTAATCTATAGCGCAGTCAAGGAAAGACCGATTCTGACCGACGAACTTACCATCGGCCTGTTACCTCTGGACGATTTTGATCCACCCGGCAGCCACACACTCGAACATGACTGCAGAACACAGATAAGTAATCAGCTAATACATCGTAACACCGGTCGTCTGCTATCATATATAAATCGAGGTTCTAAGGAGTTTAACCGTAGCATTAGCACGACAAATCCATCTGCCCCGTCACCCATTTAGGGTATGCCTGCGCTCTGGTGCGTTAGCTTCACATGCCCCACACAAATGACTATAACAGTATATACACCGACATCCTGCTGCGATGAAGCTGAAGTAAAGGCGACAACTATTCTGCAACAACACCCTCTTATCGGTCTGCCGTTGTGTCCTAAGCCGAGTGAGACATTCCCCTCCCCTCCCCTCCCCTCCCCTCCCCTCCCCTCCCCTCCCCTCCCCTCCCCTCCCCTCCCCTCCCCTCCCCTCCCCTCCCCTCCCCTCCCCTCCCTTCCCCTCCCCTCCCCTCCCTTCCCCTCCCCTCCCCTCCCCTCCCCTCCCCTCCCCTCCCCTCCCGACTTTCAACTAAAAGATTTTGCTAGTCATTTTAACCCGACGAGTAGACAAAATGAAATGTTACCAATACAGTATGTCACTGAAACCTACCGCTGATATGTTCAATGCGTCTCGTTTCACATATTCCGACCCTGCCGCACTCGAATAAGACTACAGAACACAAGTAAAGGATTACTCACTGGCCAATTTGAATTTCATGTCTGAACACAAAGACGGCCATACTTTGAATTTGCATGTTTGACATGAAAGTCATAATTATTGTTGTTTGGAAGGGTGTTTTTTTCCATGTTATTAAAACGTTGAGATGCCATCTGGTTATCCTTAATCTTATTATTGTATTGTCCTGTGTTTGAAACATGTTTTGAACATATCCAGGGACGTTTCCATTTTCATATTAAAACAAATTAGACATAACAGTTTATAGATGTTCTCTAACTTTAGTAGTTGAAGATTCTTAAACAAGTGTGGATGGAAAAGCGTATTACCACAAAGCAATGCGTTAGTGTAAAAAAATCACAATATTTTAGTCATCTGTGAAGGTCATTCGTTTAATATGTCTGTTACGTGACCTGGCCGACAAGCCATACAAATGTAAATGCTGAATACGTTCAGTATGATATCATGCTGTAACGCAATTCACATGTATAACCATTATCAACATTGATGTATCCAGGTTACTTAGCAAACTCAGTATAGCGATCAACAAAATGGCTGCCCATACACGTGCTTTTCGTCGTACACACAAACACGCACGCACGCACGCACCCACGCAAGCACACACACACACACACACACACACACACACACACACCCACACACACACACACAAACAAACAAGACTGCGACAAAACTTCGAAGGGTAACTCTGCGAATAGCAAAATTAATAGTAAGTTAAGTTACAGTCAGGCACTTTCCTTTGATATTGGTGAAATGCTTGGATTGACCAAGTCACACGACCGTATCAGGTAGAGGTAACGCCACAGCCGTAATGATTCAAACTGCTTGACATTTTACAATTATACCATTACTGTAAACCTATTGGCAATAGCATCAGAAAACTGTTTTAGATACATACCGTTGCTACATTACGAGTCGTTCGTTTCCTTTTTTCCCGTACGCCTCTGTTCATACATGACTGTAGAACAACAGTAAGTGATAACTTAAGTGGCCAACACGAACACCATAATTGTAAAACGTCGGTGAATGACTAACATATTAATTGATCAATATAGATAAACTGAAGCTTCATTCTGAGTTAATGTACATTTTGCTTTATTGATGTTTTTTGGTAAGGTAATGTATGTATACCATGAGCAGTATTTACATATTTCATCACACTTATTTTGTCACCATACTTGTCACTTTAATATTTAATTTATACAATAAATAATGCTTTGGGGAAATCGCCAGGTCCGGCCAGCTAAACTACAAACATTTGCGTTCGGATCTGTTTCATCCGTTTTACCTTAACATTGCATACTATATGGAAAGACGACTATGCCGTGTTGATGAGAGTGGTATCGTATTTTAAGTGGCATGCTCAACTGAATGTGTTGTGAGTTGAACAATGTAAAATGCATAGTTAATAATGTGCCCTTCTATAGCGCTGGAATCCGCCTAGAAGGCGCTTATTGCAGTCCTGGAGCAAGTGTGGCAGCAACTCATGCAGATAAGTAGATAGGGTTTGTGAAAAGGACCTTTGACTCTGTGATCACAGTTTCTTTTCCGAAAGATACAGGCAAAGCGGGATTACTTAGTTACAGGAATGTGCATGACTATAGTTACTTTTACTGGTGTGAGGCTTGCGTGAAATGTGCTCGTGTTGGGCAAAAAAACAGCTTTAAATATGCCCTAAATGTGTTTTCTATCATACATTATTACAATAATGCGTCTTATGTCTACCATAGCATGTTCAAACTGAATGCCGTTATTATAAAATTATTTTTTTGTAAAGTATTGCAACATGGCGGCCCGGGAATAACCGTGTGTTTTGTGATTTCCTGAGGTTTGATAGTTTTTATAGTAGTGAGGCGTTGACATGTGGCAGTTTTCAAGGTGGGTGATATACTAAGGATATTAAGCGCACAGAACGTTTTGGACTTCGTGTAAGTGTTAGATGGAGGTTGTTTAAGCTGCTATTAATTTCATAACGCTAGTCTGAAATCGACACACAGTACACGTCAATGACAGCGAAAACCTGTGTGCATTACGTAATAATATCTGGCACCAGACACCCACTCCCTTTGACCGTAGTGTTTCCTGTGATTGTCTCGCAAGCCCGCACACAATCCCGAAGTAGCGCTCCGTCAGCAACAGTGAGGACAAAGAAGTGGACAAATTAATTATAGGACTAACTGAAGCAC
Source organism: Oasisia sp. SBJ-2009 (assembly GCA_964017155.1). Lineage (NCBI taxonomy): Eukaryota > Metazoa > Annelida > Polychaeta > Sabellida > Siboglinidae > Oasisia > Oasisia sp. SBJ-2009. The sequence continues at coordinate 32,645,290 of OZ024862.1, read as the reverse complement.
CCGGCGATCACGCCGTACTAGACAAGCTAAAGCAGGTCTATCCCGGGAGAAAGTGATGAAAGAGATTCGTGAATCAAGACAAACATTCACAATCTTGAAACAACAGCTAGATGAAAAATATATCGCACTGTTTGAAGATAAAGTTATTCTTCCTTTCAACCAAATCGATGATAACGAGCAATGTGTTCACATGGCTAACCTACGCTTCAGTGGAGGTGAAGAGAAATGTGATGAGAGGACCTTGAGTTAACTATAATAGACATGTATATGCAATAAGTCCATGGGTAGCTGTCTTGATGAACTGCCCAACGACATTAAACACAGGATTTGTCGTAAAACGGATACCTCCAACCGGCCGCGACCCGTAGCTTAAGCATCCGCTTTCGATCAGAAAAGACACGCGACCGTGTGTTCTGGTCAACAGTTTCAAACAAAAGAACGAACGAGTATTCGAGCGATGTTTGAATAAACGAAGATTTGACAACAATGCGCTTATGCAGCAAGAGTTTTGAAAAACACAAACAAAATCAGAGACTGCTGCAGTTACAATGGATACGTTGTAATCAGGGATGTCAACAACATGATTACAGGATACCCACCCCACAATTATCTGGATAAGTACAAATATCTTGCAAAGCATACAACAAGTATCGGTGACAATGATATGAACAATTAATTATCGCTCATTTGACATTCTTCAGAAATCTATTTCTGTGCTTTGCAATGTTTGTGTTAGAGAAATAAATAGTTTATTGTGATTTGAAATATCTGCTATAGGAACTAGTTGTTTGAATAAAATACAAGACCATTTATGCGTATGTAAACACGTTAGTTTGTTTCTGTTTTCATGTTTATCTTTGTACCAACGTACAATACTTTAAATATATCGATTGCTATTTTTCATGTGCTACTGACTTGTGTTTTGACTTGTGTTGGCTAAAATATATCTTGATTGATATGTAATCCAGTTCTGATTCGCAAAGTCTGCTACTGGGAACTATTTTGTGTCTAAAGCTTATCCCCACACAAATATCTTTTCATTTATTCTAATATATGAACTTACACGTTTATATATGTTGGTTGGTTAAAATGTATTCTTGATGGGCATAAAATGTAATCCTGTGATTTAAAATGTCTGCTATAGGAAGTATGTTTTGCAAAGAGTAGGATGAAAGTCCATATACGTATGTAAACATGTTAGTTTTGTTCTTTTGCTCTCATGATTTATTTGTACCAACGTAAATTACTTTAACTATCTCGATGGCTATTTTCCATGTGCCACACACTTGTGACTTGTGATTTACTTTCTGTTTAAATGCTTATATATTTCCACACCTTTTATGATATGATAACCATGAATTTAAATATGTTTTAGTGTTGATTAAAACGTATCTTGACTGATATCGCAATGTATGCAACAAGAACTAATTTTCTATTTAGTGTTTACGTTTTTCCACATGTGACGTTTCGTTCATTCTAATATAATTATCTATGCCTCATATTATATAAAGACATATACGGATGTATATATGTGAAAAACTCTACATGAAATCCTGTCTAAACATAAAATAATAGGTAATTTCCTAAATATGTTTTAAAGACTCTAATTCCATTGTGACAGATAAAGCAGAAATTGTAAATATATTTAATGAATTTTGTACCAATATAGATAATAATCTGGCAAATGAGATTAAATGTAAAGCCATCCGTGGATATACATATTATGTAAATCACATAATAAACAGTAATTTTACAATTAAATACATAGAAGAAGATATCCTGAAGAGTACAATGATTAATTTACCCTACAAAGGTAGCTGTGGATATAATGGTCTCTCAACTAAATTGTTAAAACTCCTTGAACCAATACTAACAAAATCCTTAATTTTATTGACAAATCAAGTAGTAACCACATGAATATTTCCTGAAGGAAACGAAGACTTAAAGGTTTTTATAGATTAATTTACACCAATTATATCGAGATTGGATAACTGTAATAATGATATAATTATTGTCGGGGACTTTAATATTAACTTACTTAAACTAAATGAAAATGACATGTTTAGTAGCTTCTTTGACACGGTAATATCACATAGTCTGTATCCTCAAATAACCCTACCAACTAGATTTACTAGAACAAATGGAACCCTGATAGATATTTTATTTTGTAGACTTCATAACTCAATATTAGAAAATACCGCAGGGATATTAACTAAACGATTTTCTGATCACCAACCGTATTTTATGATTATGCAGAATACTGAAAAATTACATCCCCCTCCGAAATATGTAAAAATAAATACCGTACACGCGGACGCAATGATAAGAGTTATGAATGAAATAAAATCAGGTAACATTTATGACAAACTAAATAGAAATCCAACTCCTGACCCATATTATAATTATGATATAATATACAAAGAAATTACACGTGCTAAAACTATACATATGCCAAACAAGTTAGTAAAATGTAATAGATATAAACATAAGAAATCAACTTGGATCACTCATGGTCTGTTAACATCAATCAGATATCGAGATAAAATGTACAAACAATTAAAATTAACAAATCCCAGTTCATATAATTACGAAACTATTAAAATTAATTTAAAAACCTATAACACAATATTAAAGAAAAACATTCGGGCGGCTAAGCAAATTTATTTTGAATCCCGGTTTTGACTTTTTAGGAATGATATACGAAATACCTGGAAAACAATAAATGAATGTATGTCAAAAAAACCTACTAAAATAGTTTCCCAGTTCATTTTGAAGACAATGGCAATCAAATGTCAGATAAACAAAAAATTGCTGATACATTTAATAACTATTTTACAAATATAGCTCAGACTATTGTAAATGATATCAAGTATGAAGGAACCAAAGATTTTAGTTATTATCTAAATAGACAAATACACTCATCTTTTCAAATAAATAATGTAGATGAAGAGGCAGTAAAGAAAATAATATACAATTTACCCACAAAACATAGTTGTGGATTCGATGGTATCTCTTCAAAATTCTTTAAAATAATTGAACCTGCAATCATAAAATCATTGCCTATGGTAATAAATCAAGTGCTAAATACGCGAATTTTTTCCAGATAAACTCAAAATTGCCAAAGTAACTCCAATTTAAAAAAAGGGTGATCCCACATTAGTTAAAAATTACAGACCAATCTCTCTATTACCAACAATATCAAAGGTACTAGAGAAAATCATCTTTACCCAGTTATCTTCATATTTTAATGAAGCTAAACTATTTTTCGATAACCAATATGGTTTTAGACCAAAACACTGCACTGAGTATGCTGCGCTAGAATTAGTAGATAGAATTATAAATCACATGGACAAAAATGAGGTGCCAATTAATATATTTCTTGACTTATCAAAGGCCTTTGATACCATTGACCATACAATTTTACTACATAAATGAAGGTTTTACGTACTGGATGGTGCGTCTCTACTTTTATTTGAAAGTTATTTAAGCAATCGACGACAGTATGTTGAAATTGATGAAGTGCAATCAGAAACCCTTCCAGTAAAAATCGGAGTTCCAAAAGGATCAATTTTAGGACCTTTATTGTTTACTATTTATATTAATGATTTCCCACAAGTCAGTAATATATTTAACTTCATTGTGTATGCAGATGATACAACACTCTCCAGTACATTAAACCAATTTACTGACAGCACACAACTTAAAAACAAGAGCGTAGAATCCGTAATAAATTACGAACTCGGGAAAGTTATAGAATGGCTAAATATTAATAAATTGTCCTTAAACAAAGAAAAATCTAAATATATGATTTTTCATGTACCTAGAAAAGAGACGCAAACTCTTACTCTTAAAATCGATAACACAAATATCGAAAAAGTGGATGAATTTAATTTTCTAGGATTAACTCTGGACGCCAATCTTACATGCAAAAAACACGTAAATAAAATTGCGAATAAATGTTCCAAAACTACAGGCGTTTTAAACAAACTAAAGCATGTACTGCCGCTAGACATAAAAACACTTCTATACAATTCTCTAATCCTATCACATATTAATTATTGTATTACGGTTTGGGAATACAAAGGAAGTCGAATACTGAGAATAAAAAAAAAAGCAGTTCGAATAATAACACTGAACAGGTACAATTCACACACTGAACCCCTATTTAAAACACTTCAAATATTGAAAATAGATGATCAATTAAAACTGCAAGAACTAAAAAAATTCTATAAATATAGGCATGGTAATGTGCCAGTTTACTTATTAAATGGGAATATTATCCCCAATTATAATATACACAGTCATGATACCCGCAAAGCTACAAATATACACACATCTATGACAAGACATGAATTTGCCAAAAAGTGCCTTAAATACAATTTGCCTCATATTATAAATGATACTCCAGAAATAGTTTTGGGTAAAATTGTTACTCACAGTTTACGTGGGTTTGCGTATTACTTTAAAATGTATCTCTTAACAAAATATCAAACTGTATGTACAATATCTGATTGTTATATATGTCAGTTAAATACACAAAGTCATTAGAATTTTAATATGGATAGATGCAATGATATGTTATATGTATATTTTTGATTGTTACTTAATTATTTCTACTTACGTGTACTACAGAGAAGCATGTACACATGCATAAGAGATAGCATATACTATTAAGAGATAATTAAATCGTATTGAAGTAAAAATATACTATACATACATATATTGAGAGGTTAACTAAATGTATAATTGCTATGAGTGGCTCCTTTGATAGCGACTTTTCAGTCTTAACAGGAGTCACTGACCCCCATTTCACTGTCTTAAATTACTGATGTATGACGTTTTGTTTATGTTTCACCTTATGACTATTGTATTTATGTACTTATTGTGGGGTTAAAAATAAACATCTTGTTCTTGTTCTTGTTCCTGATAAACTAAGGAACGCTTTTTTACCGTCAGTATATTTTCTCACCGAAACATTCAACAGAATATGCGGCACTAGAATTAATATATGGAATAATAACCCCACTGGGTAAAGATGAAACACCTATTAATGTTTATCTAGATATTTCCAAGGAATTACGAGCCCTGTTATTCACCATAATATAGAGTTAAGTTTGTTTTCACAAGCTATTACGATGTTCGATTTCCTAATTTATACCCAAGATACAACTCTATAAAATACATTAAATATTTCAATGATTATGACAAAAATAGTTACAATCTTTAATAAATGAAAATCTTCCTAAAATAAATGAATTAATAAAGTATCACTAAACGTAGCAAAATCTAAATACATGACATTTCAAAAGTCAAAGAAAGATATTTCCAACATTTCAGATATATTCTCACTCTGAATATAGATAATTTATATATTGAACAAGTAAAAGAATTTAATTTGTTTGTATAGTTATAAACGCAAATTTTAAATGGAGAATACACACTAAAACAATATCAAATGAGTGTTCTAGAAATTGATATTGTTAAACAAATTTAAACATATGCTATAAGAGATAGCATATATTTAAATTTGCTTAAAAATATTAATTTCTAGAACACTCATTTGATATTGTTTTAATGTGTATTCTCCATTTATAATTTGTGTTTATAACTATATAAAATATTTAGAAAGATGATATAATTTGTTAATAGTGCCACACATTAATTATTGCATCATGGCATGGGGCTTTCAGTCAATTAGGATAATAAAACTACAAAAGGTCCTGAGAATGATTACATTAAGTAAATACATTTCCCACACTGAACAACTTTACGAAGAACTTAATGTGTTAAACATTTAAATATGAGTTACATAGTCATGACTCAAGAGCCAAAAATAAAATAAATTATACACTTATCAAACATACTTTTGAAAAGTCTCCTGACCCTATTATTGCATTTCAAATATGTACATTATTACCACGTTTGTTGTGTGATTTTATGTGTTTTTATTGTTCTGAGTTGTTTGACATTGATGTATTGTACGTGGTTTAAAATATTATAATGTTTAGTTCAGACGAAGTCCATATGTATACATAAAATACAATTTTAAAAACATTAAAAAAGGAAAACACATCAAATACAATTAAAGCATTGTTGAGGTACAAGTAAAAGAATAAATAAATGTGTAGTACAAATAAATAAATAAAAATGTCATTAAAACATTTGAATTAAGTGATTAAAATAATTATTAAAAATAGGGTACAAAGACTTGGGGTATATATTGGAGCACAGTATGCTTGAAATAAAGGTATTTTGGTGGAACTACTACAAAGACAAAATTTTCGAGCTAAAACATTAGCGTGTGCATATGATAAAGGCATCTTTTTTGTCTGGCAATGGCGTCATCATCAGTAACGTTGTTGTTGATTATATGACCATGCAAGATATTTATAATTCGTAGTATAAGGTAATGGATGATTATTGAGATGGTTATTTTTCATGTCCTGGGCTTTCCTGTCAATAACCATTGAATTAGACTTGTTGGCATTATAAGTAGTATTAAACAATTCGCCTTACTTTGCACAGCAATCTGTACGTTTTCCCAAACCAGCAACACTGGGAGAGAAATAAAAATGGGGTCATCAGCAGACATCAAGTGGTTGATAAAGACAACCAATTTGTCATTTGTTGAGATTTACACTTAAAGGGAATAACAACAAGGCATTATATAAATTTCTGTTGTTGCATATACATGAAGTATACTATTATATGTAACATTTGAGTTTGTTTAAAAAATACATAAAAATATATATATGTTTAAAATGTTATATTAAACAAGGCTTGCCCGAAGATCCCGCGGAATTTTCAGATTTAATGAGCTAAGCGTTTTACCAACTCTTTAATGTCTGCTCAGATTGGAAGCAAGATAAAGAGAAACAGTTTTGGAGTAATAGTTGAGAAGGTATGGGAAGGAGGCACAATCCCACATGGGACTGAGCTTACAAGTTTGTTTCTTAGTTGATGCTTCAGAGGTGGGTAGTAATTTGACAGAACTGATAAATGATACAATACAATGATCCGAAGATACACAATGATAATTAATTACCATAACCACGAGCATCGCTAATATATGTAAAACAATCGGCGGGGGGATATACTTAATGTCACTGGGAATAAGGTGCCATTCACTGATGAAAGAATTTAGTAGTGGGTAAAACAAGCTGGTCTTGGCTAAATCAGCGTTGAAGTCACCAATAACAAAACAATATTACTGGATTCAAATGAGTCACTTATGGCTTGGATCTTGCCTAAAATAAGTTGATGCTCATCAACATTATCATGGTCCTGATATGGTAGATAAACATTAAGAACACGAATTTGTGGCATTAGGTGTAGTACTTTTAAGACCAATGAGGCTTCTCATCGTAATAAATCAAACGTTCAATGAATAGATTGAGTGATCGTCGCATTAAAAACAAGTCCACCATGGAGACGACCACTGAAACCATCACCATAATCGACGGAGCTAGCACCCCTAGCACTGAAGTCAGACTACATAGAATTAAGACATGAAAGGCGCTGTTCCTGTTCTTAACTAATTTAATGTTCTTAGCTTAATGGAAAAAAATGATGTTATCAAATATATGACTATTTTGTCAAAACAAACAACACCGTCGCACAAACGTTTGTTAACGTTTGTTTGTTTGCTAAGTGCAATTCGACATATGTGAATACAATTTCATGTGAAACAGCCTGCAAAACGACCTTGGCATTTCTGAGATGACCTGGTTCCCAGGGATACGGTCATCACGCCACGTATTAATACTTTGCATTAAATTACCATTTATCTATATAAACAAGATTTGCTGGTCAAAATATTCGGATAGTAAGATGGCATATTATCAATATTGACACCACTCTGGAGTTACCATGGAAACAAGCTATTATTGCTATGGAAACCTACCGATGCGGCACTCCATCCTGCTCCTCTGTCTTCATCCAGCTCACTCATACTGGCACACGACTGCAGTGCACGGGTGAATGAATGGATTAAGTAGAAAACACGAACATCAATATAATGAATACGAAAAGACATCTACTGCCAGTAACTACCAGATACAAACATCTTTCATTGAAGGGAATCTATTGTGGACATAAGATTACTATTTTAGCAAGCGTACATTCGTCTACGAGTGCATGCTGTTCACGAAGGATATCTATGTGCTATTAGCAACTAATTAGAGTAGTTTATACAAACAGTAACAGTAACGACAAATAAATGTCGTAATTACATGAAACCGAGACAGAATTCCTTCTGAAACTAAATAATTACCCCTAAAATCTACAGCGTATTCCGTGTCATGGAACCGGGGCTTTTGCAGTAGCTGCTCCTACACCTGGTGTATTAATACAACCATTGACGACTGGACTATTTACTGACTCTGAGATTGAATAACCGTTTCGTTTTGATGCGTCTTTGATCTAGGTTTTCAAGTATTTGGTGCAACAGAAGTTACCGTACATCAAATTGAGTAAAATCACAGATTGATGATCAGTGCCTGTGACATTTCAGATATATTTTTTCCGATGGAAACCTACCGATGAGGCATTCCATCCCACGATTTCTGCGTCTCGTTCCTCCACCGCATGACGCTTATGAGCCTGGATAAAACATATACGTGACGACTAAAGACACGTACATGACAGTGGCGACCCGTAATTAACAGACAAATCACAACGAAACTAGCCCACGTGAGAGATCAGATGAATCAAGTATGTTTGATTTGTATTACTTACACAACAACATAAGGAGATTAATTTCGTTTCATAAAATAGTGTGTGCTGTTCATCGAAAATGTTCGTATGCCGACAAGTAACATAAAAGATGTAACTACAAATAAATTGTTGATGTACAAGAACAACGAACATAAAGGCCAGTTCAGATTTTTAAATTCGTCAAAAGATTGTGATCGACTGCTATAGATAGAAAGATTCCAGGTATTACTCGAGTAACGAGTTAAAGTACATCTGAAAGTATTCGAACGAGTTCTTTTTTGAACAAATACAAAACATGAGACACTTAGACTAAAATCCATAATATAAATGTATGTAATGATAAGAAACATGCGAAGTACTCTCAATATATTCGCAAATAGATGTTAACGAGTAACGAGTATGCCTACTTTAAATAGAAAGAAGAAAAATACGAGCAATAAGTACCTAGTTAAAAATCGTAATCAACAAGTACGGGTAACGAATAGCAGCACATAAGTAAAACCCGAGTTCTCTTCTCTTAGTTGATAGTCCGAATCTCTAGCAAAGGCCCAACTGAGCTGCTTCAGTTGGCAGGCAGCATAACCACTTTGCGTCGGCACTGTGTTTTTATTTGCATAGTTGTCTACATAACTATTTAAAATCGGTTGACATTCGAAGAGATAACTGCAAAGAATGTACCTTCATGAATGTACGTCTTGGTCGAATATATAAAATTGAAACGTCAGCCTGGTGTCGCACATCCGCGGGAGTTTCAACGCCGGCTGGTAGTTCGTGTAGCCATCGATATTTATCGGCGATTAACAGTGCAAATGGTAGCCTTTGCAGATTAGGGAACAGTCCCCAAATAAATTCTTCAAAATCACGACGTCCAAGGCTCAAAGGAATTGATATGGGCCGGTTTCCAGGAGCAGCCGGGCCTGTGACATACAAACGAACAAGTGACATTACACTTTAAATCAAGTCAACTACAACTAACTACGTGTTGGCTTTCGTTTTCGCACCCATGTGTGTGTGTGGGGGGGGGGTGCGTCCATGTATACAATTGAGTGTCACATAGAATAATTCGTTATGGTAGTTGCGTTAAAGCATTTTATATATTGCATTTTCGTTTTCATTTCATTTCATTTACGTATGAGAAACTACTGTTCCTCATCACTGTGCAACCAGTAGTGTCCCGTAGTTTTGCGAAACCCTCAGAACGTTGTTTCCAGAACTGTCTCTCTTGTGCTATCCTCTTACAGGGCATTATCTGTTTCCTACACGGAATTAGGTAGTATAATCAGTTTAAACATTTGTCAGAGTATTGCAAACTTAACGTTTCACTTGTCAATTATACACCAATCAGTACAACTGCATTACTGCAATGAGTGTATGTTTGTTTGCATATTTGTGCATTTTGTGTGTACCTACCTAGTCCAGCCACCTTAGCAGCTGTCATTGTTGAAGAAGTGATGCGAATGATCGACGGATCGTGAAGACAGATGACTTGGCACTGAAGCGAGCCTGTTCGCTCGTTTGTTACTCTGTTGCTGCTGTTACTGTCCGTGTACCGGCCTCTGTTACTGGAGTTGCTGGAGTTACTGTACGGACTACTGCCGGACGGGAATGGTGCAGGTGGGGGTTCTGCTGGTTGTGAGCAGCAGGGTAAGCACGCTAGATAAGGCACAGCCTCATCACTGGGCATGCGACGAACGCCCCCCGCGAATTCCGAGCGACGACTCATAGCCGACGCACGACCCATACCCGACGGACGACCCATACCCGACGGACGACCTATACCTGATCCACGACTCGCGCCAAGATTGCTCATCCGGCTAGGGTGCCTCGAATACGTTGACGATATCCCCACAGGCTCCAGCATTTGTTGTTCCGCCATCTCGTCTCCCATATCCATACCAGACCCCTGCTGTGAGAGCATGACGGGCAAGGAGGGTTCCCTCGTAACAAACACAGAACGCGAACTAGCGACACGGCTAGCTCTACGTCGCGCCGCACATGACTTCTTCCTCTTAGCCGACACCGAACTCCTCGAGGACCTTGAGGCTCTGACAGATCTGGTAGACTTGGCAGATCTAGAACGAGACTTGGACGTGGAGGATTTGGCCGCTACGACGCGTGTCTTCTGACGTTTTTTGGCGCCCTTGGAGCGCATGGCGTTTTGGATTGCCATGGCTTGCTGCATGGCGGCCATGGAGTGTACGGCTTCCGGGGTTGTCATGGGGGGCATGGCGGCCATGGAGCGCATGGCGGTCGGGAATCCCATGGGGGTCATGTCGGCCATGGCGGTCGGGGTTCCCATGGGTTGCATGGCGGCCATGGAGCGCATTGCGGCCATGGAGCGCATTGCGGTCGGGGTTGCCATGGGTTGCATGGCGGCCATGGAGCGCATGGCGGCCATAGAGCGCATGGCGGTCGGGGTTGCCATGGGTTGCATGGCGGCCATTGAGCGCATGGCGGTCGGGGTTGCCATGGGAGGCATGGCGGCCATAGAGCGCATGGCGGTCGGGGTTGCCATGGGTTGCATGGCGGCCATAGAGCGCATGGCGGTCGGGGTTGCCATGGGTTGCATGGCGGCCATGGAGCGCATGGCGGTCGGGGTTGCCATGGGGGGCATAGCAGCCAGGGAGCGCATGACGGTCGGGGTTGCCATGGTCGGCATGCGGGCCAAAGAGCGCATGGCGGTCGGGGTTGCCATGGGTTGCATGGCGGCCATGGAGCGCATGGCGGTCGGGGTTGCCATGGCGGCTATGGAGCGCATGACGGTCGGGGTTGCCATGGGTGGCATGGTGGCGAAGGAGCGCATGGCGGTCGGAGTTGCCATGGAGGACATGGGGGCCATAGAGGGCATGGCGGACATAGCGGCCATGGTCGGCATGGGGACCGAGGAGGGTATAGGACCCATGGTGGATTGCCCGCTGTGGAATTGTTGCACTGACTCGTCATCGGAATAGTCAGATGGAAGTTTGAACATTGCAGACTTCACTGGCTTGTCGTACACGGCATGCTTAGAGCTCATCGTGGGGAGCTGCGATGAAGGCTCACCCACATATCGCAGGACCTGTTCAGGCAGGGAGGGTTCTTCCGAATATACATTAGAGTACGGCATCATACTAGGCATCATACCAGGTGCCCTAGGTGCGTAGCGGTTAGAATCTCCTGACGTTTCGGTCGATGGGGGAGTTGGAGCCCTAAGCATTGTTGTTGGCGCATAAAACGGTGAGGTAGGCATAGGTGAGGGCATACCGAAAGATTCGTTTTGTAACCATTCCGGTGAATATTGCTGTTGCAGTTGCTGTTGCTGTTGAACCATGGCCGGATCCATCATCTCAACGCCAAAGCCAGGATAACCTAGTGTTTGTGGAGGTGGAGGTTTCTTCAATGCTCCTTTTTTCTTGCCCTTTTTTTGTTTTACTTTAATTTTCTTTGACGACGCTGAGCGGAGTTTTTCACGTGATCGTCTTTCGCAATACAGGGCAATCGCATTATGGAGGTGCTCTAATGTCGACAGTTTTGGTTCGCGACAACCTTGTTTTTTAGCTTTTTTGGCAAGTGCACATAAGCTTTTCCTACTTTCCATTCGGCACTTTGATTTTGAACTTTTGACAGATCTCATCGACCGGGCATTAGCGGTGGATCTCTTTCCTTTTAGTCTTTTCTGAGAGGCTCTTGATGCTGACCCGATGCAGGATCCGCTCCGACTCACCCCCGAACGTTTACTCCCGCTCGCGTTTTGACACATGCGGGAAGATCGTGAAGCGCTTTTATTTTTTGAAATACGCGACAATTTTGCACTCGGCGCCTCAACGTATTCAAATTCAGATGGACGTAATGTTGAAGGAACGCCTCGAAAACTCGGCACCATTTGGGAAGTCCTGCCAGTGACACTGCCATACTCGTTAAAGTCATCAAACGGCATAGAACTATAATTCCTTTCCTTTAATTCGCTCCCCGATCTGTAGTTGTTACCGGTGACATCCGAAGCTGTTTGAGAAAAAAACACAGACGTATTGTTACAACGTAATTAGTGTAATTTCAGGTATCTGTTGTACACTCAATGCTCTGTCAGTGAACTAAACTATCAAAACGTAATTTTACCCAGAGGTGTACATGTTCCAATCACAGTTTATAAAAGCGCTTGACATGTTCTATGTTCTAGTTTTGGTTTCCAACATTCAGCAACATTTTATTGCTCTATATAATACTCTATATTTATTTTAGGTGGAATGTTATGGTAATTCTTTCATAATTTCCATTTAATTATTTCAAACAGTTAGCCATTTTCGAACACTACCGCCTAACTGACCTTTCCATGTTACCTTCTTTGCTTACCACATTTTGCCAGGATAGACATTAACGTGAACTCAGAGTCATGGGGGATACACAATTCCAAATGTTGTGGTATCAAAATATACTGTGTACGATAGGTGGTTTGAACTGAGAGCGCTGGCATGCTACGTGGATCCACTTGATTACCTCGTTGTCTGGCTTCGTGCACATGTAGACAGTTTTCAGTTGCGTTAGCTGATTATTAATGGTATGTGACGGTTGTCGTACGACGAACACCGTTACTAAATAGCAGAGATCAACGTTCCGCCAACCGTTGCCCCCCGGCCAAATATGGCCCGCCGACGGTTATCATCTGGCCCACGAGACCCGCATAAGAATTGTAAATTGTCAAGAATAACATAAATTGGTCACAATCTATCATAACACAGGCAATTATAATGTTACGTTCGCTGGCCGAGCAGCGGAGCGGACCTGACGAAGATACCGCACTTGGAATTGGTCAGTAGCTCAGGTGGAAGATACTGAATTTGGAATTCTGCTTTGCGTTCTAACGTTCCTTTATGGCCATTTGGAAGATGTTGGTTAAGCTTCTTCGCGGAAAATAAAAGCAAATTAGCAACGTGTTGTGTAGCTGTGGATTTGTTATATAAACGGTTGCCCTTTAAAATCCAGTTCGCCAGATAATTTTGCTGCGAAAACGAGGTGCCTATCGGAAAAAACCGGTATTTGTCAATGCGCTGAATTACACTTTGACCGCCTTCTGTGGTGGATTTGCCGAAGCAGTCGTAATCGTTAAATTATTAAATGTCAAAGCCGCTTTAGTTCTCCGATATTTATGAACGGAGGGGAAATTGTAGTATAATTGTTTTCTGGGGGCTGATGATATGATGAGTCCCCAATAGGAAGTAAGATGTGTCTGTTTTTATGCAGATCGAATGTCTTGGTGTGGTCACAAAATGCATTTCTTTTTCAATAGCACGTGGCGTTTAAATAGTGTAATGTACTTGTTGTTTACATGTAATCCAGGAATCCAGGATACAAACAAATCACATCTTTTATAAGAATATACCTACGAAACATTAATTTATATATTACCTATTTAGAAGCATTGACGCGCTAAGAGATAACTTGACAAACTGTGGCCCAAATCTAAAATGTTTGCGGAACGCTGACATACGAGCTACTAGTAGATGAACTGGTATTTCATGCTTGCTGATTTACCTAGAGTTTTTACTTGGTCGTCTGTACAGTAGAGAGTACTGAGACATTTTCTTGCAAACGATCCTATTCCAAAATTGGATTGGCGATTTTCACCGCCAAATGAAGAAGACTGGTTTTTATTTCCGCCGTCATCAATAGCAGGTTTCCTTTTACGAGTACGTCTGAATCAAAAGAACGGAAACATGCAAGAATTAGTAGTACCAACGTACGGATGTGCAATATTATGCTGTCGTAAATATGTTTACACAACTGTCAAACGCGTCAATTCGAAAAATTACATTCACCACAAAACAATATATGTTGCATTGACTTGATATAGTTTATATGATAGTGATTCTTTTATAAATACATTTGGAAACATATCTATTTTCTTGTTATTCCAGTGCATTCATTATGACTCGCGAGATGCCTAAGCAAAAGGTAAGTTGATTTAGTAAAGCCAATATTATAATTGTGTGTTAACAGAACATTAACATTTTGTAAAATACATGCATTATTATCAAATTTCAGTGAACGTCATGAATGGCGCAGTTGGAGAATCTCTCGCAATAATCAACTAACACTAACCCCCACAACCATGACAAATATCCAACACATTTTTTATATAACTGCAACAAAATCCAACATTACACCAACACCGCTCGAACCACTCGAACCACGAAGAGCCTTCACCCCCAGTGGCGTAGCCAGGATTTTGCATATATATATATATATATATATATATATATATATATATATATATATATATATATATATATATCAAGTGATGAAAGCAGTCTTTGACGCGATGCGACAAAGACTGCTTTCATCACTTGACTACTGCTCTCCAGTTATCTCTGCTGTGAGAGTGATGTCCATGAGTCGGTCTTTATGTCCCTCAGCTTTAGATTTCTCTTGATGGTATCCTTGAACCGGAGACGAGAGAGCCTTCTCTTTCTGTGACCAGAAGACAGTTGAGAGTAGAGAAACTGCTTTGGTAGCCTGTCTGGTGACATCCTCATGAGGTGTCCAGTCCAAAAGAGATTCTTTCTGATCAGAAGATTTTCCATAGATAGCAGCCCTGTCCGTTCGAGTATGTCAGTGTTTGCCACTTTGTCCATCCAGGTTATTCTTATGATCGAACGCAGATGTCGCATCATGAAGACGTGCAGCTTTTTCACCTGTCGTCTGTACACTGTCCAGGCCTCGGTACCGTATAGGAGGGTGGACAGCATGATTGCACGGTATATCTTGCCTTTAACCCGCATGGACACATGGTGGTTATTCCAGAGTATCTGGCGTAGTAATATACACTAGCCTTGGCCATTGTCCTCTGAATTCACATTTTTTCCAATCAACCATGATATCCTCCTCTCGAGTTCTCGGGTAGAGTTGGGTTGGTACAGCACCTTGGTCTTCTTGATGTTAATCTTCAGGCCAAACTTATTTGACGCATCGGAGAAAGCATCCACTATGTTCTGCATTTGTTCTACAGAGTGGGCAACTAGTGCACTGTCATCTACGAATAGCAGCTCTCTCATTAGTGTCGGAGTAGTCTTGGTCGTCGCTCTGAAGTGTGCGACGTTGAATAGGTCAGCGCTCTGTCTGGACTGTATGTCGACGCCATGTCCCATGTCTTGGATAGCCTCGTCGAGCATTGCTGATAGGAAGATGGAGAAGAGAGTGGGGGCCAGTACACAACCTTGCTTGACCCCATTTGTAACACTGAACGATTCCGAGACTTCCCCTCCAACATTAACATTTGCCATCATTCCAGTATGTAATGCCTCGATCACTGTTGTGAACTTCTCTGGGCATCCATACTTCCCCAGGAGCTGCCATATCCCGGTCCTCCCAACTGTATCAAACGCCTTACTGAAGTCGACAAATACCATGTACAGTGGTAGGCACTTTTCTTGTAGCTGTCGAAGACAAAATATCATTTCCAAGGTGCTCCGGTAACCTCTGAAGCCACACTGGGTCTCCGGAACTACCTCTGGTATTATGTGGGTAGGTAGTCTGTTGAGGAGGATACTGGCGAAGATCTTGCCTGCTATGGAAAGAAGAGAGATTCCTCTATAGTTCCCACAGTCTGTGCGATGACCTATCTTGTAGATGGTTACAATGCTGGTATCCTTCCATGCTTGTGGTAGAACCCACCTCCCAGGCACTGGTGATTAGTTGGTGCAGTCTGCTGAACAGATTGTCTTCTCCGTGCTTCCGTACTTCAGCAGGAATTCCATCTCCCCCCAGGTGCTTTGCCATCGTTCAGGCCGGCGAGTACTCTAGCCATCTCAGCCATGGTTGGAATCTCATCGAGGCTTGTCTTGGTAATGCCCTGCGGGATATTGTCCAGAGCTTCGTGGTCTATGTCGCCAGGGACATTGAATAGCTTCTGGAAGTGTTCACTCCATCTTGCCACAATTCTCTTGCCATCAGAGAAGGTCTCCATTCCATCTGTTGATTTCAGGTGAACATGTCCCTTCTTCTTGGGTCTGCAGCTCCACTGCCTTCCTTTCCCACCAGTCTGACGTCATTGCACGGGTGCGTTTTTGTAGCAGTCTGCATGCATCTTTGTATGCTGCAGTGGTCGATCTAGTGCTCCTGGTTTCCAACACTCTCTGGTGGGCTTGGTTTTTTTCTGTTCATAAGAGTCTGTAGCTCCTGGTCGTTGGGGGTCGAACCAGTCCTGGTGTTTTCTCTCTGGCTTGCCAAGATATATGTCTTGGCTGAGTTGTATACGACCTGCTGCAGAGCTGCTCACTCCTCGTCTGGTGTTGAGCTTTCCTTCTCCTCCCATTTGGCGAGAGCACTGTCCATCTCCTGCTAAAAACTCTCCCTATGACTAATAGTACTTTGTTTTGCTGTGTTGAGCTTGATCGGCTTACTTGTCCCTTGCCTGTTGTGCTTTTGTCGTATTCTGAAAGCCACTTTTGACCTCAGCATCTGGTGATCGGTCCAGCGGTTAGCTCTACGCATGGCTCGGGTACTATGGATGTCCATCTTATCCCGACACCTCGTGATGATGACGTCGAGGAACCTGTTTCTGGAATGAGGATGCATCCAAGTAGTCTTGAGTTCATCCTTCTGCTTGAACATGGTGTTCGTCACTCTCAGTTCGAACTCAGAGCACAGAGCCAGTAGAAGCTCGTCGTTGGAGTTGCATTTCCCAATCCCATGTTTGCCCTTGACCAAGGGCCACTTGTCATTCTCTCTTCTTTTCCTCTCATTGAAGTTTCCTGTCAGCAGTAGCTTATCTGTTCGAGGGATGCCACTGGGCACACTTGCCAGCTGGTTGTATAAGGCCTCCTTATTTTCTGGGTCTGTCATTGTTGGAGCGTACACGCTGATAACTGTAGCCTTGTCCTTGCTCAGAGGTAGTGTTATCGTCATGATTCTGCCGCTTACTGGCTGTGGCATTTCTGTCAGCTTTGTGACGATATCCTTTTTTGAAAGCAAAGCCCACTCCGGCCTCCCTTCTTTCTCCTTCAGGTTTGCCACTCCAGAAGAAAGTTTCAAGTTGTTGAGACTACCAGACTCTGAGAACCTTGTTTCACATAGGGCGGCGATGTCGATGTTGTATTTGGAAAGTTCCATTGCTACTAGTGCCGTCAGTCTTTCTGATCGGTCAGCTGCTTCTCGGTCGAGGAGAGTCCTGAGGTTCCATTGTGCAATTGTCAGTAGTTATCTTCTTCTTCTTCCTAGGTGATTTTCCACTGTTGACGGAAGACGAGGTCGAGCAGCGCGGTCCTTGGTAACCCAGGCGACGGCCGATCCGGTATGGTGATTCTTGCAGTTGTACATGTCATGGAAGTTGCCAGCAAAGGTTGTTGAAGTGCCGCTTGCTTTTGCAAATTACTAGCGGCTCTCTCTCACGGATAGCAAATAGAGGTCTCACAAGAACATGTCAGGACAGGCGCAAACTATTTGTCCCTGCAGTGGCTGGTCGAGAGATGTTGGGAGTTCCATACATCAACCACCTTTAATACTGCCGTAGTGACATGGGTTTCTGGTAGAGTTTGCTCCCTTAGCCTTCGGTTCTGTCAAGAACCTGCACCTCAATGCAGTGGTTTACAACTCTGCATAACAGGGGCGTCAAACTCCCTGAGGTATTGCAATACCCGAGGTACTGCAACACCAACCAAGTTCACTAACTAAAGTAGCTGACAGTTCAGCAAAACGTTAGAAAGAAAGAGATAAATTACACATTATTAAAGAGCCATAAACCAAAACCCCTACGTAGAATCCGTCTATAGTCGGCCACCATATTCCTCACACTACTCTCCCTAACCTACTGACAAAGACCATGACAAATACCTACATGAAGTCACTTACGATGATGAAACACAATAATTAAGCATCCCTATCTTTACAAGATGATGTAGGGTTGGCGTTCAATCAGTAACTTCACAACATGTAACTTTGCATATTACAATATATAAATTCACGATAGAATGTGACATTTTCCCAGTGCAAAATCCACTAGTTTAAATGCCTTAGTTACAATGAAGAATACAGCCGGGGCAAACGTTTGGAGGAAAATCGAAGGGGTAATGGGTTATGATGCGCATATCACGTAAACGTAAAAGAAATATGCTCAGTTCGTGTGTTATCTCGGCATACATGAATGCACTAGAGACGATGGCACTAACAGAGAAACAATAGAAGAAGGTCCAGGTTTGCTAAGAACAACCTGGTAAGAATAATCGTGGGGGCTAAGAGAGCTGATAAGAGAAAATGGATGAAATGAAAGTGGAGGTTGGAGTGAAAGAAAGTTCTAAGAAGAAATTGGTGAGAAGTACAGTGACAAAAATGGAAGTTGAAAAAAATGGCAAAGAGAGCAGATGCCCAGAAATTGGAGAGGAAATGGAGGCGAGGAAGACCGAAATTGCGATGGGAGATTGCATTGAAAGTGACCTAGAAAGAGTGGGAGAAGAATGGAAAACAATGATAGATAGAAGGAATTAGAGACTGCTGACAGGGAACGTAGTATGAGAAAAGTGAAAGGAAATAAAACAATTGAAAAGAAAATCATGGTCAACTCATCCCTTACGACAGTGATGCCAAGAAAATAATAACAGCAAAATGCAATTTGACCCTAGTTTAGTAACTGGGCAACTAATATTTGGAATGGTTAATAGACATTAGCCATCATGCAGCCAGTGACAGAAGTGGAGCACTCCTAAGTTAAACCTATTTGAATAATGACACTTTTCGCGAAAGGGTAGGACTGGGGAGGAACATCTTACACAAGCATCCTGAAACCCACTGTACGTTATGACTCTATGAATCAGGCAGCCAGTTATTGGTCCTCCGTTCCCCACAATCCCCCCGGGCCCACCCTCTGGCTACGCCACTGTTCATCCCTACACATTTCTTCTTCTTCGACAGCAGCCAAATGTTTTTAATATTCAGTCTGTTCCGACGCCTATGTTCATACTTTCACCAGTTATTCCATTCATCCGTGTAAATATAGATTGTATCACCAGAAAGTCCATTAGTGTATTTTATGTGTGCCAAGAAGCACAAGATTATATTTCCACTGCAAATGACACCACTGTTTTGAGTCTTATCCATTAGTTAATGTCAATAGCTAACAGGCCCTATAATGGAAATGGCGGCAAAACGTAAATTATTTCTGTGATCAGTATTTGTTCTGCTACGATTTTCAGAACACTCACGTGAAATCCATATTTAAATTCAGTTTAACTAGCTCGATAAAACTCACTACCGACCAATCAAACTAGTGCGGGATGCCCATGTAGGCAGTAGGGATTTTGTACTATACCAATACGAAGCATGCAGGGCATGTTTAGCTTCAGATGTTTTTGTGACTTTTAACACAGCGCAAGTTTTTTCTTGAGTTTTAACTTTAATATCTTAATTGTGTATTTTTATTAGTAGGTAAGTAAGTAAAAGCTTGTCATGTGGTAAGTCGTGATTTTCAATGGGCCATCAACACCCAACACTCTTATATATATTATACACAATAAAGCTTTAAGTTAAAAATATATATAGTTTACAATAATACTAATAAAATCCTAATAGTAATAAAGAATAAATTAAACAAGACATGTGTAATTAAACTGTAATTATTAGAAACAAAATACATATTAAATATATGTATGTATGTATGTATGCATGCATGCCTGCCTGCCTGCCTGCCTGCCTGCCTGCCTGCCTGCCTGCCTGCCTGCCTGCCTGCCTGCCTGCCTGCCTGCCTGCCTGCCTGCCTGCCTGCCTGCCTGCCTGCCTGCCTGCCTGCCTGCCTGCCTGCCTGCCTGCCTGCCTGCCTGCCTGCCTGCCTGCCTGCCTGCCTGTATGTAAATATATATATATATATATATATATATATATATATATATATATATATATATATATATATATATATATACATAATATTATATATATATATATATATATATATATATATATATATATATTATACACATACTATTTAAAATAATTATAATAACCCACATTGATAAGACACTGTTTTAAAAACCTTATATAATAATAATAACATAAATGTATATACAAATATGACGATAACATTATAGTATATAAAAATGAATTTAAACAATTTACCATTTCATTTGTTCTTTATTGAAAATAAGATATAAATATAACTAATTAAAAGTAAAATAGGCCTACAGCTCAAATATAATTTATTAAAACATTCTTTTGGTATATTTCTGCCCAATATATGAAAAAACATAAGTTCTAGGATATAAATATCTATGTCTTGCGTAAAGTTTGTTTAGGTTTTGCCAAATCGTATGCTACTTTTATGTAATTAAGAAGAGCAGTAGAGCCGATTTGTTATTGACGAGTATACTTAAATCTTAGGCTAATCTACATAACCGTTCGGCATAGCCTTTTAGTTTTACTTGCACTTGGTGTTCTTGATATCTTACCTTAATAAGACCATAAGTTTAACCTTTGACTTTTCACCATACCTTATGCGGCATCGTTTCCGTTCACAAGAACCAGATTCGCACTTGGAAGAACTGACTCCAGGTAGAATGTCGGTCATTGGCACTAAACTGGCGACATGTGCTTGGGTGTTTCTCGAGTTGCGGCGTCCACAATGTTTACATTTGTGTCGAATTTGGACACGATACAAATGTATCTTGTGTTTAAAATCGGAGTAAGCACGATCTGAATCGGACATCTTGCATTCTCACAACATCGACAAACACAATACGAAATACAATTATTCGTGCGTTCACTGAAATAAGTACTAGGTAATTAATATAACTTAAAAACGACTTTTACAATCCAAGCGTTACCCTGCGTGTCATTTTGCTCATCCCGCACAAAGCAACGCGTTGTCACTTAACTGGATTAATTTAATTATACAATTTCATTACAATTTTTCGCCTGTTTACAGTTATTTATGAAACTATTAATACTGTTTGCAGTGTGTTTAATTAAAATCAACAAACACAAATTACTTTGTATCAATATACCCTCAGTCAGACGAGACATTATCCCGCGCCTTACGAGATTACGCGCATAGCATGCTGGGCCGGAAATTGTATAAATAAACACACGGGCCTTGTCTTGCATCTGGAACAGTGTAGTGTTATTGTTGGTTAAGAGTATATTAAGCCATATTATAGCAGTTCGTAGTTACGATAATCTTTCAAACTACGGGAAGTTCCTCAGCTACAGGTTTATGTGCACGCCAAGGTCTTGTCGGCGAGACGCAGGAATGGGACCTGGTGGCCTTGGCTGGCCTTGAGCTAGAACTCAACTGCAGTTGGACTTGGTTTTCACCAGTGGCAGTGGCAGTGGCAGTGGCAGTGGCAGTGGCAGTGGCAGTGGCAGTGGCAGTGGCAGTGGCAGTGCCAGTGGCAGTGGCAGTGGCAGTGGCAGTGGCATTTGGGGACTACTGATTTTCCTATGGAAGCAGAGAAAAACGAACATTTTCAAAAGAGTATGCCACTCTTTTGAATATAAAAAGGCCACACAATTCCAGACTTCTTCACGGAACTGGAAACCGGTTGGGAAGAGGAGGAGAAAGCCAGTGTAAAGTCTAGAGTGACCTCAGACTGACAGACGGGGCTCACTCAGACAGTTTACTTTATAGTTGTATGCGGACATGACCGAGTTCCTGCTTAAATGGTACGTGTCTGTACTTTTGTTTTAGATACGGGAGCATATAAGATCTGTGTGTGGCTTGACAAAGTCCCAGTGTTCAAATGTGTTCTTCCCAAATGTCACCAACTGTTAAGCCTACTTAAATTAAGGTAGAACTAACAGTAGGTGATTAGGATTGGGGTGGGCTTGCGTTGGGATTACAGGAATATGATATATATATATATATATATATATATATATATATATATAATATATATACATTATATATAAACATACATACATACACACACACACACACACACACACACACACACACACACACACACACACACACACACACTCACACACACATATGCATTTTCAACTATAATCTCTTTACAGTTACACCATCATTGACATAACGCCATAATACTTTCTAATAATAATTGCAGTATTTTAATGTAAACAGGTCGATTGCAAGAGGAGATGCCAGCTGCTGTCAAATTACAGGGAGCAGGGGCTACGCCTACTTTGACAGCAGATGGCTACAGACCGTCATCAACCACCGTTTTGAAGGCCAATGTACTCGCATGACAACTCCTCAGTAGTTAGCCTGGGTTTGGGTGGCGATAAAAATAAGACTGGTCACGCAATGCCCCCCCCCCCCCCCCCCCCCCATACAGGCTACTGCACATGTATGGCTGGGTATGTTCACAATTAATAAAGCATACAAATTAGAACTGACCAAGTGTTATTGTGTTGATGTCTCGAATGGACAGCAATAGCAAATATTATGTCTAACTCACTAGAAGCAAAGATACGTTCAGTTAGTCTTAACTGTGACCAGGGCTGGGCAGTTAAGTAATGTTGTACTTTTTAAATACAATTTGTGAAAAATCACTCTTGTACTTTGCATATGTATTTAGATGTTTAAATACGTTTCAAATAGATTTAAATACTGTCGACATCCAGTGTATTTCATGTGTATTGGCTAAACAGTATACCAGTGAGTTACCAGTAATTTACATTTTTGAAAATGTGTTTGCACAGTCACAGATAAGTGATAAAGGTTTGATTACTGAAGACTTGAAGGCCATGGGAATGCTTTACTTTGTTAGCTAACAGCTAAGTGAAGTGGGTCATATCGACTGGCTAGTGATACATTGTTTGAATGACTTTTTTACACAAAGCACACAACACGTTAGTGTTTTGTGCCAGGATATCCTGATCTGGATAGAAGTAATAAACTATATGAGCTTTTACACCAAACATAAACTCAGTTGGGCAAGTAGCTGCCATGAAGAAGACACGGTGAAAACGTTACACATCAGCACCATGTGGTATCGATGATTTGTGGCATCAGAGTTGGAAGAGCATAGCTATTAATTGTCACCAATGACTGCAGGCAGTGTAGTCACTGGATAGTGTAGCGCCAACAATAATGCAATTGTGCACTGGATATCTAGCTACCCAGAGTGTTTTGTTTTCAGCTTTCTAGAATATAGAATCTCTGTATTAAATGTGACATTCGCGATCCTAAAATATGTCTTTCACTTCATTGTAATACACTTGAAATTCACACAGCATGTAATATAATTGGACAAATGTTAATATCTGTGTAACACTAATAAGATGCATCATTTTGGATATTGTAAGGCAAGGCCAATATAGCCTAGCATTCATAAATGTTTCTACCTGAATATCCCAGTTTGGTTGTTCTAGTAACTGTATCCCTACCTCTCACAACAGAGGAGTACACACAATATAGATGCTGCTAAATATGCAAAGCACTTCTAGTAACAAATGACTTGATGTGATATGTTACATATATATATGAAAGTTAGTTGCCAAAGCATTTGGCTTATGTAACTTTTGTACATATATGTATATAGAGAGAGAGAGACCCATAAGTATATTATATATAATATGTATGATATATATATATATACACTATATATACACTGTATATATATATATATATGTGTATATATATATATATATATATATATATATACATACAGTGTATATATATATATATATATATATATATATATATATCATACTTATTATATATAATATACTTAATACTTATGGGTCTCTCTCTATATACATATATACATATATGTATATGTACAAAATTTACATAAGCCAAATGCTTTGGCAACTAACTTTCATATATATATGTAACATATCACATCAAGTCATTTGTTACTAGAAGTGTAAATTTTGTACATATATGTATAGAGAGAGAGACCCATAAGTATATTATATATTATATATAATATGTATGATATATATATACACTATATATACTCTGTATATATATATATATATATATATATATATATATATATATACATATATATATGTATATATATATATATATATATATATATATATATATATATATATATACATATACATGGGTCTCTATATATGAGAGTAGTCATACACATTTAACAATGGCAAATCAGTGTAATATACATAACAGTCACACAAGTGTTTCATTGGAATTATAGCGTTTATATTTTAATGAAACAACAATTATTCACATATAAAACAAACACATATTACAAAACATAGAAATGATAGAAATCCACATTTTGGCTATACTTTAAAATGAACATGTCAGCTGGCCTTCATTTCATACAGGGACATGCAACATTATATACAAGATAGGTTATTAATTTTTTCAAACGAGAGAACATTGTATAGTGGTCAGTAAAAATCTTATAAAACAGCAATTGCACAGGCAGTTACAGACAAACATTCCATATGGTGACAAGGTTACATTATTTAATATTTAAATACATAAATAAATAGTGTTGATTTAAAATAAATATAAAATTAAATAAATATAATAAATAAATATTGATTCAAATTAATTCTTTTTAAAGTAATCTACTAAAATCATGAAATGGGTATAAAGATTAAAATAACTAGGATTTATTGATAATCGTGATAATTTGAGATTTATAGATAATCGGATTTAGATTTTAGTGATGGCTTTTATTGATGTGGGGATAAAACTGCTCAATGAATGCTTTCTTTGACCTTTGACCACCTGCCTGGTGGTAGCATTTTATAATATTGAGACAGGATAAATCATATAATTATATGTAATTCAGTATATACGCAAACAAACACATGTATCTATGTATGTATGTATGTATGTATGTATGCATGCATGTACGTATTAAATTAACAATCATAAAGACGTGTCATAAATCGGTTACTCTTAAACAATTATCTGTATTGCTGGATTCATTGACAACTGACGTAAGTCAAAACAACATTAGACAATAATAATGATGTCACTCAACCAGTAACTTTGCTATTTCATCAACGTAAGCCTGGCTGAGAGCTAATCGTCGCCTATTCTCTGTTCTTGTGAGTGGGTTTGTTTCATGTATTGCGTAGAAGCTCACCATAAGAATGTGTTAATAACACGATTATTAAACACGAAAAATCGCTGTGCGAAAAGACGCCTAACCTTAATCTGTCCTGCAAACCACAGACTGCTAACTTTAGAAAATGACTTGGCGACCTTCTTCTTCGTCTTCCATTCAGGTGAATGATCCCATTCTGGAGCGATGCTGCACTGTTGTGATTATACACAATGTGGGTGAAGTTGGTGATTATGCACAATATGGATGTGGTGCAGGTTAAAATGTTAAGAACAACAATACATTACTGTTATGTTGGCTATAACAGCATAACACTGCATAAAGTCAAAGTGCGATGTTCCTAAGCGTCCAGAGTGGCTGACCTTTCGGGCTTTCCTTGAAAGTGTCTAAGGTTGTGGATGTGCATGGTCACATCCACAATCTTAGATATTTGGCTCCATGGGCGGATACCAGTTGGGATGAAGGAGTGCTTAAATACGTCAGTCCTACAGTCGGGGGTTTGATAGCATAGCCTCTGACCTCTTGTTGGATGGGAGGAGGAAAGTGGCTGTAGGTCTGTCAATTAGGTGCTGTAACACACGGTACATAAAAAATTAAAGACAAGTTCTTGTATAGTGCAGTAGCCCATCCTCAGGACTGCTCAAAGCGCTTTACACTTTACTTCCCTGACAGACCTGTTCACCCAGACACCGTCTCGGCTTCTCTGGGAAGCATCCAGCCATATGCTACAATTAATGCGCGAAGGCTGCTCGTACACATATCCACCACTATCTATAGCCATGTACTCATTTATACAGCTGAGTGAACTGGAGCAGTGTAGAGTGAAAAAACTTGCCCAAGGTCTTAACACCGCAGCACAGGATTCGAACCCGGGTTCTCGTAGTCGAGAGTCCGAAGCTCTACCACTGAGCCATTGCGCTCATCAATGATATCTTGGTGATTGTCCTCCGTTTTTGATGAGATTCCCAGCCAAGATTATGGGCCGTATCTCTGTGACAACTGTGGTCTTGTAAGCCCCAGTCACGACTCTTTGGGGCCCACTTTGGGGCCGCTCGTGGATCTGACCGGTATCTCGTAGCACCGTACATTGATCTGTGGTGGGCAGCTACGGATGTTCCTCTTTAGGAATGCAAGACTCTTGTTTGCTTTCTTGGTAATGAAATCGATACGAGCATTCCAGTTCTGCTTGTCGGCTATCATGATCCCGAGGTATTTTCCGTATTTTACGAGGGATATGTCACTCCGTGAATGGTGTAGGGGCACCTCACTGGGTTTCGTTTCCGGGTGATTCTGATGACTTCGGACTTGTTTTTGATTTATATTAATGCGTTCTTCCAATATTGAGTAATATATGCTGGAATATGCAAAGCTTAATTTCGAAAGTGTGCGTGCATACGCGCTTTTGGGTGTGGTTCCACCTGTGGTTACGCAGGCGAGTATTTGTGAATGTGTGTTAGGCGTTTTCCACTTTGGTCTTTGCATCTCGGACACGAAACTTTCAGGGATTGATCTAGAATCCTAGTTTTACGTTTGTTTACAATCTCTATGATGATATGTAATGTCCGTATTTTACTTAAGAGAATTTACATATATTTTATTTCACTACGTTCTGCTTTTGCTAAAGTTCCTACCAGTAAAAGGTTCGTACCGGACTCGACGGGCGTTATTCGATTGTTTACAACGTGGGTTCAGCGATAAGGGGTTGTCCATATATCGTATGTGACGTCAAATGTGAACATTACGTGAGACATATTTATCCTTTTGTATCTTCACAGCACGTGTGTAACCTCCCATAACAGTGCTCTCGTTTTGAGAAAGATCAAACCACTACCATGGTTCCACTTGTCGAGTAGCTATGTTGGTCCGTAATTCATAGATGGAATCAACCTTCACTTCGAATGATAAAATGGTTGATGAGTGAGTGAGTGAGTTAGCGAGTGAGTGAGTGAGTGGGTGGGTGAGTGAGTGAGTGAGTGGGTGGGTGGGTGGGTGGGTGGGTGAGTGAGTGAGTGAGTGAGTGAGTGAGTGAGTGAGTGAGTGAGTGAGTGAGTGAGTGAAATTTATTTTGACAAAGGTTGCATATTTTACATCATACATGCAGTGAAAATGTCAATGACAATAACAGCTAAGAAACATATACTGCCGTTCAATGTCGCCTCGGCAGAAGATAGACTGTCAAATCAGTAATGAATTACTTTTTCGAAAGCAGTAATAGTTGTAATAAATGATATGGAGATGGACGGATAAGATAGCTACACGGGTAATCACGTGGAGTTGTTGGTCAGGGTTCTAGTCTACTTAGGTCTGATGTTGTCTTGACATTTTGGGCAATCTCGTTCTCCATATACTGGCTGTTACTTTCGGAAGAGTGTGTATGCAATCTTCTGATCAGCGTACTACATAACTGACCACAAACGCTATCATAACTGCTCACATTTACGTCACAGTGTGTATGGTGTGCGTGCATATTTTGTATTTTCAAAAGTGTGCCTTTGTAACTTTGAAAATGCATTTTAAGGCTATAGCTCCCAGAGGGAATGAAAAACAACACCACACTATCAATCATTCACTGCAAAGCTATGATGCACTTTTATTGTGTAAATTATACACATAGGAACTACGTTAATGTTGTCGAAATACGTTCAGTATTAGTGTGTTTATATTGGTGTAAGCGGCTGCTATAAATTCGTGTGTTAAGAATATGTACAAATACTATCAATCACGAGTATCGATTGTGCGGTTTCTTGATAAGACCCCTGTACCGCCATGGTTCAACAGTTGCACTGCGACTTTACTTGCTCCTCAGTCAAAGCTGATTTGTAGAAACACAACTGAAACAAGAACGAAGGATATATGTAGTAAAGAAATCATGATATCTGCATTCGTTTGCAACGTATATTATCACAACCTATTATGCATAGAACACATCGTTACTACGCGAGATTCATCAATCAACACAATAATTCACAGAAAATAGCTGCTAATAATAAATTATAGTCTCCTGGTTGGTTTGAATTCAGTGATCACAAAATAACCTTTATCCACATAAAACTAGTGCTTACATTGTCCATGTATCCGGTGAAATATGCTCCGGCTAGGGATGAATGTCCGATGACCATAGGGCAGGTTCTCTGAGCTATTCTTCCTGCAAAATGAAGAAAACAAACATTACGAATATGTGTGAACAAAACAGAAACTGGGTTGACTTATTGAGGAGAGAGAGACAGAGAGATAGAGAGGGAGACAGAGACAAGAGAGACAGAGAGAGAGGGGGGGGGGTGGGAAGGAGGGGTACAGAGACAAATGGCACAAACATAGAGGGGGAGGGAGGGGTGGATGGATGGTTGGAGGGAGGGAGGGATGGAGGGAAAGTGAGAGAGAGAATGAGAGAGAGAGAGAGCGAGAGAGAGAGGGCGAGAGAGAGCGAGAGAGAGACAGAGACAGAGAGCGAGAGAGAAACAGAGAGAGAGAGAGAGAGAGAGAGAGAGAGAGAGAAAGAGAGAGAGAGAGAGCAGACAGATGGACGAACCTTACAAAAAATGCAATTCAAATACCACTGAATGGTACTATGGGGTATTATGGCCAAGTGTATTTGAATGGCATCTGAAAGGTATTTGAATGATATTTTGAATTATGTGTACCGTTCAATGGTATTGCATGGTATTTTAAATTACCAACGAAGAGTACCACTGAGTCCTATTGAAATACCATTGGCTCTTTTTTGTAAGGGGATGGACAGACGCACGCACGGAAGGAGATTTGGGTGGTGCATATTTCATATTTACGTCGTTCGCATACCGGCGTGATATCTCGACAGTGAGATAGTTTGTCTCGGCATTACATTACACAAGAATGTATCATGTAATGACGGTATGTTTACCTGTGAGTTTACCCAACGGGTTTCTCTGTCCGTCCAGATACAAGGTAACGTCATCCCCGTCATACGTCAGTGCAACATGATGCCAGTCTTCCATGGCAGCCTGACAGAAACATACTCAGGGTTAGACCAATGGCATTTGTGGTGTTAGTGGCGACAGAGGTGGCCATATATTGCGTCGTTGTGGTGGTACTGTTGATAGTGCAAATGGATGCTTATAAGTTCAAATAAGCAAACAAAATACTGTCACACGTAACATAGTGTTGTTTACAATTTCAAATAAACATACAAATAAATATTGCTAAGCGCAAAATAATGCAAACAAATAGCATTAGAAGCAAAACGATATGAAGTATAAAAGCCGGTTCGGTAGTATCAGTAGCAACAGAAAATTATAAAGAACGATACCACCAGCTCCAGCACCAGCAATAGCAGCTGCAGTGTTTACTTCTTGTGCTGAAAAGGTGGAAACAAAAACCCGGATGTTAACATGACTACAATGCAGGGTAAATATCTCTATACCTGGATCCCGTCCTGTTCGACCATGCCGCTCGTAGTGGCTAATCTGCCGCCGATCGTATTTGGCTTCGAACTTATCATTATTGACGGGTCGTAAGCACAGTCTCCGTTGTCGATCAGACCCTGGTTCGCTCGGCTGCTGTCAATCCGCTTATACCAGAAGCTGACCGAAAACTTCTTGTAGCTGTTGTACGAATTGACGAAGAACGGAATCTCTAACATCGCTGAGCCATCGAAGAATGCCGCTGTAAAAAAGCCAGACGTAATTTCAGTGTCAAGATGGTGGTGGTGGTGGTGGTGGTGGTGGTGGTGGTGGTGGTGGTGGTGGTGGTGGTGGTGGTGGTGGTGGTGGTGGTGGTGGTGGTGGTGGTGGTGGTGGTGGTAGTGGTAGTGGTAGTGGTAGTGGTAGTGGTAGTGGTAGTGGTAGTGGTAGTGGTAGTGAAATTACTTCACACGTCTACGAACCATTGCCGAATTTCTCGCCACTCTCGACCGTGACTCCGCGGGATTTGACGTACACGCCGTGAGTCGCCTGCAAGTTGTTCCACCCGTGCTCGAAGTCAAGACACGTCGTCTCTGCGGGTACCTCCGTTTCGCTTGGGTCTGAGACAGAGATGGTGCGAACAACAGTTACAATGGCAGCAATTTAAATATGATTATAACGAATGGTTTGTCCAAGTTATTTATGCAACTGCTACATCTGCTACATAAATCAGAGGTCACCGGTGTTGAGAAACGAATGGAGAGGGGCCTGGGGGAAATATGCATTTACAATAATTCAAAGTTAACATATCAATATATAGATGTATCCTTTGAAGCATGTGACGTCAGGTTGAACCCACGTCACTACAGCTGAGATATACTGACCCTGGATAATTATAAATCAACTGAGTTAACTTGTTGTTAGTATAGTACACCCTAACACAACATATAATAACAAATGTATCACATTTGTTAAATATCAGTCTAATACTCCCAGTGTTGGCTACTATAGTCCGGTTGTATACAGATATGTGGCGTTCTGCTATTGATTCATAACGCTGAATGTATCTTAATTTCGTTACCGCATTCATGTGAAATGCATATTGTGCTATAACAGACACGTAAGTTACATATTTCAATTCGCTAACTTGAGACACTGGAAGTATATTGTCTCGCAGGCTTTGGGTGCCCTCGCCTCATTTATCACAGATCTATTGCACGACGATGCAATAATGGTAGCCATTTAAAGTATCTGTTTTTTCAGTTGGGTCTTAGGCTTTCCCATACTGATGTGACAGTGTTGTTGCGGGACGGGATGTATCTATTGCGTCTAACTGGCGGCAGTAGGGATTAGACTATCAAACTATTGTGACGATGACCTTGGTTTGGGAAGTAGGCTGATGTCAACAGTTCAAGTGTCGCTTACTTGTCTCCTGTGACGTTCCTAAGACACAGGCGCAACTTTCCTGGTTGAAGACGGTGCCACTTGGACATCCCATTGTGATCTTGTCATACCCCAGATCCTGGACATACTTAGTTTCATCGCTGTTCACAGCGTACATGGTGCACGGGGTGGCTGTTGTTGGAGACACTGTAATTACACCAGTCGACACATTCAGACATCGCGGCTCCTCCAGTCTAATGATGTTAGTGTTATGACATAATCACTAATTTACCTTCACCTAAATAGTACAAAGAATCAGAAGGTTTTTTAATTGCCATACGTGTAGCCGCGGCATTGTTTGGTATTTTGTGTTTACGCTGTAAACCGGTACACTATCCCGTATTGATTTCCATCGACTGTAGAATTTATATTACATTAAATGTACAGAAAACCGTGCTATGAATTCGTCCTTAGCATTTCGGATTACTTGTGTATTTTCATCAACCAGTGTCGTGTCCCACTAAAATATGTCGGCAATGAGCTACGTTTTCCGATGACACATAAAACATTACATACATCAATTATAGATACTAACCGCATGAAGATCGACACTTATTGCCCCCTACCCCAGCTGTTTGTCCCCGAGATCATGGGCCCGTCGTACCTGACTTGGGAGTCGCAGTGGTCGGTACGGTGCATCCGTCGACACGAGTACTACAGGAGAGCGTGGCTTGGTTCCATTGCACACACGCTGCGCACTCGCGGTGGTAGGCGATCCAGCCACTGTTCAGCAGCTTGCACTGGTAGTACTTGGAACAGTCGCACACGTCCTCCACATACCCCACGGAGCTGTGGGTAATTTTGCACCGAGAGCAATCGCCTGCAATGAACAACAGTGCCGATGACGTGACACCTCGCTCGGGGGATTGAACAAATACGACCAATCTAATATATGTTCCTGGTGTGTAAACGGAATGCTTTAGACAAAATATGTTGAAGAAATATTGTCTCCAAAATTGCAGCAGCATTGTTCGCAATGTGTAGAATATGCAAACTGGGCAAACAGCAAGTTCCTGGAATGGCTGGCTGGTAGTGCACATGTCTACTGTCATCTGGTTCTCGCAACCAAGACAGAAAGTGGGCTGATGCACAATTGGTTCAGCGAAATGACTGGATAGTTTGCTTTGAAAACAAAGCGGTATTTCTGGGTAATTAGTAGCCTAAACTTCACACATGTACGTTATTGTTGATAGTAACAATTTATTATTATACATTTATGTACATAAACCATGATTGTGTCTTGTTAACTTATATTTTCCAATTCGTTGATATAATACATTAATTTGTTTACTTATTTATTTACTTATTGTACCACTAATTAACGGTACAATTATATATATATATTGGTGTGTGTATGTGTGTGTCTGTGTGTGTGTGTGTGTGTGTGTGTGTGTGTGTGTGTGTGTGTGTGTGTGTGTGTGTGTGTGTGTGTGTGTGTGTGTGTATATATGTGTGTGTGTGTGTGTGTGTGTGTGTGTGTGTATGTGTGTGTGTGTGTGTGTGTGTGTGTGTGTGTGTGTGTGTGTGTGTGTGTGTGTGTGTGTGTGTGTGTGTGTGTGTGTAATCTTCATTGAAAAAGACAGTGTGTCGAGTGGTGCTCAATTATGTTGTGCTGTATTAAAGCCTTACGTGTAGCGTCGAATTCCTGTTTGCAGACGCAGTTCCTCTTCTGGACTCGCTTGCCCCGGCAGTGTCTGCCGCCGTTGAATGGTACAGGGTTGTTGCAACGACGTACCCTTCGCTGGGTTCCCTGGCCGCACGGCTTCGAGCAGCTGCCCCAGTTCGACCACTCACTCCAGCCACCGTCGACCACAGCTGTAACAAGGACGGGCAATACTCATCACTGCACGACGCATTTGGAAAATACGGAAGACTGACGCCTTTGTGGATTGTTATATAGTTTGCAAAGTAAGTACCGATGACATTGGTGCACTGTCGTACACACTGACTGCTGTGCTGAAAACGTTAAATTAGACGTCTACTCAGCTTTAAAATGGATCTCTCGCACCCTATCACTGTCTCTGTCTGTCATGTCTTTATGTCTGTCTGTCTGTCTGTCTGTCTGTCTTTCTTTCTGTTTGACTGTCTGTCTGTATATATATATATATATATATATATATATATATATATATATATATAATGTTATGTATATAATATACCCTGTGTATATACATAAACAAGACACAAAGATAATAGTATTTTCTTCCTAACAATCCTACAAAGTGAAAGTGAAAGCAAGAAGCAGAAAACGCAATGTATGCATGGAACACCTTACCGTCGAGGTCACAGTTCACGCCAGCATATCCGTATAGACACTGACACTCGTATTTGTGGGCGAGGTTGGTGCAGGTCCCGTCGTTGAGACACGGACTGCTCTCACACCTGTCGGCAACTGCTGTACACGACATGCAAGAATTGGTAAACAATATTTAGTTAGGTCCCCGTAATGTCGTACGCTAGTTTGATACGACATGCGTGCCAAAGTATGTTTGGAAACACGAACACGTGTATTACGGCGGTGAAATCGTAAATAAGTTGCAAATGTACTAAAAAACATGTTATGATTGATGCAACTACCTTTAAAGATATTAGCACCTGGCTGCAGTCATAGCTGCACCAGAAGTCATGCAGGTAAACGGAATAGCAATAGTACAATATCTATGATTGTACCTATTTTCTTATGACTAAATCCGGTGAAACTGGAGGACTAGAAAATGTACACAATTTTGAAAATCATCTATCGCATTTATACGGCTGGGGTAGTATTACTGAGCATGTCATTAGCGGACCTGAAAAAGCAGTAAGTCAGATGTAACACGTGATGGTGGAAATAGCAGCAGCGACAACAAGACAACGCGTTATTAAAATAGTTAAGTACGCAATACATATTTAACAATGGTTGTGTGAACAAAAACGTAAGTAGCGATAAGAAAATTCAGAATTTACCGTCATTGCAGTTTATGCCCGTGTAACCAGCAGCACACTTGCACGAGTAGCCGTTGGCACCATCAATGCACGTTCCTCCATTAGCGCAAGGGGTGTTGGCGCAATTGTTCACATCTACGACTACAAATAATTAAACAAAATTCTAATACCGTTTTCATCGATATTTTACAGATGTTTGGATAATTAATCCTACTGATAAAAACACATTGACTTTACTTGGTAATTTGCACGGCCGGCATAATATTAATATAAAAGTATAATTGTACTAACAAAAGATTAACTAAATCAGCAAGAATTAATAACATATGAACAATTGTGTCGCATCGCATCGTGGTGATCGTATAGAAAGAACGCAGACATGACGGCAGAATCTAAGATACCTTCATCGCAGTTTGTGCCCGTGTATCCAGCAGCACACTTGCACGAGTAGCCGTGGGCAGCATTAGTGCACGTTCCTCCATTAGCGCACGGGGTGTTGGCGCAATTGTTCACACCTACAACTAAAAATAATTAAACAAACTACTAATACCGTTTTCATCGATATTTTACAGATGTTTGGATAATTAATCCCACTGATAAACAACACATTTATTTTACTTGATAGTTTGCACTGCCGGCATAATATTAATTAATATAAAAGTATAATTGTACTAACAAAAGATTGACTAAATCAGCAAGAATTAATAATATATGAAACTTTTTGTCGCATGGCATCGTGGTGATCGTATAACAAGGACGCAGACATGACGTCAGAATCTAAGATACCTTCATCGCAGTTTGTGCCCGTGTATCCAGCAGCACACTCGCACGAATAACCGTCGACAGCATTAGTGCACGTTCCGCCATTGGCGCACGGATTGTTGGCGCAATTGTCCACATCTATGACTAAAAATAATAAAACAAAATACTAATACCGTTTTTTTATATATAATTTACAGATGTTTGGATGATTAGTCCCACTGATAAAAACACATTGACTTGATAATTTGCACTGCCGACATAATATTAATATAAAAGTATAATTGTACTAACAACAAATTGACTAAATCAGCAAGAAATAATAATATATGAGAAATGGTGTCGCATCGCATCGTGATGATGGTATAAGAAGAAGGCAGACATGACGTCAGAATCTAAGATACCTTCATCGCAGTTTGTGCCCGTATATCCGGCAGCACACTCGCACGAATAACTGTCGACAGCATCAATGCACGTTCCGCCATTGGCACAAGGGGTGGTGTCGCATTCGTTTATATCTACGAATAATGTTACATATACGAACGACATGTTATGCTGCAATGATGCAAATATTATGTTCTTACTGCTTTTGGAATAATCCTTTCACTGTGCAAAACACATTATGTTGCCTGTTTAGTTAGAATTTCAGTATGTAAATTTGAATCCAACAAATATGTATGAACAAAATATTAAGCATTTCAACGTACACGAATTAACAATGTTTTCCCTATATCCATACTTATCGAAAACAAATGTACAAATAGTTTACTAGTATTTTGAGGGCAGCATTAATTTTACAAATCAGTTTTACAAGATTGTCGAACATAATATATTATACGTAATATATAATATATGTATAGCGTTTTTTCTGAGTATTTGCCTATTTGTTGCAAATTATATAGCAACGACTTTAGTCACTAGTAGATTGGACTATTTTAATTTTTTCTTTTCAAAATATTGCTTTTTATGGGAGCGTTCTAGCTGCATGGCCCAGAATTGGCTGAGCAGTAATTTGTAACGGGAAGTCTGCGGTCTTGAACGTGGGAATGTTGAACACCAACGGGTATTGCGGTTAACCAAATATGAACACAGTACTAAGCATTTCTAAATAACATTTTGTTCCACGTCAATGTTGTGTTGCATTTTATATGACACAGTAATGTCGGATGTTCTCTTGGTATGTGTGGTGTCAAAATGTTGCAGAGTAACTAACCAACAATTATACACGCAAATATTTACAAGGTAAACTCATATTACAAGTATTTTGTATAATGTTGAAATATCTGTGTAGGTGTAATGTCAGAATGTAGCACAGTAACTTACCTTCATTGCAGTCTGTGCCCGTGTATCCAGCAGCACACTTGCACGAGTATCCGTTATCTTCATCAGTGCACGTTCCACCATTCGCACAAGGCGTGTTGGCGCATTCGTCTATATCTACAAATAATGTTACCAATAGATACAAAATAGTGTTCTATTATAATAGACATGATTTCAAACACCTTTCTACCTTCCACACAATATATCTTCGAAACATAATGAAAATATTCTGGCCACAAACAATTTCAAACAAGCAACTGTTCAAAAGTTCCGGACAAAACGCATTTTATATTTATATGGCACAATAGCGTCAAGAATTGTTTGTATATGTGATATCAGATTGTTGCACACTAATGTACCGTCATTGCAGTGTTTGCCCGTGTATCCAGCTGCACAGTTGCACGAGTATCCGTTGAGAGCATCAGTGCATGTTCCTCCATTATAACATAAATTATATCTTCTGATTGCTTTTGTAGTGTTGCTACCAATGACAGAAAATCATTGTAAAAATGTGTTGTTATTAAATTTTAAGTTCGAATGAAATTACTACACAATAACCTACCAACATCGCAGTTTTCGCCCCTGTATCCAGCAGCACATTTGCACGAGTAGCTGTTGACTGCATCAGTGCATGTTCCATCATTAGCGCACGGGTTACCGAGACAGTCGTCTATATCTATGAAAAATAAGGTTCTAGATATGAACTAAGTAATATCCTATTGTAGTAAAACTTATATGTTCTGACTGCTTTTGGGGCATTTCTATCAGTGAACGAAACACAATTTGTTTAACGTTGTGTTGTCTTTTTAGTTACAATGTCTACGTGAATATTGGACGCCAACATTGCATTTCGAACAAAATACTATGCAACTAAACAAGTAAATGTGTTAATGTTGAAGCCGCAATGCTTTTTTCTACACTGTAGTTTCGAATTGTCTTAATACATTGATGTCATAACGTTGCCCAGTAACTTACCAATACTGCAGTCTGTGCCCGTGTATCCAGCAGCACACTGGCACGAGTAGCCGTTGACAGCATCAGTGCACGTTCCTCCATTATAGCACGGTGTGTTGGCGCAGTCGACTAAATCTATGAATAAGGTTATAAAGGTTATGAATTAAGTAATATCCTACTGTAATACAAAATATATCTTCTGACTGCTTTTGGAGTGTTCCTATGCTACCAATGATCAAAAGACATTGTAGAAATGTGTTATTATTTTAGTTTGAATGAAATTACTTCATAATAACTTGCCAATTTCGCAGTCTGTGCCCGTGTATCCAGCAGCACACTTGCACGAGTAGCTGTCGACTGCATCAGTGCATGTTCCACCATTAGCACACGGGTTGACGAGACAGTCGTCTATATCTATGAAGAATAAGGTTATAGATATTAACAAAGTAATATCCTATTGTAATAGAAATTATATGTTCTGCCTGCTTTTGGGGTATTTCTATCAGTGAACGAAACACATTTTGTCTAATGTTGTGTTGTCTTTCTATACGTAGAATGTCTACGTAAAGATTGGACGCCAACAATGCACTTTCGAACAAAATACTAAGTAATTAAACAAGTAAATGTTGTAATGTTAAAGCCGCATTATTTTATCTACACTATAGTTTCGAATTGTCTTAATACATTGATGTCATAACGTTGCACATTAACTTACCATCATCGCAGTTTGTGCCCGTGTATCCAGCTGCACACTTGCATGAGTAGCCGTTGACAACATCAGTGCACGTTCCTCCATTAGCGCACGGGGTGTTTGCGCAGTCGTCTATATCTGCAAATAAAGGTATAAACAAATATTTATGAACTAAGTAAAATCCTATTGTACTACAAATGATAGGTTCTGACTGTGTTTGGATGATTGCTATTAGTGATTTTAGTTAGAATGACCACGTGAATATTGGACTGCAAAAATGCATTGTTAAACATAATATTAAACAGTTAAACAGAAGAACAAAAAAGCGTTTTTTATTGAATTCACATTGTGTTTTATTTATTTAGCACTGTAGTGTCGAATTATCTTAATATATCTGATATCAGAAAGTGGTAAAAGAACTTACCTTCATTGCAGTTTTTGCCCATGTATCCAGCAGCACACTTGCACGAGTAGGCGTTGACAGCATCAATGCACGTTCCTCCATTAGCGCACGGGGTGTTGGCGCAGTCGTCTATATCTGCGCATAAAGTTACAAATATGAACTAAGTTATATCCTATTTTAATAGAAATCATATGTTTTTCATACACTTTTGGGTATTTCTATCAGTGAACAAAACACATTTTGTTTAACGTTGTGTTGTCTTTTTAGTTACAATGTCTACGTGGAGATTGGACGCCAACAATGCATTTTCGAACAAAATGCTAAGCAATTAAATAAGTAAATGTTTTAATGTTGAAGCCGCATTGCTTTTTCTACACTGCCGTTTGGAATTATCGTAATACATTGATGTCATAACGCTTCACAGTAACTTACCGTCATTGCAGTTTATGCCCGTGTATCCAGCAGCACACTTGCACGAGTAGCTGTCGACTGCATCATTGCATGTTCCTCCATTAGCGCACGGGGTGTTGGCGCAGTCGTCTATATCTGCGCGTAAAGTTAGAAATGTGAACTAAATAAAATCCTATCGTAAAACAAATGCCATGTTCTGACTGCTTTTGAGGTATTGCTATTACTGATTTTAGTTAGAATGTCTACGTGAAGATTGGACGCCAATAATGCATTGTTAAACATAATATTAAACAGTTAAACAGAAGAAAAAACAAGCATTTGTTATTCAATTCACATTGTGTTTAATTTATTTGGCACTGTAGTGTCGAATTATATTAATATATTTAATACCAGAATGTGGCACAATAACTTACCTTCATTGCAGTTTTTGCCCGTGTATCCAGCAGCACACATGCACGAGTAGGCGTTGACAGCATCAATGCACGTTCCTCCGTTAGCACACGGGGTATTGGCGCAGTCGTCTATATCTGCGCATAAAGTTACAAATATGAACTAAGTAATATTATATTGTAATACAAATTATATGTTCTGACTGCTTTTTGGGTAATGCTCTCAGTGAACGAAACACATTGTCTGTAGAATTGTGCTGCCTTTTTTGTTGGAACGTCTACCCGAAGACTGGACTCCAACAATGCATTTTCGAACAAAATACTAAGCAATTAAGCAAATAAATGTTTTACATGTTGAAGCCGCTTTGCTTTTTCTACACTGCCGTTTGGAATTATTGTAATACATTGATGTCATAACGCTTCACAGTAATTTACCGTCATTGCAGTTTATGCCCGTGTATCCAGCAGCACACTTGCACGAGTAGCTGTCGACTGCATCATTGCATGTTCCTCCATTAGCGCACGGGGTGTTGGCGCAGTCGTCTATATCTGCGCGTAAAGTTAGAAATGTGAACTAAATAAAATCCTATCGTAAAACAAATGCCATGTTCTGACTGCTTTTGAGGTATTGCTATCACTGATTTTAGTTAGAATGTCTACGTGAAGATTGGACGCCAATAATGCATTGTTATACATAATATTAAACAGTTAAACAGAAGAAAAAACAAGCATTTGTTATTCAATTCACATTGTGTTTAATTTATTTGGCACTGTAGTGTCGAATTATATTAATATATTTAATACCAGAATGTGGCACAATAACTTACCTTCATTGCAGTTTTTGCCCGTGTATCCAGCAGCACACTTGCACGAGTAGGCGTTGACAGCATCAATGCACGTTCCTCCGTTAGCACACGGGGTATTGGCGCAGTCGTCTATATCTGCGCATAAAGTTACAAATATGAACTAAGTAATATTCTATTGTAATACAAATTATATGTTCTGACTGCTTTTTGGGTAATGCTCTC
This sequence comes from Oasisia sp. SBJ-2009, assembly GCA_964017155.1. Taxonomy (NCBI): domain Eukaryota; kingdom Metazoa; phylum Annelida; class Polychaeta; order Sabellida; family Siboglinidae; genus Oasisia; species Oasisia sp. SBJ-2009. The sequence goes on along the minus strand of OZ024862.1, from coordinate 32,604,894 downwards.
AGTGAACGAAACACATTGTCTGTAGAATTGTGCTGCCTTTTTTGTTGGAACGTCTACCCGAAGACTGGACTCCAACAATGCATTTTCGAACAAAATACTAAGCAATTAAGCAAATAAATGTTTTACATGTTGAAGCCGCTTTGCTTTTTCTACACTGCCGTTTGGAATTATCGTAATACATTGATGTCATAACGCTTCACAGTAATTTACCGTCATTGCAGTTTATGCCCGTGTATCCAGCAGCACACTTGCACGAGTAGCTGTCGACTGCATCATTGCATGTTCCTCCATTAGCGCACGGGGTGTTGGCGCAGTCGTCTATATCTGCGCGTAAAGTTACAAATGTGAACTAAATAAAATCCTATCGTAAAACAAATGCCATGTTCTGACTGCTTTTGAGGTATTGCTATCACTGATTTTAGTTAGAATGTCTACGTGAAGATTGGACGCCAATAATGCATTGTTATACACAATATTAAACAGTTAAACAGAAGAAAAAACAAGCATTTGTTATTCAATTCACACTGTGTTTAATTTATTTGGCACTGTAGTGTCGAATTATATTAATATATTTAATACCAGAATGTGGCACAATAACTTACCTTCATTGCAGTTTTTGCCCGTGTATCCAGCAGCACACGTGCACGAGTAGGCGTTGACAGCATCAATGCACGTTCCTCCATTAGCACACGGGGTGTTGGCGCAGTCGTCTATATCTGCGCATAAAGTTACAAATATGAAATAAAAGTAATATTCTATTGTAATACAAATTATATGTTCTGACTGCTTTTTGGGTAATGTTCTCAGTGAACGAAACACATTGTCTGTAGAATTGTGCTGCCTGTTTAGTTGGAACGTCTACCCGAAGACTGGACTCCAACAATGCATTTTCGAACAAAATACTAAGCAATTAAGCAAATAAATGTTTTACATGTTGAAGCTGCTTAGCTTTTTCTACACTGTAGTTTCGAATTATCTTAATACATTGATGTCATAACGTTGCACAATAACTTACCGTCATTGCAGTTTTCACCCGTGTATCCAGCAGCACACTGGCACGAGTAGCTGTCGACTGCATCATTGCATGTTCCTCCATTAGCGCACGGGGTGTTGGCGCAGTCGTCTATATCTGCGCGTAAAGTTACAAATGTGAACTAACTAAAATCCTATCGTAAAAAAAGCCATGTTCTGACTGCTTTTGAGGTATTGCTATCAATGATTTTAATTAGAATGTCTACGTGAAGATTGGACGCCAATAATGCATTGTTAAACATAATATTAAACAGTTAAACAGAAGAAAAAACAAGCATTTGTTATTCAATTCACATTGTGTTTAATTTATTTGGCACTGTAGTGTCGAATTATATTAATATATTTGATACCAGAATGTGGCACAATAACTTACCTTCATTGCAGTTTTTGCCCGTGTATCCAGCAGCACACTTGCACGAGTAGGCGTTGACAGCATCAATGCACGTTCCTCCGTTAGCACACGGGGTGTTGGCGCAGTCGTCTATATCTGCGCGTAAAGTTACAAATATGAACTAAGTAATATTCTATTGTAATACAAATTATATGTTCTGACTGCTTTTTGGGTAATGCTCTCAGTGAACGAAACACATTGTCTGTAGAATTGTGCTGCCTTTTTAGTTGGAACGTCTACCCGAAGACTGGACTCCAACAATGCATTTTCGAACAAAATACTAAGCAATTAAGCAAATAAATGTTTTACATGTTGAAGCTGCTTAGCTTTTTCTACACTGTAGTTTCGAATTCTCTTAACACATTGATGTCATAACGTTGCACAATAACTTACCAACATTGCAGTTTTCGCCAGTGTATCCAGCAGCACACTTGCACGAGTAGCTGTCGACTCCATCAGTGCACGTTCCTCCATTAGCGCACGGGGTGTTGGCGCAGTCGTCTATATCTATGAAGAAGGTTATAAATATGAATAAGTAATATCCTATTGTAATACAAAAGATATCTTCTGACTGCTTTTGATTGAAATGATCGAAATACGTTGTAGAAGTGTTTTGTTATTTTAGTTTGAATGAAATCAGTGCACGTTCCTCCATTAGCACACGAGGTGTTGGCGCAGTCGTCTACATCTGCAAATAAAGTTACAAACGTGAACTAAGTAATATCCTATTGTAATACAAATGATATATGTTTACTGCTTTTGTGGTATTGCTATCATTTATTTTAATTAGAATGACTACGTGAATATTGGACGCCAACAATGCAGTTTATTTTGTATCATAACATCATGGTGGCATTATTTCGTGAATGTATGCGGCACGATTAGCAATAGACATTGCCTCAAGAACTTACCGACTCCACAGTTGGGTCCCGCGTATCCATTTGTGCAGTTACATGTGTAACTGTCGGGTTTACCCAAACACTCGCCACCGTTCTGACACGGATCACTGTAACACATGTTGCGACCTGAAAATGAAAAAAGGAAAGCGCATTTAGTAATCTCCCGAAGATGTTGGTCATTTATCAAATAACTTCGACTAGTCACATTAAGGTGATAAAAACATAATACATTCGGATAGCATTACAATTCCTGAATATGTAAGTATGTTGACGTAATCAATATAGAATCGTGTCGTCGGAATTTCGAAACCTGTTCGTTTTAAATCCATATAAACGTGCGAGTGCATGCGATGCATGTGTTCTTGTATGAAAAATGGTACACATATATGTAACATATGCAAGTGCACATAATTATGGTTCTTGCTTTCTTTTCCTCCTACAAAACCAATTAGACCTATTCCCGGAGATCAATTAAGACATTCTAAATAGTTGAATATTTTGGTGTGGTGTTTTCAGTAACATTCCAGTAGACGGTGTTGTTTCACAAACAACGCCTCCCTAAATGTACTTATTTCCGTTACGGGCTTACTGTCGAGACAATGGGGACACTTGTGTCCCGGCTTGCAGTTGCAAGTGTAGCTGTTGACCCCGTTGATGCAGGTGCCTCCGTCCCCGCACGGACTGCTGGCACACGCGTCCACTGGAACTGAGAATGTGACGACTATTAGTGCAAGTAGTCGGGGCGCACGGATCCAAATTTTGGAGGTAGTGGACACCTCGTGCTATTTTTGGTTGTCATGTATTTTATTAAACGTCAAACCCTCCCGAACAATATTCCAGAGGGCAACCTTCTCAAATCAATGTACCTCACTCCGAAAATTGCGCTTATATTCATGCCCTTAATGGCACAGTTGTATACATTTCTCTTTCCCCATTTTTACAGTAACTGTATAACAACAAACTTAAGTGTAGTATCAAATAATCAGGAATGACGAGAACTGTTATTTATGGCAATAGTTTATTGATACGTTTATTTTTCAAGATGCCAGATACAAAACAGTGGACAAAATAACGATAAATCAGTTCGGTTTCCCAGTTGACATCACACAAAAGGGGTAATAGTTACCTTAATATATAATCAATATGGTTATGTAATATACCAAAATGATGTGCATTCAATTACCTACTACATACTGCAAAGCAATAGTAAAATAGTGCTACGTTATACGTAATCACGAACCAAACATCTACCCCACCCCCTAAGTGTTGCGCAATCGTGACGTGACGCAAATCGGAGTAGATTTCATTGATTGTATCATTTTCGCGTTCCTTAGGGTAATATACACTATTAAAGACAGAGTATTGATGGATAATCTACTGCTGGTTTTTAATGCGATGTTTGTTAAGACAACATAAAATTATGATAACATTATTCGAAAATAAAAACATACCAAGGTGGTATTCAATCACATCTTAAAGATTGTTCTGAGTCATCTGTGTCACTCTTGTCACAGCCATTGTTTTCAACAAGAGTCCGAACAGGTATTACTCGCCTACATTTGGTATCGATCCGTTTGCACTCGCAAGCAGCACAACGCGGCACTTGGAATTTAGCGCAAGAACAATTACAAGGGCATTTGCTGGCAACACGTAACTTGTGTAAGTTCTGGTAAAGGCGGCACCGTCAAAGATACTGGTTCCAAATGTGTGGAACCCGTCTTCCAACCGATATCTAATAATTTCTCCTCCATCTTCAAGTGAGTCTCTTTCAGCGTAGTTGTCAATCTCGAGCCTTACAGCCTTGACGCATCGATCCATTTGACTCAAACAAAACTTGCGGTACCTTAGAACATTCATATTCTCCGATGGTTTCCTCAAGATTGTCATTTTCCCCAATACCTTTCTGATGAAGAAGGCGTATCAGCACGACAACTTCATTGATCAGCTGCTACGTCTGCTTCTGCAGCACAGTAAGATGTTATTGAGGATGCAGTCCTTCAAATATGCTGTCACGTACCTTTTGGACTTTGAGTTGTCATTCAAATATTTCTGGAGCTCAGCTTTGCAAATATTTTCCACAGTTTCCAGAGTTTTCATGATAGTTACAGTGGCTCACTGTTTCGTGCCAATATTTAGTATGTTGCTGGAGTCTACCGTGACGGGATTGATCATGTGCTATTTGTATGCATGCTTGATTGATCATTTCCTGGTTTCTATCTTCGTGGGATTGTTAGACTGCGGATGGTTCATCACTTCTTTGTAATGGAATGATACCTCAGATGACACTGGCTTTGCGTAATGCTACTTGGTTCGTACTTTAGCATCCAGGAGTATTTATGTAAGCCCACTCGCACTTTCCTTCACATCTATGCTTTATGTCTGCCCATGAGCCATATAAGAAGTGATACGTTTGAATGACTCAGCTTTTTTCGCACATCATATTGACCTTTCGTGAAGTACTGATATACATATGGTGCTGGGTTCTTCAGGTTGTTCATTTCCTTTAGGCACATTGGCAGCGAATAAATGTAGATGTGGTAACCAGCAGCAACAACAAATGGGAGCATGTTATTATACTAAACCAATTTTTCCCAATTGCCCATTTTCCCATTGTTCAAATGCACCCGTGCCTCCCGTAGTCATTGTGTTCAAAACCTTTATTAACCGTTCCTTGCTTGAAATGTAACTACACACATGACATTAAGATGCCAATGTCACCATCAGGGGAAGCTTGCTCCCGTAGCCCATATGAAATATCATGCAAAGCCTGATCAGTCATACCTACTGTGTGTTTCACCCCAAACGTATTGGCCAGCTTTGCTGCATATTCTAAGCGGATCTATTTGAACATAATTGATCATTAGACCATATATAAAGCATGTGGCTGGCACTGTTGACGCCAGTGTTGTGTAGAAAGCATTCCAACAATGATAGTGGTTGCTTCCGAGGTCTACTTTCTTTATGGATGACGAACGGCAAAATTGCCATGCCACAATCATCAACTGAAACTATTGATCACAGATAGGTTGCAAATATGCAATCCTCATCTTTACAAGTAATCTGGCTTTACGCTTTTTGCACAAAGAAATGTAGTGTGGTTCAATTGGAGAAGGTATGGCGCTCGACAACAAAAAGATTCAATACGTTATAATAACAGTGCGAAAGTCTTCGTCCTTGGCGTCACCAAATTGTTATCTTCAACAATCAAAATAGCTTATGCAGACGAGAAGGTACCGTTTGTTAGATATATCAAATATAGTGATGTCACATACCATATAATTGGTAATCATAAGTGTCCGTTGTGTTTAATTTATTAGTTTCGTATTTGTTGTCGGTAAAACACCGTAGATACCAAACTAAGTTAAAATGACTGATACGCCGCAGAACATGTCATTCAAACATGATAACATACCTCATGTATTTGAAAACAATAATTCGTTATATTTAATTTACTTATTAGACGCAACGTATTTATATATTCAAGTTTTTCCAGAGGTGATGTTAAAATCTAACATCAAACCAAAATGAGGTGGAGAAGTGGAGAATACACTGTGTGTTGATTCAAGAACAAGTGATGTTCAAATGTATTTTACAATGATATGGTATAAATCATCCGAGGAATGAATGGGGATACCTTTGATATGTTCACTCATTATATATCTTGATCATGTAGTAAGGTGACTACGGTACATTTATATGAAATCGACGACAAAACGGAAATGTTTTTCTACTTATTCTTCAATTGTTTGTTTCTCGTTGCCTTGAATATATACATTTCTATAATATAGTCGTGGTCTTTATTCCTCTCACCATTCCGGATATATTTTGGTACAGATACTAGCTAATTTAATTAAATAAACCATGAATATTTCATAATTAACCATTGTGACTTAACAGTCATTCAGACACCTTCAGGCCTGAATTGAAGTTTAATTTTCAAGTGCTGTGTTGTGTTGCTTGGCCATACGATGGGAAAGATATCAAATATGGGCGAGTAATACCTGTTTGAATTCTTGTTGAAAAACATGGCTATGACAAGAGTGACACAGACGCGAAATTGATACAATCAATGAAATCCACTCCGATTTGCGTCACGTCACGATTGCGCAACACTTAGGGGGTGGGGTACATGTTCAAGTCGTGATTGCGTATAATATAGCACTATTTTACTACTGCTTTGCACAATCCAGTAGGTAAATGAATGTACATCGTTGTGATATATTACATAAATATCTTGATTACATATTAAGGTAAATATAACTCCTGTTGTGTGATATCAACTGCGAAACCGAACTGATTTTTCGATATATTGTCCAATGTTTTGTACCTGGCTTCCTAATAAATAAACATATCAATACGATGTTGCCATACATAGTTATTAGATCTCGTCATTTCTGATTATTTGATACTACACTTAAGTTTGTTGTCATACATTTACTGTGAAAATGTGGAAAGAGAAATATATGCAGCGCAGCCATTAAGATACCACATAAGCCTGAATGTAAATGCAATTTTCGGAGTGAGGTACACTGATTTTAGAGGGTTGCCCTCCGGAATATTATTAAGGAAGGTTTGAAGTTTAGAAAACGACAGGGCAACCAAAAATAGCACGAGGTGTCCACTTCGACCCCCATGCCCTCCGACTATGCACGAATAACAGTTGAAGCCTAAATAATTCAAAGATAAACTGAAAAAGGAAACAAACAGCGCATGCACGTTATTAGCCCGATTACATCACATGCCCGAGTTGGATATCAGCGCCCCTGTCGATCCTGTAGACTCCCCATTTTACTAGTTATTCCCATTTTCTGTCAAAACATTACGTCAATCTAAAATGAGGGGTGACGTATATGTTAGTTCAAAAACATGTGATGGGCTGATACATTTTACAATTGCGTGGTATATGGCAACAGAGGAATGAATGGGGATCATTTTGATATGTTAACTATATATTTTGAATATATATTAAGAGAACTACGGTAAACGTTACATGATGTCGATGACGAAACGGAAGTGTTTATTTTAACATATTGCTGAATATGTTGCCTTAAAATGTACATTTCAATAAGATATTTATTGTATTTATGCTCCTCTGCAATACGAATAGTTTGCCATAAAAACTAGCTTTGTAGCCCTAAACAAACTATGAGAAAAACAAATTGCAATTGTGACTAAACGGCCATTCCGGCACCCTATACGTCTGGATTTAAGTGCGATTTTCGGAGTGAGGTACACTGATTTCAGAGGGTTGCCCTCTGGATTATTGTTAAGGAAGGTTTGAAGTTTAGAAAACAACAGGGCAACCAAAAATAGCACGAGGTGTCCACTTCGACCACCGTGCGCCCCGACTAAAGTGCGAAGACTAATACAAGTGTGAAGACTACTAATACAAGTGTGAAGACTTCTAATATAAGTGTGAAGACTACTACTACGTGTTTTATGACGAACGCTGCAACATGAATTTCCCGGTCCGGGACAATAAAATGTTATTGTATTGTATTGTGTTGCGTTGCGTTGCGTTGCGTTGCGTTGCGTTGCGTTGCGTTGCGTTGCGTTGCGTTGCGTTGCGTTGCGTTGCGTTGCGTTGCGTTGCGTTGCGTTGCGTTGCGTTGCGTTGCGTTGCGTTGCGTTGCGTTGCGTTGCGTTGCGTTGCGTTGCGTTGCGTTGCGTTGCGTTGCGTTGCGTTGCGTTGCGTTGCGTTGCGTTGCGTTGCGTTGCGTTGCGTTGCGTTGCGTTGCGTTGCGTTGCGTTGCGTTGCGTTGCGTTGCGTTGCGTTGACTACTACTACAAGTGTGGCGTCTAATAATAGAAGTGTAAATAGTTCTACTACAAGTGTGAATACTACTAACACAGCTGTGGAGACTACCGCTGCTGCTGCTGCTACTGCTACTGCTACTGCTACTGCTACTGCTACTGCTACTTCTACTGCTACTGCTACTGCTACTGCTACTGCTACTGCTACTACTACTACTACTACTACTACTACTACTACTACTACTACTACTACTACTACTACTACTACTACTACTACTACTACTATATCGGATCTATTTGACATGTCGCTTTTAAAACATTTGAAACCTACTACTGTAAATGGAGCTAGCTGGCATGTGATTTATTTCTATGAGATACTATAAACGACTAATACAAACCGGACCTGGTCAATATGTCAACTCAAATAAGTGCTTGTCTTTTACAACCGGTTATGAGGTTTAAACATAACCAATATAGACGGAAAAGGTCAACTATATAACATAACACAGTTTGTTTTTGTACCATAATTCATCTACAGAAAATTGTACTAATATTAAATAACAGAAGGAATTCTGTTCATCGGTGTTGGTGTACATACTTGTATTTGCATTAGCGTGCGTCGCCATCAGAACGGCCACAAATAGCAGAATAGTAACTCTCAGCATGATTAGTTTGGTGGTAGACGTCGTTCTACAACAGAACAGTAAATGTGTATAATTTGTGTTATACACGCACACGTACTACACCACACACACGCACGCGCACACACACACTCGCACACGCACGCACGCACGCATGCACACACGCACACACACGCGCGCGCGCACGCACACACACACACACACACACACACACACACACACACACACACACACACACATTGATAGTTAAGTAAGGATACATCGATTGAATTGCCATTAGCGTCATTGACCATAAAAGGTGTACGATGAATAATAATGAACCATTATAAAAATGGTCCGAGCATTACATAAATCAAAATATGTTGTGTCTAGATGATGATGTTAAGGTTCTGTTGTGCCGCTCCACTTCTCGAAACAGTATTCCCAATGACGCAACTTGTATAGCGGTATGTTTACGGTGTACAATTATTGTTTAAACTAATAACACTACAAACTGCGCGATTTAGTGTTTAGTCACATTTTCTCAGGATACTTGTTTTTCATATCAAATATTTTCATTTTTCATATCCAAATTGAGATGTTTCTTTTCCATGTGATGATTTTTGTCGAATATTGTACGTTGATTTCATCAGTACCAATGACAGATGACATCATAGCCACAGTACGAGAGGATTGGCAACAGAGAAGACAGAAGAGATACGCTGTCGACGTAATATGCCTGGTTCACACAGGAAAGGCAGATAACTTACAAGACACGAACACAGTAGACGTTTCCAGCATCGTTTTTACGAGGGAAGATAAAGAGAACAACAACATACCCTTCTTGGATGCAAGGTTCACCAAAACGTTTACGATGATGTTATTTGTCATTAGTACTGATAAAGTCTACGTGTAATGTTTAACGAAAGTCTTTATAAGTAAACGAAACATCTCAATGTGGACATGCAAAATGAAAATGTTTGTTCTGAAACACCGTGTTTACAAACAAAATTTATATGCACAGCACTGATACCACGTAGCCTGCAACTTTTCTATTCCTTCTATTCAACCCGTGATAACCAGAAAAGATACAAAGCACGCAGTCTACTTGTGGCGTTCGCCCGAGAATGAAAACAAACTCACAAACTTGCGTAGATCTTTGTCCCTAGGACTTACCTTCTGTCTGTATTCTTCGTACGACCCAGAGTCGCTGTGGTGGCTTCTGACTTCGCAGCTATATTTATAGGCGACTTTACAGGTCACGTGTCACACCAACGGGCGGGGCGGGGCGGGGCGTGGAGCTGACGCACACTGCTAGCCATGTCCTTCTTTAGCCGGGGGTGGGATACAGTTCACGTGTAGGTGTATTAGGCGTGTACCCGGTTCCACCCGATTTAATTATGTATCCGCCCGTTCCCCTCAATCTATAGAAATGCTGTTTTCTTGGAAATCAATTTCGGCGATTTATAGTAGCCTAATTATCGTAAAGGATATCTTTCTTTGGCGACAAATGCAGTAAAACTTGCATTTTTTTTATAACAAGATGAGAATAGTGTCTTAAATCAAGAATACAAATGAGCAGCTACATTCAAGGCGGTTTAAAAACCAAAGTAGGCAATCAAAGTTTAAAATGTTTCACACCGCAAATGTGTAAGTAACCAGCAATGCAATCGGTTCATAAATAACACATACTGCATGGAAATGACCATAATATGGATTATAGACATGTACATAATTATTCGCACCATTTACAAAGCAAACATTAGTCTAAAGATATCCACAATGTTACGTGAATAATTATTAATTGTAATATATTAAACGTTCAGATACATGCAGACAATAGAGATGATGAAAAAGTAAAGATTACATGCGTAGTATGTTGGAGCCTGTCATAAGTTTACTGAAAACGATGCGGTCAGATACGAATCCGTAAACATCGAAGGCGGTGGTTGCTTACACTCCCGCGACGCTCTGGCCCATTGTCCAGCGTCGTTTATTGTTTCGCCCCTCCCTTTGTTTTATGTTTATTGGCGTCTGTCCCCTCAATAGGAAGCCGCAGTCAGTAAAACACTCGTGTTGTTGTGCGCTTTTATTTCTGACTCGTCAACAACCGTAGTCACTTCTTGCCTGAGGGCAGGATGTACCTTCCCCACTGTAGACAATATCCAGTAAGGTGTCTTTCAACGCATAAAGAATGTATCGTTTTCACAAGAATAAAATTATATTTAAATTACACGAAGTCATACATTGTCTTTATTTCACAACCACACATTTTGTCTTGCGTCAATGTGTTGCTACTTACGTTCAAATTAAACTATATAAGTGGTGATATCAAGAACATTTTATTTAAGTTAGTCATCCAACTTGATGAGAATGCTTCAATGTTTGGTCCCTGCATGCAGTTGTTGGTCACATGCACATACACACGCACACACACAGACCCATATCACACACACGCACGCACACACACACACACACACACGCACACCATACGCGTGCACACACACA